>OU426930.1:13927500-14526586 GCA_911387795.2 Apamea monoglypha | reverse complement strand
AGCCAGTAGAATATAATCATACAGATCGCTAATGAAATAGATTATTGGGACGTTAAAACCAGAGGTACATAGGTAATTGGCGCGGCCGTTAGTATATATTTATATGTGTTCCAATAATACATAGGTCATAGGCCGTGACTTACGATTAGTAGATCATGGGTTCGAACCCAGACAGGCGCTTTACTTTGAGTAAATTAATTCATTTTCCACTGCTCTTCAATAAAATAATCTTCAATAAATCTATATACTTGTCATCTTTACGCCAGCAGGTCAAGCTACCCGAAACTGTCAAATTTTCCCAATCAACCTTGAACCTTAATGCGTTGGCGATAAATTTGAAAATCTATTAAAGAAATTTGACAGGTTGTAGTAGCTCGATGTACTGCCGTCTGTACCTACCAAATTTTATCCAAATAAACGATTTTGATTTTGATTCGAGCGCTGAATTGTAATCAATTCAGCGCTTGAATCAAAATCAAAATCGTTTTATTAATTAATTTTTAATTTAATTAGTCCAGTGGTATTAACCTACTGGACCAATTTTAGATGACGAGTGAAAACTCGTTGTGTGCGATATTGGCCTAGTAGCAGTCCTTAAACGACACAGTTGTAGTCTTTTCCGAATAGCCCATTTGAACAAACATTGTCCAATTTGCAGGGTATTCTGGCGTTCGACAATACACACTCAAGTGCGACAGCCAACGTGACGCAGGGCGGCCTCGGGTACAACTTCGTGAATCTTCGTATGAAAAGCGCACGCGGAGAAAAGATACACTTCGACGTCTACATTTACGTTTAAAACTCGATAATTTTAACAGAATAAAGGAATTCGTGTTGCCATATTATAATTGTGATGGTTTTTGTTTTTTTTCTTTAACTTTTGACTGAATTACATAATTATACGTGTATATATTAAAATACTACCCATACTTATGTAAACCTACTACTGCAATGTAATCGTATAAGTCTTATAAGTTGACGATCGCTAAGGCAGCACTCTAATTGCGTAATACAGTTTCAATCACAATCCGCGAGTTTGAAGGATGTAGCTAATCCATTGCTACATAGGTTTAAAAAATTCGTCTGCTCAGCAACGTTAATAACGCAATGAACGTGGGGGAACTGTCAAAATGAAAAGCCATTGCGATCAAGAAAAGAAAAAAAAAGCAATGCACTCGCGTTGGAAACGGTATGGTAACTTATTAGCTTATGACGATTGTTACGAGATAGAGAGCGACAAGTCCATGAGATTTGTTATAATAAACACTTGCAGGAAATGGAACGCAATTTGAAAAATGATCCTAAAATGTTTTGGACCTACATAAAAAACATACGTGAAGACTCCAATTATCCGAAAATGTAATCTCATAATAACATCAATTATTCTGAGGGTCGGGAAATTTGTGAGGATTTCAGTGACTTCTTCCACGACTTTATCGACGTAGGGTGAACCCTACGCTAATTCATTTACTCGTACAACGGACGAGGAAGATCACTGTCCTGACATAATTTCCAACTTACAGTTCACTTCGTCAACCGTGGAGAGGTTGTTGAGTGACTTAGGCGTGGATAAGGGCCCTGGGTGTGACGGTATACCCCCAGTCTTTTGGAAGAACTGTGCAAAGTCTTTGGCACTTCCAATTAGTACTATTTTTAATATTTCAAAAGAAATGAATGGAAAAAAGCTCTCATTGTTCGAATTCATAAAAAAGGTTCGCGGACAATGATAGGAAATTATAGGGGTATTTCTATACTAAACACAATTGGTAAATTATTTGAAAAACTGGTATGCAACGCTATCTTTCCATATATTCTCAGAGGAATATCTTGCAAGTAACATGTTTTTTTTTTTAAACGCTCGACTGTCTCTAATTTGCCCGTTTCTCTAATTTCGTTCTTGTGAATACAGATAATGGGGGGCAGGTTGACGTGATCTACACAGATTTCGAAAAAGCTTTTGATCGTGTGGATCACGTCATCTTGCTCGGAAAGCTGTACAGACTGGGTAGACGCGGAGATCTTTTACGATGAGTACAGTCATATTTATTTAAACGCTCACAAGCTGTCGTTCTATGAGGTTACCGGTCCAACTTTATTGAAATCCCTAGCGGTGTTCCTCGGGGATCTCATTTGGGTCCTCTTTTTTACAACGCATGTCTATTTGACATCCCTGATTTCTTTGAACACTCTGATCACATAATGTACGCTGATGACAAAAAAGTATTTTATAAAATAACATCACCAGACGATTTTAAGGCCTTTCAAGAGGATCTTAACAACTTAAATAATTATTACGCAAAAAACAAGATCACTGTAAACGTTGCAGTGTCAATGTATCAGTTACACACGTAAGAGGAACCCGATTGTTTACTCATATTATTTTAATGGAATTGTCATAAATTGCCTTGGTTGACTGGTAGAGAATGCCTAAGGCATTAAGTCCGCCTTTGTACCTTTTTGTGCGAGAAGATTAAATAAATAAATAAAGTTCACATGGTTAGGGATTTAGGAGTTATGTTTGACAGTAAATGAATGTTCTCAGATCACATAGTCTTTATTAGCACAAAAGCTTATAAGAACCTAGGATTGTTCATAGGTCATGTAAGGGTTTAAAAATATTGGAGCTCTTAAATCTGTATATTTTGCTTATGTGCGCAGCGTTTTAGAATATGCGTGCCAAATCTATTCCCCCCAATACATAATTTATAAGAACCAAATAGAGAGGATTCAAAGAAAGTTTAATAACCATCTTAATTATCGCCTCCGTAAACCTCCAATGTCTTATGAAGATAGCTGTCGAACCTATGGTCTGCTAACACTTGAAGAAAGGCGTAAAGTGATTGACATGTGTTTGCTCTATGACACACTCAATAGACGCCTTGATTGTCCGGGAGTTGGTCGCACAGATAACTTTTAACACTCCCCTACGGCGCACTCGTTACACGCCAATGTTGCGCGTTCCTAGGCACTCCACTAACTATGCCAAGAACTGTGTACTGCATTCGCATTGCTCGAATCTATAACTCGGAATTCTCTGAAGTTGATTTGTTGTATTTTTATTTATTTATTTGTTTATTCAGTAGTACACATAATATATGTTATATAAATTTAAGTTGATGCCAACATAAACTCATTAGAGTTTTACCGTGCACCTAAATCATCGACTACATAATTTAGAGAATTTAACCACTTAAGTAGGTACATACTTAGGTAAAAAGTAACAAGTAACAATAACAAAACAAAATTACAACGGGTATAAGCAAAATACTAACCAGCGCAAATCAGTGACCAATCCGGCCGTCCATCCTTAAAAGAAAAGTGAGCGCTATTTAAAAAACGAATAATTAAAACTATAAACGGAGATAAATGACAAGCAACCAATCTTCTTCTTCTACTTCTACTACCTTTTTTTATCCAACCTTTTTCGTTTTAAGTTTTTCAAACATGTAATATTTAATCTTAAAGTAACATTGTATTGTATTGCAATTTTATTTTGTTCTCTAATTGGAAATATCTGGCATTAGTCCGTTCACATGTATTATTATACATATGTAGCCACAACAATCATCATAGCACATTACCACGTTTTAGACATCTCTTAAAGAAACAGGAGTAGCCATAATTTATCATGGCACACTATACCACGTTTTAGACCTCTCTTAAAGAAACAGGAGTAGCCATAATTCATCATGGCACACTACCACGTTTTAGACATCTAATAAAGAAACACGGAAGCGAACAGCCCTGAGGAGAGCTGACGCCACGCTTTGACAAGCCGTTAAAGAAGTAGGAGTATCAGGACAGCAGATGCCACACGCCGACATCGTGTCCTCAAGCATCACCAACTCATCGTCGACTTGAAAAACCGAAGATTAATTGATGGTGTGACGAGTTTAAAGGTAAACGCCCCGCTACGAGTATCGAGCGTGCCCATCGTATGCAGCATAGATCCTTCTGATATCCCAGTGCCTCCAAACATATACCATAATAACTGTAACACGAAATATGCGTGTTACAGTTATGTACCGCTGTTGGTTACGTAAATAAATAAAATAATAAAAATAAATCAATAATTGTCATTGTATGTGTGTTACGTAATTACTCCGCTGATCACCAGTCTTATCCACTTAATTTCAGCATGCGATATATAAAAAAATAACTTATGTTCTGTGATTAATATGAAAGGTAAAATCTTCTTCTTCATGTCGCTGGCACAACTGTATTTTATATTTTGTTGGCACAAAACTTTGCCACTTCCACGGCGTCGTCAGTAGCAGCGCAGATTTGATGGCACGGTTGGCGCAGTGGTTAAGCGATTGACTGCTGCGCTGCGTGTCGCGGGATCGATTCCCGCACGGAACAAATATTTGTATGACCTACAAGTAGTTGTTCCGGGTCTGGCTGTTTGTGTATGTGAGTTCAAATGTTTGTAAACGCACCCACGATACAGGAGAAATTACTAGTACGGGGCAACGTTTTCAAAAAAAAAAAAAGGTCACTTTGACTGCATGGTTTGTGACATAGCTCCACAATCACACCATACGTAAAATAAGTACCTAGTAGACGCTTGCACTTGCGCAAGAGCAGTGGTAGCCCAGTGGTAACGGCCCCAGCTTACGAGTTGTGGGTTGTAGGTTCGAACCCAGAGAAACGCTTTACTTTGTGTAAAATTTCATCACCACTGCTATCAAAACGGTGAAGGAAAATATCGTGAAGAAACCGGCATGTCCTAAAACCGAAAAATTCGAAGACATGTGACATCTACTAACCCGCATTGGGCATACGTCGTGGATTACGGCCCCCTCCCTCTAACCGAGAGGTGGCCTGTGTCCCAGCTGTGGGAACGTTATATGCTGATTAAATTATTTAGACACTTGCGCTAACCTTATTTGTAAGACTTTTTTTATTGAACCCATCATAAGGTGGAAAAATAATACTTTTCCTCGTGTTCAAATCAAGTCAAGTTAATGTGCCAATAATCTTATTTGCACATTAATTTGACCAAGTTTCTAGATATCTCTTCGTATTCTTATCAGAAACTATTGTTTATTAAACATAAGTTTCTTGATTGCATTTAGCATTTAAAACAACTTTTAAAATAGCTGAAAGAGATAACTTTAGTGAACCTATGTATAGTCAAGGGCATACTTATCTTGTTTAAGAGGTTATCAAAAATCAAAATCAAAAGTCATTTATTCAAAATAAGCTGAGAATCAGCACTTTTCGAACATCAAAATTACAGTCTCCCAAAAACGCCCGCCCTTCACAATTTCCTAGTGCTATCGCTGGGAAGAAGAAGTGGCGCAACAAACTCCCCAGCAGCACAGCTGTCTGTTCAGTTAGAAAATTGATTGTATACAATACTAGGTACAGAACATAAAATTAAATTATTTGCCATATGTCAGCTAGACACGCCAATATGATAAACTAGGACCATCGAAGTAAAATAAATAAATAAGTTAATACTAATAACAATAACCTGTCAGTAAGCTAATTCTGGAGAAAGAAAACAAGTTAACAAGTTTAGCCCAATTGAGTAGCTGTCAGGAAAGTGATAAGTTACTCAATTTTAAGTTTCTTATCACCAAGTTACAGGTTGTGGGCGTCAAGAAGAGAAGCAGTAAGTATAATTTGGATTATGGGGACTCTAAGCAACGGATAGGAAGTAGTGGTGCGCGAATTGTAGGTCGTGGGTTCGAACCCAGGCAGGCACTTTACTTTGGGTAATTTATTTAATCACCACTGCTCTCAAAACGGTGAAGGAAAACATCGTGAGGAAACGGGCGCATGTCCTAGAACTAAAAATTCGAAGACATGTGACATCTATCAACCCGCAATTAGCCCTCGTGGTGGATTACGGCCCATTCCTTCTCACGTAGAGCTGGCCTGTGCCCCGCAATGGGAACATTATAGGCTGATTATGCAATAATAATAAGATCACGATGCTCAGCACTGAGGGACCAAGTGTAAAGAAGAAGAAATATCCCATTAAAAACTTAAATTGATTATATAAACGTAAGTATTAAACAGTAGTAAGTATCTACAGCACATTCGCGGAATATTTCACTAAAATAAAATATGACTGCGTGAGACCTGACCTGAGAGGAATTCATATTAGCTTCCAATGGTTGGGGGCAATTGGAAAATATCTGTACTACGTGGGAATCTTCTGGAGTACATATTGGCTACGAATTTTTGTTCTTCCGTGCTTTATATAGGGTGGCAAGGACATAGCCGCGGAATGTTTATGATAGTTATAAATAACTAGCAGGGTCCCGCAGTTTCACCATCATAAAGCTCCCGAAGTCAGCTTGCGTGCCGCAAAGCTGAACACACCGGTGTACATCTCCCGCCTACACTACACCACTAAGGCGGAGGACATCGTGAAGTATGTGCGCCAGAAGACGAGGTACACGCCGAGGGTGCAGTTACTGGAGTCGCACCGCAACGTCAAGTTCAAGGCGTCTGTGGTGCGTGTACCGAATTGTTATCTGCCCGTCGTCATGGAAGAAGACTTCTGGCCGCAAGATGTGGTATTCCGTCGCTTCCGCGGACAAGTACCACAGAACAGCACAAGAACTAGCTAGTAAAGTACTATTTTATAATAAAAACATGTATGCTTAGGTTAAGGTATTTATCTATGGGCTTGCGTCGCCTGAAATAAATGAATAAATGATAATAATAAGTATCGATCCCGTGGGAATATCGGGATAAAAAGTATCCGTGTCCTAATACAGGTCATGGTCTATCCATGTACCAAATTTCATCCAAATTCGTTCAGCAATTTTAGCGTGAAAGCGTAACAAACAAACATACCGAAAATGTATTTTTCTTTTCTTTTTATAACATTAATTTAGATGTGTACGATTTTCCCCATCCACATAAACGATGATATAAAAAATAATAGTTTTATTTCCTTCAGTTGTACAATAGTTATTTGTGCAACAAGAGAGCAAAGTAGTTTTTTGCTGCGAGTGCTGATTTTGAATCCTGAGCAAGCGAAGGATTCAACGATTGAATCACGAGCGTAGCGAGTGATTCTAAAGTTAAATCCTGAGTGTGGCGAGGGATTCAAAGGCACGAGATGCAAAAAAACTTTGCTCTAGTGTAACACACATAACTTTTCACTTCAGCAGCGAGAACACTTTAGGAGATAAAATAATAAACAGGAATAGATTGAAATAACTATTTATTGTGGATCAAAATAATTAACAATGTAGGTAGATACCAATTCTATAAAATGGAACATTTTAAAAGTTAAAAGTAAAATTACTGCATTATTCTACAAATTAAAAGTAATATTCCCGCTCTTTTATTTAAATTAAGGCGTGTTCGGAAATAGCACCCATGATATTTTATTATTCAAAATATATTACGTACCTAACATTTATTGAAACTAGAAATAAATATTTACAAGTTAAATACCTATCAGTTTTATTTGCATTAAATACTTATTTTCGTTTAAATACAACAATAAGTTAAAAATTCAATAAATTACATTAAAAGACATAATTTTCTTTTTGCAAAATTTCTTTAGTTAGTACGAAATTCCGAACGTGTTTGTCTTTGAGGTCGAATTCAAAATCCGAATTTCCAAAGGGCTGGTCTCTGTCTCTCTCTCTTTCTAATGGCGGGAAAGAGATAGAGTGTGAATGTTTGGAATTGTATGATTAACCCAAGGCTGAATAATACATTCGCGGCTTTCTGAAAAAAAAATTAAAAAGTTACTTTGTCTCTCTCAGCGAGCAAAATCGCATTTTGCTCACTGATTTCACGCAGCAAAACCTACATGTTTGAGCTACTGAAGCGAAAAAACACTTATAACAACACTATGCAGCTTTACAACTAGGGAAACAGAGTGTTTTCGATGAGCTCTGGCACCCAATGTAAGATTTAACTCGTGTTTAGGGTGCCAGCGTCCTCGCCTAAGATTTCAACATGTAGCAGTAGTTGTAAGACGAGCACACTACGTCATCATTAACATTTTCAATAATATAATTCGAATAGCAAAGAATGCCCTGCCTTCTTACATAGGTAGATAGTTCTTTCCCAGTAAAAAAATATTTACTTAAGTTCTTGTATCAACAATACAGGAAAATCCCAGTACAAGATAACAGTATACCTGTTAATTTATTAAAGTCAATTACCTTCCCATAAGCGACCATTCCACCGGTGACTTTACCTAACACCTTCAAATATTTGCCCAGTAGACAGGTTGGCCTAAACCAACACAAGGTTAGTTGTAGCTAATTCAGGTTATGTTTGTTATATCTATTTACATAAACTTTAACATGAACATCAAAACAGTTTGAACTTGGTTACAACTTGGTGAAACTGGGCATGGGACTGAGTTTTCATTGTTATTTTCTACATAATATTATTATTCTTGTATAAAAATACATAATTGCCTATGTTCCCACTCTTGGGACACAGGCCTACCCTCTGTGAGAGGAAGTAGGCTGCAATCCACCACGTGGGCCCAGTGCGGGTTGGTGGATGTCACATGTTTTCGTATTCTTGGTCCTAGGTCATTCCGCTTTCATCACGGCGTTTTCCTTCACCGTTTGAGAGCCGTGGTGATGAAATAATTTACACAAAGTAAAGCGCCTGTCTGGGTTCGAACCTACGACTTACAACTAATAAGTCGCAGCCGCTACCACTGTGCCAACCACAGATATATTTTGCATTTCCATGGTGCCAATACTGCTCTCTCTATGATGAAAATAGGTAGATATCTAGATGAGCCAAACAGATGTTTTCTATCTTTTGGAATATAAATCTGCGAGTAGATTTATAAGTGCTATTAACAAGTCTGTGCTGCTATTGACAAGTCTGTCAAAGTCACAATGATCTTTATTCTCGTTAAAATAAGGTTGCTCTTGGTTTGCTGCTGTCAGAGGTAAAAAAAACTGTGAAAAGACTGTAGACGCCCTTGCTACAGAATGCCTACTGAGTGAAATAATAAATTGAATTAATAATCTTTCGTTAATCTTTAAATAAGGATTATTAATCCTGAGGAATTCGACCAAATGAAAAAAGCTTAAACAGTAAAGACAAAATTATAATCTTTACTTCTTAACGTTTCAGTAACGGTAGGCACTTACACCTGAATTTATTTTGCTAGCAATCACACGAATGCAGACTGCCTACCTAAGTGCTTACTAACCCTAATTTCAATAGTTCTTTTCTTGATGCACAAATGCGACTCCTTGATGGCCGACAAAACACCTAGTAATTTTTTTCTACCAGCTAGGTAGGTAAAAAATAAAAAATCATCAATACAACTCTCTAAGTTCATATTAAATTACTATTTCCTATTGAATGACTATTTCATGAAATCATAACGTTTGAGGCCAATTATAACTCAAGGACTTGTACGAGTATTGCTGATTCTAATGAATAAAATTCTGTAAAGGCATATTTGTTACAGTCACGAATCATATTTTAATCATACAACCTGACCTGCAATTGCAGAAAACTTATGTTTTGAATTCCCCTTAAACATATTTAGTAAGTTGTGGTACAATTGAGCCCTAGTATGGAATAGGGCTCATAATAACTAAGAATACTAATAAACACAGGTAGTATTCAATCCATACAGTCCGGCCTTTACCTACTATCACAGATTACAAAAAAAGAACAACCACCTCAATTACCCGCGCCAAAAAAAGTTTCGTAAACGACCTCGTTGAGGCAAAGGACACAACAAAATAGATCTCACTTACAAAGATCGACACACAAGTCGTCAGAGGGCGACACTTTAGCAGGAAGAAGGTCTTCACTGGAGTGGATATCAGGAGGCTGTAAGTGTGCTTCCGGCGAGGGCCCGCGTCAAAGCACCGCCGGATGTGTCAATTTGAAGCCGGCGCCATCTTGAAATCTCGTTGACTTCGGGATGTGTGGGATTTGAAATCTACTTTTATGGAACTTGACCTAGATCTTAGGGATACTGTGAAGTATTTTTGTGTGTACAAATTATTAAAGGAAATTCCTCAAAAAGAATTATTGAAAAAACATTGAGGACATTCAGAGGGACGGTATGGTCTTCTACTAATGTGGAGATTGCACTAAGATAGACCCTGCTGTCTAAGTATTCTCTATCTTCTTCACTAGCTTTTACCTTAATATCATAAACAGCGGGAAAAAAACACACTATCATCAGTAGAAATGGGTTTCATTTTGACAGTTCAACAAGATTCATTGCGTTATTTACGTTGCTAAGCAGACAAATTTTACGAACATAAGAAGCAATAGCTGCACCTATACTTCAAAATGATTCAGATTGAGATAGATAGTGTTACGCAATTAGGGTACTGCTCAATCGACACCGATTACTCCACAAAACCTATTTTGTATACATTACTCACGTAATTACATACACACAATCTATCAATTTAAACCATAGACATCATTGCCTGTGCTATACAAGAGAACAACACTATCTATCGATAATTAAATAATCGATTTACTTTATAGTCTGTGCACGAGTTATCGCCATTAAACCTCATTCACTAATGAAGTAGGCGATCATTTATCACGGAGAGGTGCCCGCACTGAATTTGTTGGTTCCCGGGAATTTGTCCTCCAAATATTGTGAAAGGGGTATGACAAGTAAACTAATTACTTATCCGCATCTTTACACACTGAGTCCGGTTTGAATTTTAATTTTATTATCTACCTTGATGGATATTAAGTGTTACTGCGTCGATAGAGCTTGAATAAGCACTGCAAGACTGCAGCGGAGGTAATTGCGTAACAGACTGTCAGTAGCAATGGCTTTCATTTTGACAGTTCAACAACATTCATTGCGTTATTTACATTGTTAAGCAGGCAACACAAGTTTTAGAAAGAAGCCGACAGAAGGCTCCAGTTTTGTTGGGCAGCATTTGGCAAAAATCCTCGTCACCTATCCCGCAGTGTATAAAGACTAAGGTCTTCAACCAGTGTGTTCTGCCCGTCATGACATACAGTGTCGAAACATGGACACTGACGGTCGGGCTGGTCCACAAATTCAAGGTTGCTCAGCGTGCTATGGAGCTACGAGTAGTTATGCTCGGAGTTTCTTTGAAGGATAAAATCAGGATTGAAATTATAAGAAAAGAACTGAAGTTACCGACATAGCTTGCAGAGTAAGCAAACTGAAGTGGCAGTGGGCTGGCCTTGTTTGTCGAAGGACCAATGCCGGTGGAGCAGACGAGTCCTGGTGTGAGACCACGTATCGACAAGCGTAGTTTGAGACGCCCCTCAGCTAGATGGACTGACGACCTAAAGCAGGTGGCTTGATGCGGATGACTGGATGCGGAAGGCGGAGGACAGGGTGTTGTGGCGCAGCCTGGGAGAGGCCTATGTCCAGCAGTGGACTGCAATAGGCTGATTGATTTGATTTAAACTGACGAAATTAAACTATGTAGGTTACCTACCGCCAAGTCCCATCTTGCCAAGGTCAAACCCGCAAAAGGCTGCCTAAAAATCGGAGGTTTCTCAATATAATTGCACCATCAGAAATAATGAAAATACAGCGTGGCAGGAACCATGAATTCAGCACATGATTCTAGACCCCCAAGCAAATACATTTTCCGTAGGTCATCAAAAAAAAAAAAAACAGCTATTTCATAAAAAAGTGCAATATGTACCTACGCGTTATGGGATAGCAAGTTTTTTTTTTTAATAACCAACAAGAAATTTCAACGCAGGGGGTTCAGAATCATGTACTTAATCCATGGTAACCAGGTTACGCAATGATGTCCCTGACACTCTGTATGCTAAGATAACCCACAATATTCAGTACTCCAAACCGCGAATCGGAAAACGTAAGATTCCACGCCCTCAGGCTAGGTGGAGCGACGATCGTCACAGGATGGCTGGTAGTAGCTGGATGAGAGTTGTCGAAAATCGAGTTGAATGGCGTGCAATAGGAGAGGCCTATATCCAACAGTGGACTGCTGTAAGCTCATGATGACGATGATGAGGATTCAGTACTCCTCTAGAAAGGACTGTATTATCTGAACAAGTCAAGTGTAAAATGCAGTCTCCAATATAACTGCACATCATGACGATAGTTACCATGTAGTTGTGCTTTTGCTTAAAACAAACAAGCAAAAGTACACACGAACACGCGCTCAAAAGCCAAGTAAAACAGTCGAAAGCAATAAAAAATGTTACGCAAATAAAGATACTCCAGCGAAGTTTGGAGTAATCTCTTTCTGCACGTCCTAATATTCAGTGGAGCGAAGTTTTATTTAATTTTTTACGTGACTTCCTTACAGCACCTTGGAGTCTCGGGCTTCGGATAAAGTACGGGGTTCGTGTGAGGATAACTGCTTTTTAACTTACCTTTAAATATTTACGTTATTTTTATTTGTTACTAGCTGTTGCCCGCGACTTCGTCTGCGATCCACTATCCAGGATGAAAAGTAGATTATGTCCTTCTTAGAGCAGTGGTAACTGCGACTTAATGTCAAAGCCAAATAAATTAAAAATAAAACATTTATTGGAAATAGACACATAAAAGGTACTTTTGAACGTCAAAAATTACAGTAATAGAATTGATTCTAGTCGCCCCTTCCAAATGATAGTTTTCGTATGGAGAAGAATAGGCAAGAAACTCCACCGATACTCTCTCTTACGAGATGTAGGTCGTAGGTTCGAACCGAGACAGGCGCTTTACTTTCAGATTATTTCATCACCGCTGCTCCCAAAACGGTGAAGGAAAATATCGTGAGGAAACCGGCATGTCCTAGAACCAAACACTCGAAGACATTGTGACATTCCGCACTGGGCCCGCGTGGTGGATTACGGTACGGCCAACTCCCTCTCACCGAGAGGAGGCCTGTGTCCCAGCAGTGGGAACATTATAGGCTGATTATGTATGTATGTCCTTCTTCAGGTCATGGTCTACCCATGTGCCAAATTTCATCCAAATCCGTTCAGCCGTTTTAGCGTAAAACGGCTGTCTGATTGACCGCGTTTTTCTTCTAAACTGCAAAACGAATTTTGATGCGGTTTTCACTATCACTTAGAGAATTTATTCCAGAAGGTTTATGTTTATATTACAATTATATTAGACATACATATAATTTAAGAAATCTCGATGTTTTGTGAAGTCGTATATACCGTGCGAAGCCGGGGCGGGTCGCTAGTCTAAACTACAAGTAATATCATAAAGAGAACATATATGTTTGTTTCTTGCGATTTATCGCTAAAACGGCTCAACGGATTGGAGAAAGACATAGGCTACTCTTAAACCTGGATCACAGACGAAGTCACGGGCAACAGTTATGTAGTTTCATATATGAAAGTAAAGCTCTTTTCCTTTCAGTAGTAGTAATAAAACATCTTAACGAAGACTTGCAGCTCTCATTCCCGAAAGCACCACAACACCAATAAATAAAGTATTTTGATGTAAATTTCGGTATATTTCCACACCATGTAATGTGCGTGGAAACGTAAGCGTCGCCTGTACTAATATATCACGTCGGGACGGTTCACACATGAAATGTTTTACAATTTACTTCACGCGATAATGTATGGATGGTATCGCCCTACATGTGCAGTCAACAGAAGAGATAAGTAACCAGGATCGTCGGATATAGTTGAAGTTTAGTAAGAAACGGATTGATGTTTTCGGATAAAATTTTATTTAATTAATAAAAAACAAACAGTTCATTTATCGAACTAAATTTCAATCGAAAACATCCATCGGTTTCTTACTAAACTTCAACTGTATCCGACGACCCTGGTTACTTATCTCCTTTGGTGACTGTACATGTACAGTAAGGGGCTAAAATATGTAAACGCTTAGGAAAATTCTGAAGCGAGTTTCTTGTGTATAATATCGGAAAAGTATGTTAGAGCAGATGGTATTCATACAGCAGCAATCAATACATTAGGGCTAAGCTGTCCGTCCGTCTGTCACAAGGCTGTATCTTTTGAACCGTAATAGGTAGACACTTGAAATGTTCACAGAGTGTGAGACTATTATGGCCGTTCTAACAAGTAATAATAAAATAAAGTAAACATTCAATTCATTCTCCGTAAATTTTTCTTATGACTGTTTTTTTTACTAAAGTATTTTACTTACTATGTACCTAGTGTTCAATATTGTACGGTGGTACGGAACCGTTCGTGTGTGCACTCGCACTTGGCCGCTTTTTGAATTCCACTAAGTCCTTACGTATTTTTGCCCTTAACTGTACTACTGCAGTTCGGTTTTATCTCGGATCTTAGCTACAATGTAATAATTCTAAGTCTGAGATAACTATTTCAGATAATATATTTTCGTAAGCTCATTTTGATAGTAATCGTAGGCAAGATCTTATCGGTTTAATGTCCAGATTCGATTTAACCCGTTGAATGCCGTAATTACAGACACAATTAAAAAGTAATTGTGTCTCGCGTGGATCTACGTTACGAAGGGTTAAAGATTATTTTTTTAATGTCAATGTGAACATAATTTTGCTGTCAATTTAATTATGATAATGTACAGTCTCATCACAGTTATTTTACTTCTGATGTTGCATCGTTGTCAAACGCAAAATTATCTTTATCATCGTTGAAATAAGGTTGCGATTGGGTTGCTGCCACTCAAAAGTCTGCCAAAATCATAGTGATCTTTATTTTCGTTAACATAAGGTTGCTGTTGGGTTCCTACTGTCTGAGGTAAAATTACTGTGAAAGGACTTTAAGGTAGGTGTGTTTCAGAAAAGTTTGAATCTTTTTGTGTACACAGCAAATTCTTCTCCGCCTCTTTTGCATTTCAGTGTCGTTTTCTCTGAAGCACCAACTGAAAGGAAAATAAAATACTTATACAGGGTGTCCCATAAGTCTACGTCAAGTCAGAATCGAGTAGGTAATAATATTTATCAGAAAAAAAAAACTCGCCAAACTACTTAGGTACCTCCCTACCTTACCTTTCAACTACTTACTTGCAACTATTTTTTTTTTTTTTTAGTTTAAGATTTGTAGCAACAGGAATGAAAATACTGCCACAGAGTGCAGATTTTCTTGATGTTTTTTAAATGCCAATTATTTTTTTAATTAAAAAAAAATTCAGCGTTGCGCGAGAAAAGATTTCCTGGAAGCATTTGGGGGAGGCCTTTGCCCAGCACTGGGACAGTAAAGGCTAAAAAAAATTGTTTTAATTAAACAAAGAACTTCAATTTCTTTTTTATAACTATTATGACTTCGCCTATTACCCGATTCCGGCTTGACGTCTACTTCTGGGACATCCTGTATAAAAAAGCAATAAAGAAAATGCGTTTATTGGCATTACAACAAAAAAAAAACTATATAAAACAGAAAACAATTATTATAATGCGAAAATGGCCTCAGCTCAGTAATTATAATATGAGATAACAGCACAAGGTGTACATACCACCTAACGCTGATTTTCAACTGCCACCCACGAGTGCCATACTCGTATGCTAGAATACCTAATAAGCACATAGGGAAGTATGTGTCTGTTATGAAACGACGCGACACCTACTGGTATATTCAAATCATCATCATCATTCATCATTTCAGCCGATAGACGTCCACTGCTGGACATAGGCCTCCCCCAAGTGTCGCCACATTGACCGGTCCCTTGCGACTCGCATCCAGCGGATTCCCGCAACCTTCACCAGGTCATCGGTCCACCTAGTGGGAGGCCTTCCAACGCAACGTCTTCCGGTTCGCGGTCGCCACTCCAGAACTTTTCGGCCCCATCGGCCATCCGTTCTGCGAGCAATGTGCCCTGCCCACTGCCACTTAAGTTTGGCAATTCTTCGGGCTACGTCGGTAACCTTGGTTCTCTTGCGGATGTCCTCATTTCTGATTCGATCACGCAAGGAAACTCCGAGCATAGCCCTCTCCATTGCCCTTTGAGTGACTTTAAGCCTTCTGATGAGGCCCATTGTGAGCGACCACGTTTCAGTCCCGTATGTGATCACTGGCAACACACACTGGTCATAGACTTTCGTCTTGAGACACTGTGGTAAGTTGGACGAGAAGATACCGCGCAGCCTCCCGAACGCCGCCCAGCCGAGTTGGATTCGACGATTGACCTCTTTCTCGAAGTTAGACCTACCTAACTGGACCGTTTGTCCCAGGTACACATAATCGTCTACAACTTCGAGTGTTGAGTCTCCGATCTTGATAGGAGTGGGTGTGACATGGGCATTCAGCATGATCTTGGTTTTGTCCATGTTCATTTTAAGACCCACTCTTCCGGAAGCTCTGCTGAGGTCATCGAGCATTATACTGAGGTCCTCCATGGTCTCAGCCATGACCACTATATCGTCGGCAAACCGAAGGTGAGTGATGTACTCGCCATTGACGTTGATGCCTAGCCCTCTCCAGTCCAGAACCTTGAAGACATCCTCTAGTGCAGCGGTGAACAGTTTCGGAGATATGACGTCTCCCTGTCTCACCCCTCGCTGCAGAAGGATAGGTTCGGAAGCTTGGTCCTGAAGTCGGACTGACATGGTGGCGTTTTTGTACAAACACTTCAACACCTCGATGTACCGATAGTCGATTTGGCACCGTTGGAGAGACTGCAGTACAGCCCAGGTCTCGATCGAATCGAAGGCTTTCTCGTAGTCCACAAACGCTAAACAGAGTGGCAGGTTATACTCTTCGGTCTTCTGTATAACTTGCCGCAGCGTATGTATGTGGTCCACGGTGCTAAAGCCTTTTCGGAAACCGGCTTGTTCGGGAGGCTGAAAATCGTCAAACCTGCGCGCGAGACGATTCGTGATGACTCTTGAAAACAACTTGTAGACATGGCTTAGAAGTGAGATGGGCCTATAATTCTTCAACCGGGCATTGTCGCCCTTCTTGAAGAAGAGTACCACCACACCCCTGCACCATGCCTGTGGCGTTTTCCCCTCGAGTATGACGGAATTAAACAGCTTCTGAAGGGCCTCAAGTACCGGTTTTCCACCCGCCTTCAGGAGTTCGGCCGTAATTCCGTCATCACCTGGTGCTTTGTTGTTCTTGAGCTGTTTCAGAGCCATCCTAATCTCGTACAGGCTGAAGTCCGGGATGTCTTCGGTATAGTGTCGGGTCAGTCTAGCTCTTGGGTCGTTTGCTAGATCTATATTCAAATGTATGTTTCCAATCGATGTTATTTCAAGCTAAACAAATATCAACTTTATTTTAGTGGTAATTAAGTGGATTTCAGAGTGACTAGCACTATTGAAAAAGTTAGAAAAATATTTGAAACTTTAGCGTAAACTGAACTTTATTGTGTATAAATTAAAGTTATTTTTCCAAAAACTCATATTTGCTTACATGTTTGGTAACTAAATCGCGAACGCAGATTACCTACCAATAGAAATCCAAAATGGCGGTTTCGTAATTCTACAAGACCTTGCTTTTTTTTCAGACCATTAAAGAAAAACAAACCGTTGAAAGGTACCCCTAAATAATGGACGAATCGTGTTATAATAGCGAAAAAAAATTGTACCTATAACCTACCCATAGTTTTGCCGAATGGCAAATAATTTTTTCCCTTTTCCTTACGCAGTTTTCTTTTATTTTTCCTGTAAAACTTCGCTAAGCTTTCAGAGCCCAGTTTAATTGCCACTTCGAATTTGTTGAGTCGATTCCTTAGTTTTTTGTTCGCCAAAATAATCCGCGCCCATGTTTTGTGCGTGCGGGCTGCAATCTGTAGTGATGTGTCGTCCAAATAACTGTGGAAGAAAATAATTGAATTATTTTTGTACTAGCTTTTGCCCGCGGCTCCGCCCGCATCGATGTCGGGAAATATCTCACGGGAACGTACTACCGAGATTAAAAGTACCCTGTGTGGTTACCCTGGTTATATAAACTACCTATGCACTAAATTTCATCTAAAGCTGTTCAGTCGTTTTTGCGCCAACCCGGAACATACATCCAGACAAATAAATAAACGGACCAAAATTCTTCGTTACTATTTTATTATAAGTAGGTACCTATAGATATATAGATTCTGTCATATATCCTAGGCCGCACAGCATTGGTAAAATTTTGACCTCGATGGCCAGACGGAATTTCAACAGAATAAAATCTAAAAGGCCAGCTTATAGTGACTGTTTCTTTTACCACTGACGTGCGGTCACTGAGCTTTATTAAACAAGTACGCACGGCTACACATCAAGCTATACAAAACCAGTATAAGCTGCCTTCTGATTGTACGAAAAACCTATACAATGCGAGGTCAGCTAAAACTGGAAATGCATAGCTTGATGTGTAGCCGTGTGTACGCTGGACTTCATACTATCGATGACAAAATTAAGACATTTGATTTTCGCCATTTTGGCGCTGACAGACACGTGGGCGTCCGTGGAACTAATGTTTTTGATAGCCAGTTTTACGCATACTCTCATGATAAAAATGTTCTAAATTTCTCGTAGGAAACACAAAATACACAAAAAAGTCTTAATCCACGATCTAGACCTAGATCGTCAGAGATGTACCAAAGCAACGCGACGACCATTTGCAATAGTGTGTCCAGTTTAATTCCTGAGACGCTCGAGCGGGCGCTTTGCCTATAGCGTGGTATGGAATTTCAACGGAATAAAAGCTAAAAGTTTTTTTTTACCACTATCGTACGGCCTACTGTACGGACGCCAGCACATCAAGCTACCACAAACTGTCAAATTTCTTTAATAGATTTTCAACTTTATCGCTAAAGTATTAAGTTTCAAGGTTGATTGGGAAATTTTGACAGTTTCGGGTAGCTTGACCTGCTGGCGTCTGTACATAATAGGTTAAAGCTGGTCATAAATATATTTCCTAATGAAATCAGAAAACAATAACACGATGATTTATCCTGGAATCGAATCCCAGACCCTACGCTCAGACTTAGCATTCACGTTTGTGACCACGAACCACGAAACGCAGCACTATGTCCTATGTTAATTTTTAACTGACGCAGCTTGTAGCCGAAAAAAAAAATGCACGCCAAAAAAATACAACACAAAAAAGTTAACTTAGAAATACGACCGACGTCGTCAGTAACTCACGAAAATATTTTCCAAGACATCTCCAGCGGCAAAGCAGATATGGCATCCCGCCTAGTTTCATTGTAAAATGTTTTAGCGCCAAAAACGAAAATACCACTGCCAAACATTGTCAACATGTTACGAATAAATTACAAGAAGAATGTGGGTAATTTAGAAAATTAATAAACAAAACGCGTAGGGTATGGAAGTATTTCGATCAATATAAAAATTTGGTTTTGTAAACACGGTCTCTTGAAGAGATAAGGCCAACAGGGTAATTACATAACACACAATTACTCTCAATTTAAATCATTTTGAATCCATTGGTCCATATATTCGAATAATGTGTCTGCTCAACAACGTAAATAACGCAATGAATGTTGTTGAACTGTCGAAATGAAACCCATAGCTACTGTTAGTGTGTTACACAATTACTGCTGGGGCCGTATTGTCTATGACACAATGATCAAAACCGCGTGAAATGAAGGCGAGGTTGGAGTGATTAGTTAAGGAATTGACGTGGCTTCGAAGTAAGGAATCATTGAGTGGTCATTGTGAATTAGGGCCCTGTGTGAGACCTGGGGTTCTACTCCGAAGTGGTATCGGCCGCATGTTCGGCCGTTTCCAGCTATGAAGTTACTATTTGATTCGGTCGGTCCCGATCTTACACTCCTACACTCTTTCGAATATTGACTATGGTCCCGACCCAAATGAGCCGATCCGAACTTTTTTGTGTCCGTTACCCTGGTCAGATGTTGTCGAAAATGGTAATTTGAATCTTATAGATAATTAGATTTGCGGCTTCTGTAATTGTTGCGCACATTTTTAAATTTGTTGCGCTTATAGTTTTTTAATTATTTCACAAAAACATTTCCTGCTGCGGTAACGTTACCCTAGCCAGACCTTTTTCTTTCTAATGGGAATATTTAAATAAAAACTAGCTATAAAATTAGTTGTCTAGATGAAGTAAATGTTGTGCCTTATTTTGTATTCAAGTTTTCTTCGGTTGCGAAGTTATTCGAGATTTTGCTGGAGTAACGTTTCTGGTTTTGCTAGATCTTTGAAACGGTTAAACGGATTCTTATCATATTTTGTACATGACTTCTTAGGAACTAGTTTAAATTTGTTTTTCAATAAAAAAACCAAAATAATACATAGCTTAAAGGTTATTTCATTAAATAGAAAAACACTTCAATTGGTCCCAGCACTCTCAATAAGAGGTCTAAAGACTTACTTTAAACATTATTTTGAAGCTTGTAACTGCCTTCAAATGTATCTGAAGTTTCATTAGTATCCTGTAAGTATTTAACAAGTTATGATGATATTCAGTTCCTCAGGAGCACGGTCTTGATGCGTGCGGTGTTATTTGGCCACTGGATTGGATATATGAACTGAATGTTATGTCAATTATTAGTTTTTTAGTTCAGTTGTATATCAGTAAAATTTCAGCTCAGTACATTGGATAATTAATGAGATAATACGATTAAAGTCATTAGGAAGTGAATGACCGTGGTAACCCGACCAAGTTTAGGTGGTTATGAAAAAGCGAAAACGCAGAACATTATGGTACCTTCTAAAATATGTAGGATAGTGTTGCAAATTTAGTACAGACATGTACACAAGTTTTAAAAAAAACTACATGATTATTAAAAATGTTTATTTACAGGTAAAATAATCATTTCAATTGAACTTTTAAAGTATTAATAAACTTATACTTAAAACAATCACAGATTAAAATTACACATAGTAATTTTGCTTTTTTGAAATTTTTTACTATTTTTTATTTAAATTATAGATATCAGTATACACAGTACACAGTTACAGTTTTTATTTAAATATACCCACACATATTGGAATAAAATATTTAAATAAACAGGTACCGACAAACGGAAAGCGACTTTGTTTTATGGGTACTATGTAGCGAAGGATAAATATGTCGTTATCATTGTTGAGAATTCCAGTCCAGGTAATAACTAAGTACGAGAAAAAAAGAAAATAATAAGAAAGGTTCTAAAATCAAATAATTAAGCATTAAAATAAATACAGTTTTAGATAAGTACCTAACAGTCTACATATTATTAATAATTTTGCCACTATTTCTGTAGTTACATTATGCAAGCTTACCTTGTTCGTGAATTCAGCAAGCAGCCCGCACCATAATTAATATGATCATCAATAGAAGCACTCCACATTAGCAGCAGTAATTCGCCACACTTGTTATTATAAATAGCTCTCACGCACTCGATAAATATTTGCAAAAACAGGAAACGGAACTGCCGAAGCGCACGCGCACTCTCTACAAGATGAATTATGTGATTATGGAGCATGTTTAGTGCGTTATGCAAACAATGTATTATCCCTTCACCCCACCCCTCCCGCATCCCACCGAACTACATGTTAAATCGGTGATTTTTGTTATGTCTGTGCAACTGGAAGATAATAATAATGTTTTCATAGTACAGAAAACATTATTATATTATTGTGTATTTAACAGTGTACGCGTCTGTACCGAAATTGTAAGGTGTATTATACTAAACATTTCAATAAGATAGTATAATGTTCTGCGTTTTCGCTTTTTCGTAACCACCTAAACTTGGTCGGGTTACAACGGTCATTCACTTCCTAATGACTTTAATCGTATTATCTCATTAATTATCCAACGTACTGAGCTGAAATGTTACTGTTATACAACTGAATTAAAAAACTAATAATTGACATAACATTCAGTTCATATATCCAATCCAGTGGCCAAATAACACTGCGCGCATCAAGACCGTGCTCGTGAGGAACTGAATATCATCATAACTTGTTAAATACTTACAGGATACTAATGAAACTTCAGATACATTTGAAGGCAGTTACAAGCTTCAAAATAATGTTTAAAGTAAGTCTTTAGACCTCTTATTGAGAGTGCTGGGACCAATTGAAGTGTTTTTCTATTTAATGAAATAACCTTTAAGCTATGTATTATTTTGGTTTTTTTATTGAAAAACAAATTTAAACTAGTTCCTAAGAAGTCATGTACAAAATATGATAAGAATCCGTTTAACCGTTTCAAAGATCTAGCAAAACCAGAAACGTTACTCCAGCAAAATCTCGAATAACTTCGCAACCGAAGAAAACTTGAATACAAAATAAGGCACAACATTTACTTCATCTAGACAACTAATTTTATAGCTAGTTTTTATTTAAATATTCCCATTAGAAAGAAAAAGGTCTGGCTAGGGTAACGTTACCGCAGCAGGAAATGTTTTTGTGAAATAATTAAAAAACTATAAGCGCAACAAATTTAAAAATGTGCGCAACAATTACAGAAGCCGCAAATCTAATTATCTATAAGATTCAAATTACCATTTTCGACAACATCTGGCCAGGGTAACGGACACAACTTTTTTCGCATTTTTCAATAATATTCGGTTCGGCCATGTGTCGGTCCGATCCGAACATTCGCACTTTGCACTTCGTAGTAGACACCCTGGAAATGGGATAATTTACAGGCTGGTGGCTCAAGACTTCAAGCTGGCCACGCTTGTCCGAAGTATAGGTACAATGCGCTCAGTATATTATGACCGCCGAGAAAATGAGAAATTAAACCTGTGCCTGCTCATCATAGACAAGGCAGATGCAAAATAGAGAAGACACAGGTAACTATTAGTATTACTTTTCCAGAAGTGCTGTATCTGTATTCAGCAACAGGGCAGAACGGGCTGGTGTCCATAAAGGTTGAAGGTGATAAAGTAAAGTGTACCTAGCCTGCGTTTGTTAAAAAGTTTCCAAAAATGTAAACAAATGTGTTTTTGGAAAAAGAACTTTAACGCTAACACATAAAGTTACTTTTGCGCTAATATTCCAAACATTATTATGATTTTGTCAATAATACTAGTCATTCTGAAATCAACCTAATTTGTACTCACATAAAGTTGATATTCGTTTAAGCGGAAATATTATTGGAAACAAGAAATTGAATAGACTTTAGGTGCCTATACCGTCCATTCACAATTATTTTACCTCTGATTTTGCATCAGAGTCAATATTACAGTGATCTTTAACTTCATGATAATAAGGTTGCTGTTGGGTTGCTGCAACTGTCAAGTTTGTCAAAAACATAGTGATCTTTATTTATTTATTTATTTATTTTATTATTTATGTACACACAGTAAAACACATAAGGATAAGACATTTAAAATATGAGTACCTACAAAGGTACTGCTTATTTCTTAAGAAATTTCTTCCAGCAGACCTGCGAAAGGAGAAGTAAAAAAGAAATGTAGACAATAGTGTGTGAGAACAAGAAGAGAAAAATATGAATGAGTGAAGTCTAAAACTAAAATATAAATATACCTACACATATAATGCAAAAAATAAATAAATACATAAGTATACTTAAATAAATACATAAACCAAAAATATATAAACGTATATATGTATATATAAAAATACTCACGGTATAGAGAATCTTTATTATTGTTGTAATAAGATTGTAGTGGGCTTGCAGCTGTCACAGTTAAAACCGCCAGCTGTGCTGCCATCATCATCACTACCAGCACTTATAGCAGGGTAGAAGTTGAACTGCACTGCTTTCTGTTCTATGACTAAGTACAAAAAAGCAGTGCAGTTCAACACGGTTGGCACAGTGGCTGAGCGATCGACTGCTGCGCTGCGTGTCGCGGGTTCGATTCCCGCACGGAACAAATATTTGCATTGCCTACAGGTTCCGGGTCTGGCTGTTTGTGTATGTGAGTTTAAATGTTTACCCACGATACAGGAGTAATTCCTAGTGTGGGGCAACGTTTAATTTAATACGTTACGTTTATATATATATTCTCAACTGCCATGCTCTTTCAAGTCAACATCAAAGTATAATAATAAACGAATCCATGGTTCTTACATTTACAAAATGCTAAATTATACAAAACTATAATTTGCAATTTATTTATGAGATGAAGAAGAGATATTTAATATTGAAGTATTCAAAAATTAAAACTTGATTGAATAAAATACACATTGTTCGTAATGTCAGAAACATAAAAACAAGGGAAGCATCTCTTCCAAATATTGAAATTTTAACTGGTCAGCCCAAGTCCATGTCCATTGTTCCATTAAAATTTGTTTAGTGAAACAAATGAACAATGGACATACACTGCTACAAGGATCTTTTGAAATTCATAATATTATGCTTCGATCAATAATATGTATTTAAAAATAAGATGGCGGCGGCTGTAGTTCCGATTATGGCCACGCGCGAAAGGAGCCACCTTGTAGCGCTAAAGTAAAACATTAATATTTGTACGGACGCCAGCACATCAAGTTACTACAATCTGTCAAATTTCTTTAATAGATTTTCAACTTTATCGATAAAGCATTAAGGTTCAAGGTTGATTGGCAAAATTTGACAGTTTCGGGTAGCTTGACCTGCTGGCGTCTGTACACAGCCGCCTAGCATTAGGGTTGCATGCATAAAATAATTGTAAAATGGTAGTTAATGAAATTTCCCATTATTCCTAATGCACTTTTATTTTTAGTAAAACTGATAAATAGCACTATCAGTTATTGTATTTTTTTTTAATTTTCGTATACATCAAAACCAAGTTCTTTTAATATTCCCTGGTATTTATCATTCGCGGACAGGAATGACGTAATGCCTTTTGCCAAAAGCTTCCCTTGTTCATTCGTGAAATACGTTTCTATCACTGATGAATTGCCGCTTTTCAGTGACTTGGTTTCCACATTCACTTTTTCACCTTCACCCGCTAATCCGATGTAGCTGTTGACAAATGTTAATTATTAATATACGGTAATCATTAGAAGCCAGCTCTAAAATAGTATCCTAATTAAAAATTAGGAATCAGGTAAACTTGGAGACACCTTTGATTGCCAGTTTTGCGACTTAATTCTACCAAGTTCAATGACGAGACAAAAGGACAGTAGCTTGTAATGTTAAAGGGACCGTCCACGTTCGTTCGTTTTCTACTTGTTTTAGGACACAACGAGCTATAACTTTTATCTTAGGACTCATGCATAACAGAAAAGCGTAGTATGAGAAGTATATAAACCACCTACTTGACACTCATACTGGTGGTAAAGGACACTCTGCCATGAGTGTTGCTGAGCTGTGTGTAAAACGATAACACGTCGGTCACAGATGCAATGTATCCTCCATGCAGTGATCCTCCCATGTTGCACATAGTTTTGTCCACAATAAATGTGCCTTGAATTGTACCATTTGAAACTGGTTGCAATTTTACCTAGAAATAAGAATTTTATCAATCTAACAACTGACTTGGTACTCAGGACTTTGTAAAAATAAATGTGGATCTAAGTTCAGAGTTTTATTTTAATTTCACTTTGAAGACCAATAGAATAATGGGATACCTAGTAGTAAAATATGCGAGAGTGTAGCGAAAATCATTCCAATTAGCATCCATTCTCTTATTACTAATTTTGCTCGTTCTGTTGAGTAGGAACTCGATTTAACCTTCAAGTAGCCTTCCGTAAACTTCGACGTCGACTATTACTGCATTAAACTAACATCAGTTATTATGCATTTGCATAATAGACTTTAAAAAGTACACATTACCAAAAATATTACATCATGTTCTCCTCCATGGCAAATCGCCATCATTATAGATACTTTGTTTTATGCAACTTATGGATTTAAGGTACTTGATAGAATGACTAGATGGTTTTATTTCAAACTTTCAACAAAAATCCAACCGGAAAACGAAACGTAACCAAAACCACATCATACACCTGCTGAATTTCAGTATAAATGTTTGACTAATCGAGTTGTAACAGCATGGAATAGGCTCCCGGAAAATGTGGTGACCTCCATCACACTGAATTGCTTTAAGAATCGACTGGACAGATCAACTAATTAGCTGCTAGTGTGTCTAACCAAATAATAATAATAATCCTAAGGTAATCACAAATTATAGGCATACGAGGGCGACACTGAAAGTTTTTAGAACTGGCCACTTGTAAACGATCTAATAAAAAAATAAGTTCAAATTTTGAAAATGGAACTCTTTGCCAATATTATTGTGTATGTATTTTATTCATTTGTCATTTGTTTACGATTTGGCGACAAATTTAAAATTGTCTGCGTCACGTCAGCATGAATTTAACACAAGAAAATGTTCGTACAATGATTTTTTATGACTTTCGATGTCATTTAAGTCAACAAGAAAGTTATGATAGACTTCGATTGGCCTTTCACGATGAAGCCCCATCTCGTGCCACTGTTTACAACTGGTTTAATGAGTTTAAACGTGGTCGCACTAATCTCACCGATGATCTGCGTGAGGGACGGCCTTCTACAGCGACGACTGAAGATAACATCAGTGTTGTGCGGCTTATGATAGAGACTGACAAAAGAATGACTTATCAGCAGATTCGGACAAGCTTAGGCATCGGTATGAGTCAAGTGCACAAAATCCTCCATGAACATTTAGCGGTCAGGAAGCTTTGTGCCCGGTGGATACCTCATAATTTGACCGAGGCCCAAAAGCTCCGTCGTGTTGATTGGTCTCGTGAAATGGTTCAAAGATTTAACGGAGGAGACTCAAATGCTGTGTTCGACATAATTACGAGTGACGAAAGCTGGATTTATTGTTATGATCCTGAAACTAAGAGACAGTCTGCTGTCTGGGTCTTTCCTTCCGAGGAGTTGCCAACTAAAGTGAAGAGAGGTCGAAGCGTGGGAAAAAAGATGGTGGCCTCGTTCTTCGGAAGGACAGGTCGTTACGCCACAATTATTGTTTTAGAGGATCGAAAAACAGCTACTGCAGAACTACACTAACAATTGTTTGCCACTTTCGTCTTGGAAAAAGTTCGGGAGAAACGAACTCGCAGTAGGGTCCTTCCTTCACCACGACAACGCTTCGTCGAACACCGCCAAGCAAATAATCGACTACTTGGCGACGTCAGACGTGGAATTACTGGGTCACTTGCCCTATAGCCCCAACCTAGCACCTTGCGATTTTTATTTATTTCCGAAAATAAAAGAAAAACTTCGAGGAAAACGTTTTAAGGACGCTGAGTAAGCAGTGGCTGCGTTTCAAAATGCCGTCGAAAAGACCCAGGACAAAGTGCTTTTCTCAGTGGTTCCATCGGATGCAGCGATGTGTTGATGTAAATGGACACTATTTTGAAAAGATATATTATAGCTAATAACTTGCTAGTTTGTTCAGTTTTTGATTTTCTAAGAACTTTCAGCGTCACCCTCGTAATACCTTATGATGCTGTGATTAATTGAAATAACGGTAAAAATAAGATTAATTTCTTAAATAAAGATGCAGCTATCTGTAGATGCAGGTAAGTAAGTACTACGGACTACTACGGTAAGTATAGGTAGGTACTTGTCTAAATTGCATCATTTTCCAGATCAGTATCAGTATCATCAAATCACAATTCTGTGAAGTAAACACAATGCCATCAGATCAAAACCTAACGATACTCGGCGTTTTATTATTACTTAGGTTTTAGTGAGTAAAACAATAAAATTGTCCTTTTTGGCTGCCTATTTTCATTCGACGTGCTAGCTAGCGTGATTATTTTGTCATGATTCGGTTTTTTTTTTTTTTTTACTAGGGCGTATCCCAGCGACTCCTTTCTTTTTTAGGGTTCCATGGCCAATAGCAAGAACGAAACCCTTACAAATTTCGTCACAGCCATTTCAGTCGGAGAATATTTGCACTAACTAAACTACCGCTAAACAAATGTAGTGACATTACGAACAAATATTTAGCTCATCCCATACATGTAACCGAGAGATGAAAAAAAATATCTCTTATTTAAAAAGATTCATGTACTTATGTGACTTTTTAATTTAAGTGAATAGTTTTAGATATGGGATATTTACGGCTACGGCCGCAGAAATAACCTTGTGTTTCGTAGTTTTTCGAGAAATATTATGAAAATCATTTTGGAGTTGACAAAATAAATACTGTGCATGCGTAAACATTTATCCCAACTACTACCCTTTACTGTGCGTGGCCCGACACTTGGCCGGTTTTGTTATCAATTTTGATAGCTACATTGAATAAGAAAAAGAGCATCTTACGGTTTAGAAACACCTACAGAGCACAGACACTATAGAAACACGCCTGAATCGAAAGTGATTTAAGCCAATAGGTATCCATAGTCAGATTTATCTAGAACCAATGCAGTTGATAAGGTTCAAAGGCTGTTAAAAGATCGCTAAAGAATAATTATGAATTTAAATAAGATAAGACAGCCCTTTGTGTCACCGTATATGGTGTACATAATAAAGAGTATTCTATTCTATTGATGAGATTATATCAAAGGGCACTGCCTGCACTGCAATGACTTGTATTTTTAGAGGGCTTTGCAATTAAACTTGGAAACTACCCAAGTGTTATGTATGGAAATGAGGAACTATACCACAATCCTGGCGATTCTCAACAGAAATATTTTTTAAATCACTGGGTCACAATTTCTCAATACCGATGAAAATATTTGGTATTAAGGAAAGCAGCGGTTTATTTATAACAGAAAACCTAATGCATAACGAGCGTGGAAACGTTTAATTTTGTAAAAAAAAAAAACTGAACATGTTTATTTAGACAGTCATGGTCAGTTTTTAATAGTTACATTTATTGAAATGAAATAATCCAAAAGACAAAAACAATAAAATAAAATTTCGTACCTTGCTGAGAACAGTACCATAATCAAAAGTAATCTGGTTCGCTAAAGCCTCCATTGCTTTTAGAAGACGAGTAGCTCTGCTGCTCGATGCCATTTTTGTAAGCACTTCAAAAAATAAGCGAACGAAAATGTAAGCCATTTGCGTTTACGCGCTCTTTTATATTTTTCCAAATCGAACATTTTGGTGTTGCTACTGCTCTATGCAGGATTTTTAAACGTATAATTAGTACGAGAATGCAATTTATAATTACAATAAATCAAAAACTTACATTCAAATACAACCCACCTAATCTTTTATAATATTTTTCCTCTCTATTCTAACTACAGAAAGAAAGCAAATTATTTATTTATTTGTTTTCGTAGAAATTGTGAGATCGCAGTCTGGCAACTCAGGCCGGATCAACAAGCGAGCGGTCTGCTTATGTCGGTTTGTTCGCGAAATTTACAAAAATATAATTTTTCACATACTTTCCCGCGTTTTGTTGTAATCTCAGCGTGTATTAGTTCGAGTTATTCCATTGTGTTATTTCTATATTTATTTATCTACTTAGAAATGTTTGGAGATTCAACGTAATCTAAGTGACAGATGTTACGGTGTTAACTCGCGCCACTTTTGGATCAATTACTTGTTTTTGATTGAATAAAATATGGAAGAAAGCAAGGATACCATCGTTGAAATGGAGTGTAACCTACCAGAGTCAGGTAACGGTAGTATTCATTTAGTAATTGCCTATTATTTTCACACTTCTGTTTGACGTTCGTTCGTATAATCCGACCGAAATTAAAATGCCGTCATGTAACTTTCAATCCAATACGAATTGCCGTATATTTTCGCAGTTACTATCGACTGTAAATGAAATTTATACATCAATATTATATTCTTGATAGATTCTCTTATTCTGTATTCGAGGATTTTCATACAATTAGCGAAACTGTTAGATTAACATAATTATAACTTGCTCTAGTATCGACCTATTTTTCTTGGCCGGGTTATAATCCAAACATCAATAAGGTTTTGTATCTATTTTTGAGTTACAAATACATATCCGTTTATCGTGGCTTTTGTTGTTTCTTCTTAGAAATGGCCGTGAATATTGGTCTGTTATTAATGTTTCTAGATATTATGCGTATATCTACCAATATTATTTGTGGTTTATCTTCTTTTAGGTTATAATGAAAGTTGGACTCATTGTGCCAGTTCTGTACCATAGATTTGGGTTTTCTTTTATAAAATGCGTTTTATATACATAAGGAATATCAAAAATATTTTGTATTTCTGCATGGAATTATTATTATCAGAAAAACATAATTATAAAGCTTTCACTCATTAACATTTTATGTAGCTATGTGCGGTAACTCACATACATTGATACAAGTCACAATGAACCATGAACAATCAATATTTAGCTATGGTAGAACAAAAGCATCCTTTGTATATATTGTTAATAAAAAATAAATTAATGTTACACCTAAATAACATTAATATATCTGAATTACTACAATATTTCTTGATTCAATTAAAATCTTATGTAAATCAATTAATTAAATATGTAAATATTTCAGTAGTTTCATACTTTTTAAAAATTTGAAATTAACTGATGCTGTAGATTGATAATAATTATTAATATAAAATTTTCTCTAAAATGCGATGTCTCTGGTATGAACATGTTTTAATAAAAATAATAAATGATTAGCCTGTCCCACATTAAAATTCAAAATAGTAATTAACAAGGACCTTGAACGTAGACCACCTTACATCAAACCGCTCTATTGAGTCCGTTTCATACAAGTTGCAACATGTCCACATAGGAACTAGTTTAGTCTAGACAAGAGATACGTTGAACAACTTCTAAAATAATGGGCCTCTTGAGTGCTGTATCCTTGATAGCGACTGGCGAGTCGGTTAAATCACTTGCACTTTTTTTTTTAAAAACAACCGTTTCTATATTTAAACATTGAAACGGGACTTTGCATGGCTCTCAATGATATTTAAATAGGAAAATAAGAATAAATAAAATATTATATTTTTAGAAAATGATTGTGACAAATAGACTTGCATAATTTTAATATCAGCAAAGAGTTACTTGGCTAAACAGAAAATAGAATCAAACTAAAATAAACAAAGTTTATGCAAATTACTTTAAAGTTTGAATCTTATGCTTGCCTAAGTTAAATTGTTCAAGAGAATAATCATTGAACAGACTTAAAAAAAAAAAAACTAACTTGTTGAAAAACCAACCCGCACTGGGTCTGCATGGTAGATTATGGCCCACTCCCTCACAGAGTGGAGGCCTGTGTTCGAGCAGTGGGAATATTAATATAAGTAATATAAGTCAAGGAATAAAAATAGCTGTAAAAATATTTTTTCCCCCTTATACCACCATAAACATAAATAGTGCTGTCATATTGACAGCACTATTTATCAAATAAGCACTTTTACAATACATTCAGATACATCACTATTTCATAGTTTTACTTATGTTAGAGATGGGTCAATTTATTAAAAGATAATATGACAATAAAATAATAATCTTGAAAATTGTTTATTTTTCAGAACCAGCCCCTCAAGTTCCTCTTGTGGACTCCGCAGGAGACAGTTTGGGGACTAAAGAAAATAAGGATGATTCTCAAAATCTGTTCCCAGACAGTCCTGTGTACGAGCCTGATGATGACATTGTGGTTTGTTCTGTTTTATAAAAAAAAAACAAGTTCTACCTGTATTTGCATTAAGAACTTGAAATATTTTTAAGTTATAGGACAACAAACTTAATTTCATACTTAACAGAGTTCAAATTCCATTGCAACCAAAAACTTATTAGGACCTTTTTATTACAAATGGTCACTCAAAAATCAACTTAGAATACATTTCACTAAAGTAGATAACTGATTAAGTGGCAATGGAATGTAAATTGTCTGAGATTATGAACACTGCTATGGTAAAGTTTAATTGCATTAGGACTTTTTGCTCATCGTCTCACTGTAGTGCAAAGGATCTTACCCATGTTGCCATGTTAAATGTACTTGAAATAGATAACCGCAAAGTTTGCCACAGGTCTAATGTGTGGGAGCCTTTAAACAAGAATTTCTTTATAAATAACATTTTGTTTTAATCATAAGTCATTCATTTCATATCAAAATATATTGTTGTTGTTGTAGTGTTTATATTTCTTGTGGTGTACAAATAGCTATTACGAATGTTGACATGTGGCTTATGAAACATTCGTTTTATTGGGTATGTTTTTGCATTTTCAGACTATTAGCAGTGGTACTGACGATGTCAACGTTATTTCGTCAGACACAAAAGGTACGTTCGAAAAGAATAAAAAATGTCGAAATAAAAAAAAAATCACATAACTGAATACTAAACAAAAATTTTAATAAATTACAGAAGAACCAACCGCCCAACCTAAAAGAAAACTGTCAGACGACCCTTCAGACAGCAGCGCGAAGATCCAAAAGCTAGAACTTACCGACGATGAATTCGCCGTATCCACCCAATCGCTGGACGATGAAGTGTCCGATATCACAAGCGCAACCAAACGGAAGCTCGAAGACCTTGAGCTTCCATCGACCACCCGCGTCCGTACTCCCGTCCGGTCCAGTCCTAGGAGACTTAAAAGATCCAACAGCGCTGAAATATCCAAACCACAAACACCAAAGACCCCGAAATCCCGACCAGCCAGCGTCGACATCACCAAGTCTAGAAAAACGCCGCGCAAAGTACAAATAGAACTGGCCAAAGATGACCCAAAAGAGGTCCTAGTTGTCTCTGACAGTTCGAGCTCTCGACCCAGCATAGAGTTCGTCGCAGAAATACCGCCCCCGAAAGTCCCAGAGACAATTCCTGAGGAAAATTCTGAGTTAGACGACTCCCAAGGTTTCCATCTAGAACTTTCGCCGAGCTTAGACAGTGCAGAAAATGGCGATAAAACAAAAACTCCGAGCAACAGTGACCCTGTGCTTGTTAGGAATAGGAACGAAGAACTTAATCCTGATAAAATAAGCGAAACTAGAAGTGAAGGGTACAAATACTCAGATCAGGGCAACTTCTCGCAACCGAGGTCAAAGGAAAGTCATGTGGAGAAGACTACAGACCAGGAAAGCACTGATAGTGTTGGTTCACTGAACTTGGAGAGCCCAGAGTGCATTATGCCAACTGTCGCATCCAAATTAATCTCGAAACTTTCCAATGGAGACTCATCTACTCCTTCTGAGATCGTGGAAGGCAAGATTAGTACTGAGGACAGCGATAGTACTCCCGATATGACGAAGCTTAACTCCATTAAGAGCAAGAGAGGGAAGAATGAGTCTTTCCGGTCCAGCAACAATGCTACTCCGTCGACGATTTCGCCGTTCGCGAACGGCCACTCTTTGCCAACCAACACACCACAAATACCGGTGTTTGATGTCCATATCAGTCATAACGAGGAGAACGAATTTCTGTCTCTCTACGTCGTGCGAACGGACAATGATCTCGGTATGGACATGTGTCGGGAATACCAGAGGATTTCTAAACGGTTCACGATAGATCCGTACATGGCTGATGTGTCCGTCAGCAACTCTCCGTCAAGCGTCACCAGCGGTGGCATGATCAACTTGCCCAATAGAACCTCTTTCGCATCAACTGTCAGTTCGACCTCAACTTCTAGCAACCGAACAAGTGACGGTGCATTTGTAGTACCGCAGCCGCCGCGAAAATCGATCGCGAATCCAACAACATCAGTCAAGGGATATGATGCCTTAGTGAAGAAGCTACAAGACATATTCTCCCATATCCGAGAGTCTTCAGTAGATGAGGGACTGAGTGATGATAAAGTGTCTGTTGGTATTCAAACATCTGTTTCTAATGACAGTACCATGAGCAACGGTAATGCTAGTCCAGACGAAGTGAACAAATGCGATAAGGCTACACCAAAGAGCTCGTTGAAAAAGACTCGTGTCCGAGGTCGACGGCATATAGCTGGGAAAACTAAGCGTGCTTTGCTGCCAACACAACCCGAAGAGCCGGAATACATGCACGGAATGAACTCTCCCGAAATGGTGCCAACTAACGGCGAAAATGGAAAGGAATCTCCAGTAAAATCACCCAAAGACGAGAAGCCTCTATCCTCTTTGGTTGCTACGCCAAAATCTGTGAGCAAATTGAAGACGAAGCGACGACCAACGTCACCACGACCGGCGACCCCAGTAGAAAAAGCAGTCGTGAAGCCCGAATACCCAGGATTTGCGCCAGAAACTGTGGTGTTGGCCAAATGGGTGGACAAACGTTATTACTCGGGCAAAGTGTTGGAGATAACTGAGCCAAACAAATATTTGATCAAATTCGACGATGGCCAAAGCAAGGTGTTGTTGGACGATTTCATAATTTTCGGTGATATGAAGACGTTGCCTTTGGAGGGACAGTCTGTGTATGCTATGGTTGATGAGGAGCAGAATTATGAACCTGGATTGGTGCTTGGCGTTGAGGAAAATGATAGTGGGACTGTTACCTACAAATGTACTACTGATGGGTGAGTTTACCTCTACATTTTAATTTCCCCTCGCAGTATGCGGGCAATGTAGTTTGAAAAAAATATATTAGAGGCATGTTATTTTAACTCGACTTTATAAATCCGAATTTTTAATACTCATTGCATAAATTTCGTTTAATTTATCAGTTTTAGGCCTATTTGCGCTGCAAATCGCTAAATGCGTTTAGCGCTAAACATAATTTAAAACATCAATCTGTCACCTTCTAAAAGGGGAAAAAAAAAATTGCGCTATTTCAGTTTTGCACTAAATGAATTAAATTATTTTTGAAAAGAAAACTTAATGTAATTTTTTGCTGTTTATTATTTTATAATATGCTGCTCCAAACCCAAATAAACTTGTACATAACTAATTATAAATCTTAATTTAACACGTCTGCCAGACAACAGATACAATAGACAATTTATTATTGGCGGTCACCGGTGACCACGGTGGCAGTCAATGCCTTAAAACATTTTCTCAAACATCGTTTTTCTATGCCGTTCCTATATGCCCAATTAATAATAAAACTATTTTTTCTTCCAGCGACACCCTGGTCATGGTAACAGCTAGCGAGTTGTACCTGACAGAAGACCAAGCGCGCTCGCTCAAGGAGTCCGCGCGCACACGCTCTCCCTCCGCGCCCTCCACGCCGCGGCGCCGAGCCAACAGGGAACTGGACCTCGATAATATTATACAGGTAACTATATTGAGTTAGAATCAATTACACTAATATTGTAAAGGCGAAAGTTTGTGAGTGTGTGTGTGTGTGTTTGTGTTTGTATGTTTGTCACTTCTTCACGTTCAAACGGCTGGACCAATTTTGATGAAATTTGGTATGGACGTAGCTGACGCCCTGTATTAACACATTGGATACTATAAAGTTTGTATAGATGGATGGATGTTTGTTACTCTTTCACGCCAAAACTACTGGACGGATTTGGATGTTTGGTACACAGATAGTTTATAACCAGGATTAAGACCCAGCATATTTTTTATCCTGATATTCCCACGCGATCGAAACTTATGCGGGTGAAACCGCGGGGCGCAGCTAGTTTACAATAATTATAGAGAAAACAAAAGAGTAACCAAAACACATAAAAACGAAGTAAGTGAAGAGGAGATACTGTCATTGTTCATGTCATCCCAAAATGGTACCTTTTTCTCTTTCAGTTTTTCCTTTTTGTCCTTATTTCCAGGATTTTTTTCCAAAGCACATTATGAAAGTAGTTTGTTCAGAATCGTTTACTGAATCGATTTTTATAATTTTTAATATTTTCATTTATTGTGTTTGGGTGGCTTACAGCTACCAAATACAGAAGTAGTAGTGAGGTAATAGACGACAAGCTATTTACAAGCCTCCGCAGTTAGCAATAGAGTATTGTTGTACATATTTTCAAATTGACTAACTATTCGTTAACTATTACACTGAGGGCTGATTTTTCCATCACCAGATAATTTTTATTCGAGGAATAAAATTGACGTTTGACAATTTTTGTATGAAATAACTGTCAAAATATAAAAATTATTCTTCGAATAAAGTTATCAGATGATTAAAAAATCAGCCCTAAGTAGGTATAACATAGGTGTACAACAGTATAATATAGGTGTCACAATCTTCATAAAATTTTATAAATAAACAATGTTTTACACATAATAGTAAAAATTCAGTTAATGTATTATGATTAAACATAATATACTAATTGGGATATGTTGTAAAATTTGCTTGATCTTCTAAGTTTTCGATTAGGCTCTCTATTAAATAATTATTTTGGTTGATTTCAGGGTCCCCGCAGCGCTCGAAGCCGAGATAAGGGCAGTTCGAGCGCGCGCAAACGTGTCACCTCACCAAAGAGTCCAAAAGCATCTACTTCCGGTATTTCAGGTAAAGATCGAAACACATAACATCACACGTAAATGGTAGTCAAAGGCGTCAAAGAAAAAAAAGGTTAATTTGTCACAGATTCACGCACAAATTAAAAAATAAAGATGTGTTATGTGTGTGTGTAAATAAAATGTGGAGACAACAATACGACAATAAATGAAAACAGTGGCAATACTAATGCTTATGACTAAGAGTAACTATCAAATAAATCCTAGCATTGAAATAAAATTGTTTTCAAACAAACTAAATAGTAGTGATGGGCCGACTATGGGTTTTACCAATCTTTGACTAGCTGTAGTGACTAAACTATTGGATATATTTGATCGAATTTTCGTATGCAGACTGAGAACGGTATTAGATATACGCAGTTTAATTTATTGTTGTATTGTCGTCTCCACCTTTTATAAAATAGATAAATTAACTTGAATAAATGATACGAAGTACCTAAAACAAAACAGATCTTTATTTACAAACACAGAGCAGAAGTACACCCCTTTTAGCAGATTAAAGTCCCATGTGATGTAATGGAACATGTTAAAGTATGGTGCACCTGTAACTACAAACGGCATAAATCCAGACTCGGGCAACCTTCCAGAAACTTCCGTTACGAAAAATATAATACAAAAAAAAAAAAAAAAAAACTGCCCGACCTAGGGATCGAACCCAGGACCCCACTCTCTGCAGTCGCGTTCGAGACCGTTATACCAATGACATACAATACAGTTCAGTTTTTCTTTATTTATTTTCTGTACAATGAACACGGCTATTTCGGCATGCTTGATACGGCCCGGATAGCTCAGTCGGTAGAGCATTGGACTTTTAATCCAAGGGTCCAGGGTTCAAGTCCCTGTTCGGGCGGCTGCTTTTTTATTGTTTTGTGTTTTGTTTATCCCATTAGGAGTAGTATTTTCGAGAATATTCTATAGTAAACATTAATTTTAAAGATTATAATTCTATAACTACAAATCCTCAGTTGCTAAATTCATCATAGCGAAAACAAAAATATTTAAAAGTTTAAAGTAGGTACCTACGTATGATGTCTTGTATTACGAAATACGTGTGCAGGTATATTAGATAGTTAAATAAAATATTTCCAAAATTACTCAGGCGTATTTACACTTCAAACGGATTCAACTCGATTTTATTTATTTTTTATTTTTACTCGGTACTTTCTGATATGGTATTCACCAGATATACTTCTAAATAATATCTCTCTAAGGTAAAGTAAGCATAATCAGTATATTATAATGTTCCCACTGCTGGGACTCAAGCCTCCTCGCTTCGAGACGAGCTGTAATCCACCACGCGGGCCCAGTGCGGGTTGGTAGATGTCACACGTCTTCGAATTTTTGGTTCTAGGACATGCCGGTTTCATCACGATGTTTTCCGTCACCGTTCGCTCGTTAAGATAAAGTAATACCTATTAATAGATACATATGTAGATTAGCATTGGTGTAGGTCAAGACAGCTAAGATAAGTTGATAACATTGACATGACATGACAACAGACCAGAGTGGTAGCAACATAAGTAGTTTTCAAGTGGCTAGTATACAACTATTCTACAGGTAAACATTGCAATAGCGTTTATCAGTTATTGATCTAACAAGTGCCTTATCCTGCTGTACTGTCAATAAGTAGTTTGAACTATTTGTTCAAGTGTATGTATTCAGATATTATAAATGTATTTGAATTCAATATCTACAAATTAATATCGAAGTAACAGAGAAAGTAAACATCCAATTTGGCTACCCATATTTTTTTTTCTTTTTTTTTAAATGTCGTATTGTACAGACGCCAGCAGGTCAAGCTACCCGAAACTGTCAAATTTTCCCAATCAACCTTGAACCTTAATGCTTTAGCGATAAAGTTGAAAATCTATTAAAGAAATTTGACAGATTGTAGTAACTTGATGTACTGGCGTCCGTACAAGGATAGATTCAGTCGCTCCATGTAAAAGACTGGTATTCAGCTGCTTCCGGTTAGACTGGAAGCCGACCCCAATATAGTTGGGAAAAGGCTAGGCAGGTGATGAAGATTGTACAGACGCCAGCACATCAAGCTACTACAATCTGTCAAATTTCTTTAATAGATTTTCAAATTTATCTTTAAAGTATTAAGGTTCAAGATTGATTGGGAAAATTTAACAGTTTCGGGTAGCTTGATGTGCTGTATGTAAAAGAATAGATTGGACGGTGACCCCCAAACTAGGCATTTGTCTGTGTCTTGGGGGTCGGAATTTGGACATTTTCAAATGATATAAAAAAACATATTTTTTTTAGAAACTAAGAAAAATATTTTATTTATGACACGGATAGGAAATACAAAAAAAAAAACATTTAAATCGACAACATCTTAAAAACAATAAATTAAAACTTTTAAATTTGTTCATGTAAAATCGTTTGATGTGAAATACTGGCCGACGCGGCGACGTTCGCTCAGCTGACCCCAACATAGTTGAAAAGGCTAGGTAGATTTAAAATGTTTTACAATGTCCGGAATTCCCTACACTTAGTCAACTCACCAAATCAATTCTAAAATGGAACAGAATATGTATGTAGTTATTTCCGAGCTATTTATCCCGTATGTCGCACCTGCCATCTTTTGTCTCTGCATCACCCTAAGCATATCCTACTAATATTATAAACGTGAAAGTTTGTATGGATGGATGGATGGATGTTTGTTACTCTTTCACGCAAAAACTACTAAACAGATTTGGATGAAATTTGGCACACAGGTGGTTTGTTAATCCTTGTTATAAACCATACACACAACATATAGGATACTTTTTATCTCGATATTCCCACGGGATCGAAACTTATGCAGGTGAAACCGCGGGGCGCAGCTAGTGCAAAAATATGTGTAAAATGATCTGCCTAGTAACTTAACGGAAAATTAATTATTGGTATATAGGCCGTAAACCTAAGTTCACATGTGGAAGCAATAAATATATTGAGTATTAAATTAGGTACTTAAAATAGTTTCAAGTACACATTTCAGCTAATTTCTAACGCAAATTCCTTATCCTAGGTGCAAAAACCAAGAGCACACCTATTAGTCGCAAGCGCTTGGCGAGCGAGAGCAGTGAAATGAGTGAGAGTAGTAACTCGGCGCCGCCCGTGCGGCTGGAGGAGGTGGCCGGCGTGGAGCCCGAGGTGCAGCGCACGCCCAGGAAGATAGACGGCGTTAAAGGTGAGAGCATATGTGAGAAACCCGTTTATTATTAAAAGCCACTGACCTATAAGTGTACAAGGTACGCTGGATTAAATTTATTATACGAAATGACACTTTTTTTTTGTGCCGATTCAAAGCGCCCCGCACGGGTGTCTTAGGAACTTAATTTGACACATTGCCGCAAATGGCCGTCGTTTTGTTTTTGTACGATTTAGGTCTAGATCGTGGAAAAAGACTTTTTGTGTATTTTGTGTTTCCTACGAGAAATTTAGAACATTTTTATCATGAGAGTGCGCATCTTGGAAAACTGGCTATCAAAAACATTAGTTCCACGGACGCTCACGTGGCTGTCAGCGCCAAAATGGCGAAAATCAAATGTCTTCATTTTGTCATCGATAGTATGAAGTCCAGCGTACTTGTTTAATATAGGTCAGTGTTAAAAGCTATATTTACATGAATCTGAAGCACATCATTTATTAAGGTTACACTAGTCGGACATTCTTCTATTTTAACATCGTATGGAGTTTAGTCCACTGTTTGACGAGACGAATTTTAATGAACACTACATTAAAATTAAAAATGATATATATACTTGTTTCGTCATTGTACGTACACAGAATTAAAAAAAAATGATTTGACAACTATGAGCGTCGAAACTTCCATATTTTAAGACATCTTTGGGCGTTAATAAATAACTCCCGATGTATGGAAATGGCAAAATTGTTACCGTACAGGGATAGATAATTTATTCTAATAAAGAATTCGAATATCATAGTTTTAAATAAATATGTATATATATCCAGTAGTTTTTTCGTGATATACGTTCATGAAATTTTATGCTCGTTTTCGTTATAAATGATCGTCTATTTCACTAAATAAATAAATAAACTAATTACATGCATATTAGCCACACCCACCAACGAGTTCGAGCCGTCGACTAGTGCATCCTTAATTACCCAAATGTGAATTCCAATTCCTTCATCTGCTACCAGAGGTGTCCCAGTTATAAAACACACAATTCAAAAGTTAAAATTCAAATTGTTTTGACAATTCAAAAGTGCCTGTAATTGGTTTGTTTGAAACAAATGCTTAGTTTGAACTATAACCTACCTAAATATAAGGTCCAATATGGGGCTTGGATAGTTGCGTGTTGGCCAACTAGATCAATCCATATTGTATGCATCTGCACTACACTACAGCTAGGGTTTCCTAAGACGGTGGTGCTACCACATACATAATCAGCCTATAATGTTCCCACTGCTAGGACACAGGCCTCCTCTCTTCCAGAGGGAGTGGGTTGTAATCTACCACGCGCGCCCAGTACTGGGGGTCTACTCCAAAGTGGTATCGGCCGAATGTTCGGCCGTTTCCTGCTACGAAGTTACTTTTTGGTTCGGTCGGTCCCGATCCTACACTCCTACACTCTTTCGAATATTGACTATGGTCCCGACCCAACTGTGCCGATCCGAATTTTTTTCGCATTTTTCAATAATATTCGGTTCGGCCATGTGTCGGTCCGATCCGATCATTCGCACTTTGCACTTTGTAGTAGACCCCCTGGTTGGATCTACAACCAGTACTGGGCGCGCGTGGTAGATTGGTGTGGTCACATGTCTTCGAATTTTTAGTTCTAGAATATATTGGTTTCCTCACAATGTTTTGCTTCACCGGTTTGAGAGCAGTGGTGATTAAATTATTTAAAGAAAGTAAAACGCCTGCCTGGGTTTGAATCCACGACCTCGTAATTCAGGGTCTGCCCCGGGGCCACTGGGCCAACACTGCTCTCTGGCTACCCCATAGCGGCAGCAATATAGCATCGAATGAAGTGACGACTGCACCGTCTACGGCAAAAATGACGTGTTTTGGTAGAGCGCGTACTGCGGCCCCTATGTAGCGCCACCGCTGTCTTACGAAATCCTACTAGTGAAGCTTATAGCCCTTTGTGTATTCACCATCTATATAACTCATCCGTTTCTCAGCAGTGTCACTGACACAACAAGAAGAAATCTAAGATACAAAAACAATAAGCAGCTATGACGTTAATGGGTATTTTATTTCAATCAATAATCATACTTACCCTCCTAGAAATATGTCACAAAATTACTTAACATTACCTCTTCCCAGCCGGACCATTGCAGCTAAAAGGCGCTTCGAAACAGAACATTGGCAAGAAGAACTCCAAGCTGACTAAGTTTGAGAACGATGAGGACACGGTATCTAAAATGGGACCGATACCGGGACCGGATTCCAAGCTTTTTGCGGGACTGCACTTCTTGCTGACTTGCACTGAAACGCCACGACGGACACGTACCGCTGCTACGACTGACAAGGTAACATTAATAAATTAGGTAGTTAAAAAAACAAATATACATAATATACTCTCCCTTCCCCTTTTTAATCCATCCAAAGGTTGTCTTTAAAATATCGCTCTTAGCGATAAGACCGCCCATTGCGTCGCCCTTTGTAAAATGACTATTTTTTTTTGTCTGTAATTTATATGGTGTACATAATAAATAGTATTCCATTCTGTATAGAATAGAATACTGTTTATTCCATTCTGTATAGAATAGAATACTACTTTGTCTCTCCTTCCCCTTTTTAATCCATCCAAAGGTTGTCTTTAAAATATCGCTCTTAGCGATAAGACCGCCCATTGTGTCGCCCTTTGTAAAATGACTTTTTTTTTTTTGTCTTTAATTTATATGGTGTACATAATAAATAGTATTCCATTCTGTATAGAATAGAATACTGTTTATTCCATTCTGTATAGAATAGAATACTATTTGTATAGAGTATTCTCGAAAAATATTACCCTCCTTCTGGGACAGTCGGTTAAAAACCGGCCAAGTGCTTGTCGGATATCGGATCAGGTTTTTGTAATAAAAAAAAAAACGTTTTTCGGTGTTTTGGAGCGCAGCAATGTGTTCCTAACACTAGATTTTTTTAAATAACATTGCAGTTACTGGTAGTTACGGTAACTTTTTGTGAAGGCTAATTTTTTTTTTATAGGCCACCCAAAGTGCTGAGACCCGCCACTACTCTTCCGAAGAAGACGGAGAGACGACCTCCTCAGTAGCCGGCACAGACACTGAAGACCTGGAGTTCTGCGACCGACCCTTCAACAAGGAGCGCCTCAAGGAACAGCTGGAGGCCGGTGGAGGGACAGTGTACAGGTAAATAATAATAAAAAAAGAAGCATAAAATAATTTTCACCCTGTAAGTGTTAATTTTCAAGTGTCATCAATATAAACTAGATATATTCGCATATTTTCTCTAAACAAGCGGTACGTTAAGGTGATGTAAAATTTACTAAAGGTTATAAAATTACTTTACAGCCTTAATATAAAATTCGTTCCTTACGAACGTTAGAGTTAAACGTAGCTAACGTACGTGGCTATAGCCAGCTGTGATCAGAAGACCAATTCTCGTAATTTAAAACGTTCAAAGTCTAGTCGCAGTCTCATCTCGGCGACAAACAAATGTCAAAAACTTGTCAAAATGTAGGGAAATTAGAAGTATTTTTTGACAGATTGAGACTGAGACCAGACTGTGAACGTTTTTAAAATTACGAGAATTGCCCCTCAGGTCAATTCTCGTAATTTAAAACGTTCAAAATCTAGTCGCAGTCTCATCTCGGCGACAAACAAATGTCAAAAATGTAGGGAATTTTAAGGTATTTTTGACAGATTGAGACTGAGATCAGACTGTGAACGTTCTTAAAATTACGAGAATTACCCGTCTGATCTGACATTTATCAGATACAGATCTGACGACGACGACGATCTTCTGATTTTTTTTACATTTATCTGATTTTTTTTTTAGATCTCTGTTGGGTCTCAGTTTTCACACAAAACCAATGAACTCCACAATTCCTAACTCACTACAACAAGTAACATATTTTCGTATCCCGCTTTCCAGCCACTTCGACGACGTACCAAAAAACAAATACACCGTCTGCAAGTTAATCGCGCCTCGTCCCTGCCTCACAGCCAAGTACATCCAGTGTCTCGCAGCGGATATCCGTTCAGTGTCGCACGGCTGGGTCATCATGAGCTGCATCGACAGCACTCTGCACGATATCGACTCGTTCGCTCTGCCGGCTGGCTGGTCTATCCTCAAGCAGAGGTTCATTAACTGGGTGAGTAGTAACACAAGTACACCCAGTGCCTCGCGGCGGATATTCGTTCAGTTTCATGAGTTGCATCGAGTTTCTTGTCCGTTCTTCTCCATAGAGATCTACGTTTTGGGGTGGGCTTCCAGTTTCTGACTAACTGACGACTCTTTGACAATTCAAAAGTGCCCGTAAATGGATTAATTGAAATAAATGCTTTGAGTTTTTGAGCTTGAGTTTGAGAAATGTGATCAAAATGCCATTTAGTGTATTGTTGTTGGCGCTTAGAGTTACAACTTTCCAAATCAACACTGTAGCTGTAAAATACATTTCTTAACGTTTTCCGTTTTACTAGGTACCGCCTTCAGGCCGACGCAACGCAACGTTCTTCAAAGACAAGATCATCTTGCTATGCGGTGACCAGGACACCTTCGTGAAATTCTGGGAGCGAGTATGCACCCTAGCCGGCGCTACGACGCGAGTGGTGAACGAGGAAGACCTCAACATGTCCGGCGCCCTAGCGCTGGTAACGGAGTGGGACTGTCCCCACGAAGTACAGAACAAGGCGAATCAAGACAACATCCCTCTGGTGTCCACGACATGGGTCGTGCAGAGCTTGATAGAGGCCCGCGTCATCGCGCCCACCTCCCACGAAAAGTTTTCATTTATGTTCGCGGAGCCAGAATGATCCTGGGACTTTAGGAAGATCCTCATAATACGTGAAAATTGACACTTGAGGTGATGCGACAGTGACGCTTAGTGTTTAGTGAAGTGGAAATAGATGAATTACTCACTTTACTGGTGGTATAGGCGGTGGTGGCGATTGTACAGTCGTCTTACGAAAACGTTGAGCACTTTTGGACTTTGTCGCATTAACCTCGTTACTTGTCGACTGATGTAACCGGCTGCCTTTTTTGTTGTCATTTGCATCGCATTTTTTCTTTTACCTTATAAAGTATCACGGTTAGTGATACTTTTTTTTTTAAACTAAATAGCTTACAAATCAGAATAAAACGCAACCACCCTTTGTAAATGAATTTGACCTTAGATACCTAGGCAACAAAGTGGCAACGTCGCGCGCGCGCCGTAGCGCGGCTTGTGTTATCTCGTGTCAAGTCGTGTCGCGGCGGGCGGGCCCACTTACCGATCGCAAAGATCGAGGATGCAACAAACTGACTTATTTTTGTTTCTTTTACGCGCGGGATGTTTTGCTATGATTGTCACTCTCGTAATGAAAGTGCAAGTGTGTGTGTATTTATTGCTTCCTTGTTTGCATTGCCAACTTTTTAGTGAAATATTTGGTTGTACTTGTGACATGCGTCAGAGCGGCAACAACGCATCGTAGATTTATCGTTGTAAGGTGCATGATCTATGCTTAGACATAATCAGTTGTTAAGAAAGATGCATCGTGTTCAAACGGTGCAAAAACTTGAAAAATAATTTGCAACTAAACTACTGCTCCTATTTAATTGATTTTTGGTATAGAGCTTGAAAATGGTACCTAGTATAGGCAGTTTAAAGGAAAGCCCCTCTGTCGTATCAACTTTGTATGTATCATTTTCATTTGGCTTGTTAGCCAAATCTGACGCCTAAACTCTTCTGATCAGAATCAGGATCAGAATGCTTTATTTGTAAACATAGGTCAAATTACAATAGTGTGCGAGATGTTACAGGTAGGTAGATCCTCTATGTTTTGCCCAGAGGAATACAAATATATTAAATTAACATTGTCGAATTTTTTACTTTTAACACCAACTGATCTTAAACTAATCTTAATGTTTGTCTTGTATTTCAAGCTAATAACTTTTAACTGATTCCCGGAGGTTGCATGTAAGCACATAATAAGCCATAGTCTATACAGTACTGTGTTTACGAGGTCTAGGTAGAGGTCGCTGTATACTGCATCGCATAATGTGACAAAGTTCAAAACATGGTCAAGGTTTTCATACACCGACTGCACAAGGTTGTTAAAGTACAAAGTATATTGGTTACGCTAGGCATAAATTTACAGAGTATATAGACAATGTATGGTGACAGCTTACAGTGTTTAGAGGTTTATAAAGTATACAAAAAACATTTAAACGCTTTAGCTTCAAATGTTAAAGCGATATGTTGCTATTTTTGTAAGCGAAAGTTAATCAAGATGAAATATTTTATTCACAACCTAAAGCGCTGCCTATACCACTGGTTAGTAAGTTTTCAAAGTGAAATAACAAATGTTTAAGTGTGAAACTATAACCGCAAGCAAGTGCAGGTAAAAGACTTGAGATTTTTTCTAGAAACGAAAGTCTTGGGTGTTAATAGTGTTTAAGGAATGTGTAAAGGAACTCGTCAAATGGATTTATTATTGTTGTAAAACGGTGGCGTCGCGGTAATTCGGCCTATATGGAATCTGTAAGTCCTAAAATGGACTTAAGTATTTCGGTTGTCCGGTTGAGGCAAAACCAACATGTGCTGGCAGGTATATAAGCTTAATTTCGAGCATCCCTGTGTATTTAACAGTATGGCGGCTCTCGCTGAGCGCATTATCGCGTCGTAGGTAACCCCTTGATCGCCTGTTGCTAATCATGAATGTGGAATAAACGGCTTGGTCTAAGGTAGGATCGGATTGGCCATATTCGTCATCAGTTTAGCTAAAATTTGATGCTCTAAAGTCATATATGCTAAGATAAAGTAAATTCTTTACTTCTAAATTAAAAAGTTCATACTGCGACTGATTTCTAAACTTATATCTATTACAAAAATATACTTAATTCTCTCTACTCAAGGCCTTACTATCTGATTTTCTACGAAAAATATGGCTTATCCCAGTTTTACATGTTTTTCTATGATGTTAAGGGGGATGCGCTAGGTAGCCCGTGCAATTCTAATTTCCTCGCGTTTTTTTTTTTTCAATTTGCTTGTCAGGGCCAGTTTGTATGTTGTACAAAATATGATTCGCGAGCGTAACAAATATGACTTTTTTTTTTTCTTTAATCTGTTCTGTCCCACTGCTGGGCAAAGGCCTCCCCCATATTCTTCCGCCTTTCTTTGAGGTGTACCTTCTCCGATCAATCGGTTAGATCGTCACGCCAGCGTTTCTCAGGCCTGTCTCGGTGACGACGCCCATCTTCAGGCACCCACTGTGTGACGATTTGGCCCATCTGTCTGGATTCATCCTATAGGTGTGACCCGCCCAGTCCCACTTCAGCATCGCAGACTTATCACCGGCGACACCTGTCTTGGAGCGTACTGTGGTGTTGCGAATGTGGTCGACGAGTTTAATTTTTAAGATGCTACGCTCCATCACTCTTTGGCAAACCTTGAGTTTGGACTATGACCTCCTAAGTTCATATAATCCTATTAATTGATATTTCATTAAATAGTCATACATACTAATCATATTTTTTTCAACATTCAACAAGACCTGTAAATTGCAAAAAACTTAAGAAAATTTGAATTTTGCGCGCTACCTGCACTTCTCCGATAACTTCGAATATCTCATTTGTCGGGTGAAGCCGTCGAAGTGGGATATAGCCTAAAAAAATTGCAGGAATCATGTATTTTAATAGTAAGTGACACTAAAAAGTTCAAAGACTTGCTGACTTTAAAAGAATGATAATATAGGTAGCTAAGTGTAATCTAATAGAAATAAATTGGTATTCAATTGTATATGGTCTCATTTAGCGTAAGAATTTATATAAAATTTTCATTTCTGTGAATACTTGTGTATAGTTGATACAGTCATCAATTGTCGTATCGATTTAAAATCGATGTCTAGCCAAAGTGAGCTAATCTTATGTTTAAATAACTATCTTGAACAATATATTAAGTATCATGTCTTTTTGTTATTTATTTTTAATTGGTTTTATTTCCGTCTGTAGCGAGTATTAGGGGTGGATGATGACATGTGAGTTTTATTTAAATTTAACTTGTCATGTGGTTAGTAGGCTAGGATTGGGTAAGATCAATAAAATCAATTTGTTATTTTTTTCTTAATTATTCTTTAAAATTGACATTCGTTCCTTTAAATAATAATATTATGATTGAATCATGGAATTTCGACAGTATTTTGTTTGTTTTTTTTTTTTTTTGTAAAAAATATTTGACATGTAACTTAGGGTGTCACAAAATTAGAATTAAGATGGCTCGATGTTAATAATTGTTTATTTCTAATTCCCATTGACATTCTGTTCTATTTGATTTCTCAATGGTTCTTTTTACTTTTTGATTGAGTGCAAGTAGTGTTATAAGGTAAATTGTAAGGAAACTTACGACTGCATCTTTTGGCAACTTGATATACACAAGCAATGTCTGAAGATTGTTAAGCCTGGAATAAACATGCCTGTAACTTGCACAAAAGTATGCATACTTTTGTGGCATAATGGCATGCATGCCATTATGGTATGGATCAGCAATCAGTAGTTGTTATGGCACATGGCAGACTATTGTGCAAGTTACAGACATGTGTATACCGAACTTAACATGAAAGGATTCATCAAGTTATTCCCATAACGCAAGTATCATTAAAATTAGATGAACGATTCCTCATCTCGTTTGTCTTATGGAAACATCCAGACTCATCCTTCTCCTGCCCTTATCCCAATTAATTTCGGGTCGGCGCAACATGTCTATTTCTTCCATACTTCTCTATTAGTCGTCATCTCGGTAGTCACCCCCCCCCCCCCCTTTCTAAACATATCCTCATTCACACATTCCATCCATCGTTTCTTTGGTCTTCCCTTACTGTGGAAATATTCAGACTAATATTACGCCTAAACTACTGAACAGGTTTCGATAAAATTAGGCAAGGAGATAGATGGCATCCTGGGGAAGGACATAAGCTCATTCCCGTGGGATCATTTCCGACATCCGCGCGAACGAAGCCGTGGGCAGAAGCTAGTCTAGAAATAAAAGTAATAAGCGGCTGCTATTGTTACTTGCACTACTCAAACTGTAATAAATCCTAATATTTCTCTTGTAAATTACTATAATAAGTTATGAATGAGATTATATAAAAAAGAGGGTGGGTAGAAGTCGAGGGATAGGCAATGCTAGGAAACAGGTGATGTACTAATAAAAAAAACAGTAAATTGTATATGTATTATTAACAAATTCGATAAAAAGTTCACTTGTTGATCTCCGCGAAGGGAGCAAGAATAGTATGATTAGTCGTTTAAAACTTAAGGGAAAACTGGAATTATGTACAAGTAGGTAAATGTTGAAATCAATATAATTCGATCTGACTGTGTACATAGTCATTGTGATGTTTTATCTAACTATAGCACACACTAGTTCTTCGTGGTTTTTAACAGCTATCTAGTATAATATGTTGGTGTTAATGTCTATATATATAAGGATGTGTTTTGCGTGGTCGCGACATGTCCAGTTAGATGTAAAAAGAAGTTGCAAATGATATGTGTACTGCGCCAAATGCGTCCGCACGTACTGCGGTTTGTCAAATAATTCTTACATGTAGGTAATAAATGTTCAGTATATAAATTATTGATATCGGTAGTCAAATAATTGACGGCTTTGAGGACCGAAATATTACAAATCCCTGCCAAATTCCTGTAAATTTATCAATAGAACTGCCCAATGATGTAATCCCGAAATGTATAGTCTGCGGAGTAATTGCGTAACACACTATCAGTAGCAATGGATTTCATTTTGACAGTTCAACAACATTCATTGCGTTATTTAGTTTGTTGAGCAGACACATTTTTCGAACATATGAAGCAATGGATTAGCAATATCCTTCAAAATTATGCAGATTGAGTTCGATAATGTGTTACGCAATTAGGGTCCTGGTGTTATAATCCCAGTTGAAATGAATCTTGTACAGTAAACTATAATCTATTCTAATCTGAATGTGTGGGCACGTCTTACAATATCTAAAATTATAAGAACTAATGTAAAATAACCTACGTTCAAAATCCCTAAAATCTAAATACCTAAGCAACTAACACCTACCTACGAATTACCTAAGTTTAAAATACTGATTGGACTAAATATCTATCATTTCATTTTTTCACCGCTCGCTTCGCTTGTTCGGCTCGTGCGTTGTGTGGTCACAGTTCTAACCTAACCTAACCTAGCTGTTTCGATTTAAAAAAGATATATGCGTGTTACGCATGCGGGTACAGAAACATATAACGGTGAGGTAAACCAATTTAAGGAACTTTGGGCATAGGAATTTCAAGTTTTAGCTTTATGAACTTCAGTATTAGATATTATTTATCCATTTGATATTTTAAGCTTTCGGTATTTTGAATATAAGTGAAACAATCATTAGGTATTTAGATCTTAGGGATTTTGAACGTAGGTTATTTTACGTTAGTTCTTTTAATTTTAGATATTGCAATACGCACCCGAATGTGTACATAATACTAGATTTGAATGACTTGAAGGAAATTAGTCTAATTTCATACAGTATAGTGAATATTCCTGTTTTACGTATGTGCGTGATTGCCATTAGATATTGTGCTAAAGTCTAAAAATGTCTAGGTAAACAGAGGGCTAGTGTGTGCCAATCAAAATTGATGTAAAATTTCTTGAAGTGACCTTTAGTGTGTAAGTGCATTTTTTTAAGTCTGTAACTGTATTTTTTACATTTTGTCGTCATTTTGTGTTGCATTTTCTTTTTTGATGTTTGTTTTTTTTTTGTTATTCTATCATTGTATCTTCGTTGTTAAGGAGTCGGATAGACATGTATGTGTAAACTATGAATAAAATGATAGAAGTAAATATGGGTTTGTTTATTGTGCGACCCATTTGACTTGTCGAACATCGAGAGCAACACATAAACACTAACCACTACCATAATATAGGTACAAGAATAATACACCATCAGCTGTAATTTAATATGGTTAAAACTATTCCACTATTACCATGCGTGTTTCTTTTTCGTTTAACTACTGTACGGACCGCGGTCCCATTGAGGCGATTGCGGGCTTGGTAAATTTAAAAAATCGTTTATTTGGAAAAGTCGTTTATTATGATGAGTACAAATCGGTCACTAATTACCAGTCACTATACGTACATATACCCGGCACTGTGCTACAAAAGCTTAGTGATATTACGTAACCGGTGTCTCGAATTAAAAAGTGAAAGTGGAATGCACAGTGCACACACAGACACACGAAAAACGACGTTATTTTATATGTACTAGGTATATTTAGATTCGTGGGCAGAATATTTGTTGCAGTGCGGTATGGGTAGCAATTTTAGAATACAGCTGGGTTGTTTTATACACTTCAGCCGCCAAGGTGCCCCCAGTGGCACCTAATTGTGGAAAAATTTAGTTTCGTGCGGGAAGGTACTGCGAGAAGGTGCCACATCGGTTTGCAACTACACAGGAGTAAGATTTTTGCATAAGCCTGCAGTCAGCGGCTCAGTGCCTCAAAAATACTGTTTATACAAATATAGGCTTCCGTAATTCGCGCTCTGCTCCTGGTAATTACTTTGGCTATCACTGGCTTTTCATTTCGTTAAACTTTTATCCACCATTCGGAGTTGTTGGAGACAGACACGTCAAAAAAATGTATCCTATACAGATTTGAATACAAAAATAAACAAACATTCAAGTAAAAATAACAACAAAATGCAAAAAGCCAACGTCACGTGGTGTTCCCAGGCGGTCACCCATCCAAGTACTGACCACGCCCGATGTTGCTTAACTTCGGTGATCGGACGAGAACCGGTGTATTCAACGTAGTATGGACGTTGGCGATTGCTAAGTCGAATTTTTCGTTTGGTATCAACTTTCTGACGTCATTTATTTAAAGTAAACTGTTTAGCAACTAACAACATTTGGGAATTCTTTCGCTTGAGTGCTTTGTTAGTACGTTCAACTGAACATTACGGACATTACGCTAACGCTGCCGAATAATGTCACATTTTTAATTAAGGGCTAACTTTCCAATAGGTATTCGGATAAACTTTTATGTATTCTAAATGCGACAGTTGGTCATATTTAATTTTCCATACAAAAATTATCAAATCGCAATATTGATTCCTCAGATTAAAGTTATCTGACCACTAAAAAACCAAGCCCTAAATGCATATAAATAGGCGCTAACACTGCTGACATAAAAAAAAATATAATAATGCAAAAAGCCAACGTCACGTGGTGTTCCCAGGCGGTCACCCATCCAAGTACTGACCACGCCCGATGTTGCTTAACTTCGGTGATCGGACGAGAACCGGTGTATTCAACGTAGTATGGACGTTGGCGAATGCTAGGTCGAATTTTTCGTTTGCTATCAACTTTCTGACGTCATATAGTTTCAAATAAATTAAACATGGCTAACTATTCTGGAATATTCAACAAACGGTTTGCTTGACCGGCGCGCGGTGTTATTGATTCTAACTGGAGGAATGTTAATATTAATTGGGCAAGTATAATAAAAACTAAATAAATTAACAGGTAGAAATAAATTTGGTACTGTTTAAAACAGCGCTTTCTTGTATTATGAAATAGAACCTTTGCTTTTATCTTTGCTTATTAGCGACATCTAGCAGGTGGATTATAAACTTAGGTACTGAAAGTAACTAGAACTTCGTCCTGAAGTTATTTTAAAAATCCGCTAGATGTCACTAGTCGTAAATCAGCTTATACTATTCCTCAATAGGTGGCGCCGCTATTCTGTTGTTATGCGTCGGAAATAGTTATTTGTGCAACAAGAGAGCAAAGTAGTTTTTTGCTGCGAGTGCTGATTTTGAATCCTGAGCAAGCGAAGGATTCAAAGATTGAATCACGAGCGTAGCGAGTGATTCTAAAGTTGAATCCTGAGTGTGGCGAGGGATTCAAAGGCACGAGATGCAAAAAAACTTTGCTCTCGTGTAACACACATAACTTTTCACTTCAGCAGCGAGAACACTTTAGGAGATAAAATAATAAACAGGAATAGATTGAAATAACTATTTATTGTGAATCAAAATAATTAACATTGTAGCTAGATACCAATTCTATAAAATGGAACATTTTAATAGTTAAAAGTAAAATTACTGCAATTCTACAAATTTTATTCCCGCTCTTTTATTTAAATTAAGGCGTGTTCGGAAATAGCACCCATGATATTTTATTATTCAAAATATATTACGTACCTAACATTTATTGAAACTACAAATAAATATTTACAAGTTAAATGTCAGTTTTATTTGCAGTAAATACTTATTTTCGTTTAAATACAACAATAAGTTAAAAATTCAATAAATTACATTAAAAGACATAATTTTCTTTTTGCAAAATTTCTTTAGTTAGTACGAAATTCCGAACGTGTTTGTCTTTGAGGTCGAATTCAAAATCCGAACTTCGAAAGGGCTGGTCTCTGTCTCTCTCTGTTTCTAATGGAGGGAAAGAGATAGAGTGTGAATGTTTCGAATTGTATGATTAACCCAAGGCTGAATAATATATATTTGCGGCTTTCTGAAAAAAAAATTAAAAAGTTACTTTGTCTCACTCAGTGAGCAAAATCGCATTTTGCTCACTGATTTCACGCAGCAAAACCTACATGTTTGAGCTACTGAAGTGAAAAATATTTTGTTTATAAAGTTTTTATCCATCGTCTTATTTCTACGGGTCGTCTTTATTTCCACGGGTTGCTCATATCGACAGATGGTTCTAACTTGGTGCTATTCCTGTTCTACTTCTGTACCTAGTACCTACCTACCTACCTATGTAATTGGTATAGTACTTACATTATACTTTTATGGAAAACAGAACAGTGCATGCATCCCATGGAGTACAGAATCGTACATCGTTGTTAAGAGAACACCTAATTATTTCTTCTTCTTCATCAGATTAGGTAGATACTTACTTATTCTGATGTTAGGTTGATATTTTTCAGACATTCAACCACAATCCGAGAGATTTGATGGACATTGGTTCATAGGTTTGAAAAATTCATCATCATCATCATCATTTCAGCCGATAGACGTCCACTGCTGGACATAGGCCTCCCCCAAGTGTCGCCACATTGACCGGTCCCGTGCGACTCGCATCCAGCGGATTCCCGCAACCTTCACCAGGTCATCGGTCCACCTAGTGGGAGGCCTTCCAACGCAACGTCTTCCGGTTCGCGGTCGCCACTCCAGAACTTTTCAGCCCCATCGGCCATCCGTTCTGCGAGCAATGTGCCCTGCCCACTGCCACTTAAGTTTGGCAATTCTTCGGGCTACGTCGGTAACCTTGGTTCTCTTGCGGATGTCCTCATTTCTGATTCGATCACGCAAGGAAACTCCGAGCATAGCCCTCTCCATTGCCCTTTGAGTGACTTGAAAAATTAAACCCATTGAAATCAATTTTATTGTCATTTGTTGTGTTACGCAATTACCCCGGAGATACCCAAGTAAGTACCTAGGTGGCACGGTTTTTTTTTTGTACTACAATTGATAGGTACTTAATATTGAACATACGGAAATTCATACTATTTTCAATATTTAATAATAAGTCATGATTATAATGTAGCGACTTACTGTACAAAGATACCCTTATACAAGTCAACCACATGAGATACGGGACGATGAACTGCTCAACGATACCTACCTATATCATAGACTAGAAACTTATTGGTAAATAAATTAATATAGTCAGCTTACCTAACCGACAGCAACACATACCTATAGACGATATATCTACTTAATAGGCAATGGCACCGATTCCCTTGTTCACAAACTAAACTAAATTTAAGTTCAGTGCATCTTTTTCTTTCTATTTCATTAAGAAAAGGACAGAAGATAAATATTGGTTTAGTCCTTTCAAATTAGTCAACGCCTGACGTAAATTGACGTATTTTTAGTAGCCATGTTTTTAATCACGTCTAAACTTGCTATGGCGTGTCTAAATTTGACAGGACTAAACTAATTTATCTCCTATCCTTTTCTTAATGAAATAGATGCACTGAACTTATATATAGTTTAGTTTGTGAACAAGGGAATCGGCACCAATATGCAAAACTTCTGAAGATCTTATTGAAGAACTTAATTCTGCCAAAACACAACCGGAATCTTTGTAAAATTCATAGAAAACCGTGTCCTATGTCCTCCAACTTTCACAAAGAAATAATGCAAAAACAACATTAAAAAAATATACGTAAATTCCTGTCAAAAACAACACCGACCTCTTTGAAAGATAATGAATAAAAAGCAAAACTCATTTATCACGAAACAATACTGTCAGTATGCCTGACCTGGGGTTGAGTGGTAGATACCGTGAACCCACAGCAAAAGTGTATCGTTATTAACCCTAGGCCAACATAGGGCCAGGCTTAAGGTTACCTATATAAAGCATCTTTAGAACGTTTTGTCAATCCAGTTAACTTGAAACAGACGATATTGGTGGTCGTTCAGGGGTTGGTTGCGAAATTTTTTTCAATTTTAAAGTTTCATCAATTTTTAGTCATTATTTGGGATATAGAAAGACTGTAAATAAGATATACGAAGAGTCGAACTGATATTATGACGATATGTGACAATATGGTGATGGCAGTGTGGTGGTTGATAACACTTCAAGAGGATAAGGAGTTAAAAAGTGGAGTGACATGAAAGTGCGAAAGATTTTGTGAAGTGAAATCTCTAATGGAATGGATTGTAGTGCGGAATTGATTGCATTGGATATAGGCTAGGATATGAATGGAGTAGGTACCTACTTTTTCATCATGTCCTTTATCTTGACAAAATGTTGCAATGTTACGAAACGTTGTTGAACGTTGCTGAATGAAACAAGTTGCGTGCAATATTATTGAATCAATGCGTGCAATATTTAAAAAGTATTTCCACATATTCTTTCCAGTATTTTAGAATCTTGGACTTCTACTTTTCCAAAATAAGCTAATGTAAAGCAGAGTTAATCTGAGAATCAGCATTTTGTAGAAATATTCCGACTGGTGTAAGCAGAGAAGTCACGGGAAAGCTTTTGGAAGACTGCAAAGGCTAACAAGAGAGTTGCATGTTTTTCTAAGAAATAATTTTAATGTTACGAATTAGCAAGACACTGCTAGGATACCATTTTGAAAGGGGCAAGTTTGATTTGTTATAAAAACCAGAAAGATGGAGGACTTGATTCGATGATTATATTTGTAATGAACGCGCCACTTCAAATTTGTGTCCGTGACTTTTCATACTTCAGTGGTTCTAGCCCGAAGGCACGGAGAAAACGTAACGTAAAATCGAACGATAGTTATAAAAAAAGGGTCTTGACAGACGGACGGACAGACAGACGGACAACGAAGTGATCTTATAAGGGTTCCGTTTTTCCTTCTGAGGTACAGAACCCTAAAAATAACATAAGTACTAGTTTCGCACATAATATTTTCTTAATTATGCTTGTTACTGGTTACTGTTAGCCTGCATCATCTTACTGCTGGGCAAAAACCTCTCACCGTGACTTCCAGCTCTTTAGATCCAGGGTTAATTATGCTTGTAGCAAAAATTAAAACCAATATGCTGTAGGATAAGTACTTAGTTGTATTTTCGATTAAAAAATCTTTGGAAATTAGCTACGTTACCTGTAAGTTACACTTTGATGCTACGGCGTCTATTATGTATTATGTTTAAACTACTCACTAATGTACAGACGCTATCCGAAACTGTCAAATTTTCCCAATCAACCTTGAACCTTAATGCTTTAGCGATAAAGTTGAAAATCTATTACAGAAATTTGACAGATAGTAGGAGCTTGATGTGCTGGCGTCTATACCTTTCGAATTTTCATAAATAAGTAGAGATTTACCAAACCCGCAAAAACTGTTAATTCTTAAAACTTTTGTTGCATGATGAAACTTTGTATCCATAACTTATAAATAAGTTATGAGCTACTGTGCTCTAAATAAATGCCTACGCGCAGTACATATTCTTACATAAGTATTTACATTATATGCCGTACCTACTTACTGCTATCAGCTTCTTGTCAAAGTTTATCATGCCAGTTTATTTCAACATCACTCTTGAGTCTTGTAGCTATCACGTCTGTGTTTTAATTGGGACATTTTAATATCGCTCTGTTTTATAAATAAACTTCTAAAAATTACAAAATGCATTGTCTTATTTACCTACCATTCTGGTTTCTTTTTTCTAAGGGCTGATTTTTCAATCGACAGATAATTTTTATTCGTGGAATAAAATTGACGTCTGACAGATTTTGTATCCAAGAACTGTCAAAAATTCAAAATTATTCCTCACGTAAAATTATCTGGCGTTGGAAACATCAGCCCTTAGTAGGTTTATTCTTAACGAAATTTTGCTTTGAAGCTAAAGGGACTGGCCATAACATGGACACGGGGTTTCAGCTTTTTGGGGCATATTATGCGTTCACCCGAGCATGTTCTACACCCTAATTATGTAACCTACTATCAATTATCATAATTTGAATCATTTTGAAGGTTATTACTAATTCATTTCATCATATGTTATGACCTGCACCAAAATAATTGTAGAACATACTTTCAATTATAATTCGTATGGTTTGGAAGAAAATTGCCAATCCATTGCTTCATATGTTTGAAAAATTCGTCTACACGACAAGATAGATGACGCAAAGAATGTTGTTGAATTGTCAAAATGAATGCCATTGCCATTGTACTTATGTTACGCAATTACCCAAACGTGCTCTGGGCATGCTTCCTTACCCAAACTTGAGCATCATCATCTTCTAGCTTACTGCAGGTAGTATTTTCAGTAAGCAGAAAACCTCCCACTCCACGCACAGCAAGAAAACTATAAAAAAAAAATATAACTCCATTCCCCAGACAGCGTCAGGGGACGTATCCTAGCCAGCGATAAGTACAAGACATGTCAGGAGCAAGATAACGCTTTATGAACGTTATAAATGTTATAAACGAACAGTTGTTTACGTCCTACTATCGCGGGTGATAAAGAACGTTGAGATCATACGTTTCATATTATATTATTGTACGGTGGGTATAAGTTGAGTTATGTTTCCTTCATTATGTGGGGAGACGTTTTAGACTTATATGATAAAATTTGCTGTTAAAGGGCCTGTTTTACATACTCAGAAACTGTCCACCTGATAACTAAAATTTGCGATAAGCCGTGACTTATCCAAAGGTTCATTAATGATCATAGACCTTCTTCATCCTCATCCACAGTCCCAATTTACCCACCGCGGAGCACGGGCCTCTCTTTTCGAGTGTCATTCCCGACACCCCTGTGCCAGCCTCATCCAGGTTCTACCCGCGATGGTAACAATATCGTCCGCCCATCTCACCGCCGGACGACCGACATTTCACGTTCCGGTTCTTGGTTCAGTTCTGTCATCACTGCGCCTTACCAGGGGGTCTAATACGAAGTGCAAAGTGCGAATGTTCGGATCGGACCGACATATGGCCGAACCGAATATTATTGAAAAATGCGAAAAAAGTTCGGATCGGCTCAGTTGGGTCGGGACCATAGTCAATATTCGAAAGAGTGTAGGAGTGTAGGATCGGGACCGACCGAACCAAATAGTAACTTCGTAGCAGGAAACGGCCGAACATTCGGCTGATACCAGTTCAGAATAGACCCTCAGGTGTCCTGCCCAACTCCATATAAGTTCCATAAATCGTTTTCCGACATCGGAAACCTTCATAGGTCTGCGGATTTCGACGTTTGGAACTCGGTCTATAAGCTTTATGCCAAGCATGGAACGCTCCTTGGCTCTCTCTCTGTTCACAGCCTCCTGTGTGGGCGTCCATGTCTCGGCACCATACATCATGGTGGGCAGAACAAACTGGTTATAGAGGCGAGGCTTCAGATATTGTGGATTTTTGGCTGATTTTAGGATGTCGTCCAATATGCTAAATGCGGCCACATAGACCTTCTAAGAAATTATAATAGCCTGATCACGGGATTTCTGAAAAGGGTGAAAAATTATGAAATCACTTTTATTAATTATAACACATTAATATATAGCAGTTCGTTATTGCTGACAGCAGAAAGGTTGTGTTGCTAAACTCAACTGCAAGTTTTAAAACATCTACATAAACAAAATAATTCTGTAACTTTATATGTAAGTTTTCTTGTTACCATAACTTCAGTTTTCCCGCCATAAAAAAGCGTCAAAACCCCAAAATATATGACGTCAACAAGCACCACAGATAAGAATAATATGGTGTTAAAAGAACCCCCAAAAAATCATATTCCGAGGGAAAGTGTCCCTAGAGAACAGTGACTACTATCTTTTACCATTTGGAGTAAAGAAATATAGCGGTTTTGATAATAAACGGTTTTTGTTGATATCGAGAAAATATATTCTTGGTAAATTGTATTTTTTTTTTTGTTTTTTGTCGAATTGAGAAGTACCAGAAGGACGAAGAACCATAAACAATTTTATCAAGGATTTTGGAAACTATTAAAAAAATTGTGATGAAAAACTTCTTGGCCCAAATAAACGGCATAAAAAGCATAATCAGCCTATAATGTTCCCACTACTGGGACACAGGCCTTCTCTCTGTGAGAGGGAGTGGACCCAGTGCGGGTGATGTCACATGTCTTCGAATTTTTGGTTCTTGGACATGCTAGTTTCCTCACGATGTCTTCTTTCACCGTTTTGAGAGCAAATTAAACATTATGATGATGTAGTAGCCTAGCCTTCCTCAAAAATTGGGCTGTCAAATGCAAAAATATATTTTTCAAATCCGACTGGTTGTTCCAGCGATTAGCGCTTTCAAACAGCAAGCTCTTCAGCTTTATTATTAGTATAGATTCAATCTTATACCTACGAAGTCGTAATCCCCGACTATATGATCGTAAATTCGTAACTGAAAACCGCCTAACATAGCTTTCAGCCCATGAAACCGCTGTGAATGTGTGGGTGTCGTTTCAGCCAATGGTGACCCACCCCGGGTCGTGACCCCGCGTCATTGGTGGGGTCACGCCTTGCGTAATCACTTACTGAAGCTGACTATGTCTCGAGTGTGCTATACGTAGAGGATGTAGGTACATAGAATATAATAGAATACTCGTTATTATGTATTCCATATAAATTACAGATATGAATATACATATAAATTTTACAAAAGGTTTGGTCGGGTGGTCGTATCGCTAAGAGCTAACTTTTCATGTATATTAAATTACTATCTACAATTTGTATATATCTACAATAACTGAAACTGGAAAGAAAGAAAGAAAATAAATTGATTTAGCGCAGACTAAAAGACACACCATACATCAGAAGGCCAATTCTTGTAATTTAAAACGTTCAAAATCTAGTAGCAGTCTCATCTCAGCGACAAACAAATGTCGAAAACTTGTCAAAATGTAGGGAAATTATAGGAATTTTTGACAGATTGAGACTGAGATGAGATTGTGAACGTTCTTAAAATTACGAGAATTGCCCTCTGAGCGACGTTTAGCGGTTTCTATATGTTGCTATCTGGTGTATCGGAGGGTGATACACCAGATAGCAACAAATAAAAATGAAATAGAAAGTGTAAAGTCCGATGTAAGAAAATAGCAGGAAAGTGTGCCTCACGGCTGCACCAAAAAGGCCCAGTTCACCAAAAATGCCAGTAAACTAGTGCCTGACGCTAGTTTTCAACTGGACCTGATGGAACAACTGGAACTGATGAAATGTGTGTGCACTATATAGAACACCTCTGCCTATGCCCTCGGGGAATACAGGCGTGAAGTTATGTGTTTGTTTGATGTAGGCTGCTGCTCACCGTGACTTGGTGCACCAAATTGAAATTGGGTAACAGTGGGTATAAAACTAAATTCATTCTCATAACACAGTGCGGTATTTATTTTTTAAATATCGCAGCATTATGCTGAGATAGGCGCCTTTTTGAACTCGCACAAGTCTTTATTTGTTGATTTTGTTCGTATTAAATAATAATGTGATAATGTTTATTCACAGAAAAAAATGTACAGACGCCAGCACATCAAGCTACTACAATCTGTCAAATCTCTTTTATAGATTTTCAACATTAAGGTTCAAGGTTGATTGGGAAAATTTGACAGTTTCGGGTAGCTTGACCTGCTGGCGTCCGTACATTATTTCACAAATTAAGTGCTTGGTCTACAGTTACTGTAGGTACACAAAAGTATTATTATTTGGGGCCGAACTAGGCATAGCCTCTATTTCAGCCCTCAACGCCGATACCCCTGAGTTACATATAAGTATTGAAGTTTTGTATTTTAATGAGCCCATGTTTAAATGTACGTGCCTAATATAATATAGGATAAAAGAAATTAATTGCTCCTTTGTTACTGTTTGCATTTCCTGTGCGGGTTCGAAATAAAACATATTTATTTCTTTCTCTTTACAGCTAAAAAACATCATTAGCATAACTAGTATATAGAAGTTTCGTCAAAAACAAGAAAAAAACAGTATTCACTTATTCATATATTCATTTATTTGGGTTCCATAAGGTAAAACAGATGTTATTAAAAGGCTTAAAGTTGTCAAATAATAAAAGGCCTGTTTTGACATTGACAGTTCTAGTAGTTAATAAAGATCAAATTCGCAAAACACGTGTTCGTTTGTATGAAACTGACAGTTGTCAAGAACGCATTCTCAAATGTCAAAACGGGCCTTTTATTTTTTGACAACTTTAGAGCTAAGAGCCGAGCAAAACTAATTAAAACGTTCCTTTCTTCTATACATAGGTAAACATAAGAATCATTACATTTGTAATATATATGTACCTACTCACTTAAATTATGTATGTTAACGCTACGCACCAGGAAAATGCACAATCGTATGGAAATAAGCAGTGTCAATGCAATTAACTTAACTCTACCTTATAGCATTACAATAAGGGTTATTTCAGCTCAGCTACTCAACACGGCTTCGTCCGGTCTTTGACCTGCTACGCACATAATGAGTTGTAGAAATGAAATACCGACTTATTGCAGTAATTTAATGTATACCATTCGTATTGTTTTCATCGTCATTTCAACACACATTTCTATACAGGGTTGCAGGGACATCGACGTGCAACATGTTACCATGGATTCAGTAAGTACATGATTCTGAACCCCGTTAAAATTAAAAAAATTGCCGTTTTTAAACTGCATTTTGACCGCGTAAGCGTTGCTCTTTACTATGAAACGACCGGTTTTTTTTTTTGATAACCGACGAACAAAATTTATGCGCTTGAATTCCGCACCCCCGGCCTTAGGCAGAGGTGGGACACCGTGGTGGCCCTCTGTCACCCCCACGATGGAGGGAGTCCATGAGGATATCCACCGCGCAGCAAAAAAATAAAAAAGGTACCTAGGATTCATGAGCTGATTTGGTGGTTACAGTTTGCATATGAGGATAATTTTTACGTGGGAAATCCCATCGGAAACAGCTTGTGCGCAACTCTAAACTATTGTGTATGTCTTATAAAATCTGTAAAATACCATATTTCAGGCAAATAAATGAATCTATCTATCAATGAATCTCGATCCAAAACTGACAATATGTATTCCTAAACTCTACTCAAACCTTCCAAAACCAAGATACATATTCCAGCACAGTTCTAGAATACCTAACTAAACATAAAACCGTCCATTTAGCTTATAGCCCGACCTGCAATGTCAAGGTGGAGGAACTGACCGCGTGTGGCGCGGGGCGGGGTCACCACCCTCGCTCTATTGATTTTCAGCAAAAGACGCCGCTTTCTTGCTACTTGTCCGCTGAAAAGCGCTGAAAATTCACAACCTTATAGTGTGGGAGGTTTTAAGAGATTTGTGAGGCTTGGTTAGATTTTTGTACAGGTTTTCTATTGGTTTGGGGAGATTAGATTTTGCAGTAAAAGTATAGGTATTTCAGTTACTTATAGGTTATTTATTAGGTAAGTACTTATATTTTCAAAATATATTCAGTAAGTATCTGAATATTTGTGATCGATCGATCAGGTTAAGCTATGATTGCCGCGGTTGGTCCGTGGATGTGTGACCACCCTCCGTGCCTCGGGAAGCACGTTAAGAAAATCTGACAACCAGTCTTACCAAGGGGTATCGTATTACCCAGTAATTGGGTTGTGGGGGTCAGATAGGCAGTCGCTCTATGTAAAATATGGTATTCAGCTGCATCCGGTTAGACTGGAAGCCGACCCCAACATAATAGTTGGGAAAAGGTTAGGTAGATGATGAAGTATTTGAATATTTATATTTTAATAAAGCCACACACATGGTTCTTAAACAGATGTTTGTACGTTTTTCTATAAGTACTGTAACAGCCAAAAGATTTTTTTTATTGATTACAAAACAAAACATGTTAACCAGTTACTAGTAGCCAATTAGCCATACGACAAATTCATATTTGTTTTTTTTTTATTATTTATGTACAGACGCCAGCACATCAAGCTACTACAATCTGTCAAATTTCTTTAATAGATTTTCAACTTTATCGCTAAAACATTAAGGTTTAAGGTTGATTGGGATAATTTGACAGTTTCGGGTAGCTTGACCTGCTGGCGTTTGTACACACAGTAAAATACATATGTATATATGACATAATTATAATTTGAGTACAAAGGCACTGCTTGTATCTTAAGAAATTGCTTCCAGCAGACCTGCGAAAGGAGAAATAAAAAAGAAATGTGGACTGGCAAGTAGTAGTAGAATGTGAATTTTCCTTGACTAAGATAATGAACAAATAATGAAAATGTACAAGTAACAAGTTTTTGTAGAAGACTGTTATAAATTAGACTTAGGGTCAGTTCACACCGAGACGCGACGCGACGCAACGCTGCGCGCACACTTTAAAACGACCTACTGCACCGCGCAACGTATTCTGAACTCTCACAATGCAATGTGTACCTTTTCGTGTAGAAAATAAAGTATATTTTGAGTCACTCCTTTAAAGTGTGCGCGCAGCGTCGCGTCGCGTCGCGTCTCGGTGTGAACTGACCCTTAGGCAAATTCCCTGTAAACTAAGAAAGTGCTATTTTATGAAAAAGTTTCTTCATCCCTTTTCAATTAATTAAGTGTCCAGTTTCTCACACGATACGTACGTCTAAATGGGTATTTTAATACGCAGCGAATGTGCAGGTTGATCGATCAAGACTAGCTTCTGCCCGCGACTTTGTTTGCGTGGAATTTCTGACCCCGTCGCATCACATCGCTTGCCTGCAATATTACTTCGTATTCGTTTAGTTTTTTATGATTTTTTTGTCTTTTTACTCGGAGTTTTCCAGTATTGAGCGATCAAATATAAAAATATTTATTCAAATCCGACTGGCAGTTACCGAGATTAGCGCGTTCGAAGTGTTGGAACAAACAAATTCTTCAGCTTCATTATTAGTATAGATTTTACCCTATAGTGGGACAGTGACAAGGTACTATCTAGAACTATTGAAAAACTAGCTGCGCCCCGCGGTTTCACCCGCATAAGTTTCGATCCCGTGGGAATATCGGGATAAAAAGTATCCTATATGTTAATCCTGGTTATAAGCCATCTGTGTGCCAAATTTCATACAAATCCGTTTAGTAGTTTTTGCGTGAAGGAGTAACAAACATCCATCCATCCATCCATACAAACTTTCACGTTTATAATATTAATATAGTAGGAGTAGGAAACCTACTCTCTCAGACACAAAACAACATAAAGCCTTACACAAACAAACGTTTGCAAACCACGAAAACGCTCAAATAATAACAGCTCATTCACAAATGAGTCTCTCTGACATCAAACAGCACAGAGCCCCCGCCCTCATTAGACCTTCTCTTTGATCTCGACCTGCTGAATGTAGGCATAGTATACACTTATGTACAGCGGTTACGCGACGTGTGTGGATAAAGCCTATGTGCTTTAGCATTTACTTTGTGAGTCTGGGGTTATTTTTTTTTTTGTGTAAAAGTGGTCTGTGTTGAGGGAAGGAAAAGCCTTATTACAACTACACGATATTCAGGGAACCTTTCCCTAAATTGGGATGGTGTAATAAGAGAAAGGTAGGAAGGGTTCCCTATAAAAGAAACTCATCGAAATATCGGGCTCTAAATATGGTGTCGTCATCATCTGCCTAGCCTTTTCCCAACTATGTTGGGGTCGGCTTCCAGTCTAACCGGATGCAGCTGAATACCAGTATTTTACATGGAGCGACTGCCTATCTGACCTCCACAACCCAGTTACTGGGTAATACGATACCCCTTGGTAAGACTGGTTGTCAGACTTTCGGGCTACTGACGACCTGTAACGACTCTAAATATGGTGTACCTAGGGTATTAGTAGTTTTAGTAATGAAATGGTTATTTCTGTAGTAGATCTTTTTAAGTAGACACTTTTACACGTCGATGTTATGCTGGTTTGTTTTTAAAACTAGATGGCGCTGGCATTTCCTAGCTGACAGTGGACTGCACACAAGGAAACCTGCATAGAACGAGAACATTTAATGTTGCTATGGTATTATTTTGTTGTGTAACATCGACTTAAGTACTGAAATAATGAAGATAATTTGGACGTAGTTAAGCAGAAAGGACTCAACCCACATTCTTCCCAATAACTCGAAAATTGCGTTAGTCTATGTAATACAACTTGACTCATAAAAATATCGGTATATTTACCCATAAGTGACAATATTTCATATACAACATCATTGCAGCAATACACACCTAAACTTAAAACCTCGATAACTCAAAAAAATACGTTTTTGTGGGTTGAGTTCTTTCCGCTAAACTACGTCCATTTGTAAGCTTGATTATGAATCGACTTTAAATGAGCTTAGAAATCGCTATGCCTACAAAAGGTCATCCATACATATTATAAATTGAAGTCGCTTTTCGTGTCTGTCTCTGTGACCGCGTTGTTATTCTAAACTACGCAACGGATTTTGATGCGGTGTTCACCATCATTTAGAAATTTAGAAATTTATTTAATTTATTTCCGAATGGTAACATTCCGATCTGGTAACGTTCGCCGGGCCAACATGGCCAGAGATCGCACAAGACAGGGAGCTTTAGAAGGAAAAAGGGGAGGCCTTTGCCCACCAGTGCGACACACTAAATGTTAACAAAAAAAAAATCCGAAAGGTTTAAGTGTAAAATGCATGAAAATTATACCATTACATAAAATAAGAATTCCACCTGCTGTTGCTCTTGTTTATTTCTTCAAAAATATACAGACTTCTAAATAATATGGTGATTCACTACAATAGACTAAGTAAACTAGATGTTTTGTCAAGTCATAAAAACTGTGTGAAGCAGGGGCGGGTCGCTAGTTATCACAAACCTTCCTACTTACTATCAATTAAAAGAAAAAGTCAAATGAAAACACCTGTATATGTTCCCAACACCAGCTAAATACTTTTAACAAAAACTCCAAATCCTAGGTACATAATTAAATCTAGTCACTTTATTACTTACCACAAAAGATAAATGCCTATATTTTAATCACTTCAATCAGTTCCAGTAACAGGCAAGCTAAGGTTGTAAGGGGATGATCCGCTTTCATCCCGTTCGCTCCCATTCATCCCCCATTGATGCCGTTCATCCGGGCCGTCCTTTGATCCGGCACTGAAGTACGGTTGACGCAAATTGTAAGCTAGTAGGCTTATTGGAAAATATTGGAGGATAGGGGGATTACCGACAATATTTTATAAAGTGTTGGCATGTATAGTTTTTTCATGTAACAATTTTTTTGTATCGAGAAACGATGATCGGTTTCCGAGAGCTTCAAATCGGTTCTGAAATTTCTTGATTGGTTGGCGAAAATTCTAGCAAACTAAATATTCCATAGATAATTGATTAATTGAAATAGGTATTATGAATAATTATTAATTTAAAAATATTCAATAGCCTGACTACGGCAAGGCTACGGCGTAGCTCGCTCGCTACGCGAGTCATTGAGAAATTAGGGACGTCACCCATTTTAATTTCCTCCTATTTTGGAAGGCCATCTTGTGGCTTCTAACTTTTTTTTGTTATGTTGATAAACTATGTTATTTCTGTAAGTAGGTTTGTACATCATTCACATGCTGATAAGTGATGGTTGATCATGCAACCTGCAACAAAAGATAGGCATCCGTTATTAGGTAGTAGATACTTAGTTCAATAACAGTGAAATACTTTCGGACACGTCCCGTGACTCAAGGGCTGGCTTTTACCTTGGACAGTGGCTAATCATTGCCATACAACGTGGCAATGCCGCCAGTCTCTCGGGTACATTACCAGTCGACAGCGATGCGGATGAATTTTTCGACGCCATGTTTTAGTTTGTGAATAGTTTTAGTTAAGTTAGGATATAATTTAGTTATTTTTATTAATTGATTAGGTATTAGTTGTTATTTACGGAGGGGCTTGTGGCTAAGTAATAACAGCCGCACAGGTCGATCGCTTACGTTAAGCTACGCTTTCCACGGTTGGTCCGTGGCTGGGTGACCATCTTCAGATACCAAGACCCCTCCGTGCCTCAAAAAGCACGCTAAGCCGTTGGTCCCGGCTGTCGTTCGTGGATCTTTGACTGATGTCGTTACGTCAGAAGCTCGAATGTCTGGCAACCAGTCTTACCAAGGGGTATCGTATTATCCAGTAACTGGGTTGTGGAGGTCAGATAAGCAGTCGCTCCAAGTAAAATACTGGTATTCAGCTGCATCCGATTAGACTGGAAACCGACCCCAACATAGTTGGGAAAACGCTAGGCAGATTAGATAGTTGTTTTTTACGTACATGTTATTTTAATTCTGATTGAATGTTATGATTTTTTCAACTTTCCCCACCTACTATATAATTTAGTGTTCATAACACAGCCATTGTACAAAATAATATGAAATCAGTATTCGCAGTTAATAACGGGAAGTGAACCACAGTAGTGGTAATTAGTGAGACAGGTTGACACGTCACAAACACTGCGCGGTACTGCCAGACTAAATATTGTTGCAGTTAGAATTGTAGATGTGGCTGGGAATAATACCAGTGTTATTACTTATGACACAGTGGGCCAGTCTGGCTGTATGACAAAAGGCCTTTGCCCTTCAGTGGTGGAGTTATAGAATGACTAGCGACCTGCCCCAGCTTCACATAGTTTTTAATAAATAAAATAAGCCTTTATTACTGTTCGTCTTTACATTATTTGACAAAGCAATTATTTGAAAATTGAACAGACAATTATTTTACATGCACAGGGGCTTCTTTTTTCTGAGAAAAGGCCTGAAGTTGGGTAGTTGCTGTAAGATGTACCTAAACTCTCGATTTTTAATTTGCTAGACAAAATGACAGCTGTCATTACATTAATATCATGTTGACAAAAAAAGGTCGATCGCCGCTGTCATTTTGTTCTAGCAAATTAAAAATCAGAGTTTTTATTTATGATTTCACGTCAGTATTTTCAAGACTTACCTACGACTTTTCGTTTACAATGGTTAGTGATACTCATTAAAAACAGCGTTATTGCCCCGGATATCGCGTTATTGCAAAGTTTTTGTAGTAGCTGAAGAAAATGTTGAATTTTTTTAGGAAGTTTGCGGCTGCAGGGATTACAGACATGCTGTTATACGTATTCTAAATCTGGAAGAGGTAAGGTGTCTTCATAGCGCCTGCCTACACACCAGACAAAAATGTAGTACTCTACCATTCGTACCGTGGTCTGTATCCTACACAAATATTAGTAAATCCGCCTAAATAGGCACGCAGTTAATTAGCGGGATTGAACCGCGATACCCGCGCTAATTTACCAACACAACCTGTCGACAGACAGCAAATATGCTAGTAGAACTACTGAAACTGGGAACTCATACAGATCATGAAAAAATAAAGGCAAAATGTGATTACTACTGATTAGGTACGATTACGGTGTCAGTCAGATATATCTAAAAAAGAAAAAAAAAAAAAAAAAAAATATCTTACTTCTATCTAACTAGCCTGTGTTGTCCTACTGCAGGGCAAAGGCCTGCCTCTCGATTTTTCACACAAATCTGGCTTTTAAGATCTTACTAGGTTTTTTGTTGTTTTTTAGCATCGCCATACAACGTGTCAATGCTGCCAGCCTTTTGGGCACTGTTCCTATTGACAGCGATACGGACGAATTTTTTGATGCCCTATGATTCTTTTGCTTATTTTTTCACATTATTATTTTAAATGTTAGCTTATATAATGTAATTGTTATCTTGATTAAGTAAATAAATCTTTAGTTTTTCTAAAGGTTCGCAATTCATTGATTAAGTTATACAAGGTGTCGTTTTGCATCCTCGTCAAATTCAAGGAGGTAACTATGCTACTGATTCTCGACACGAATCAATAATAAAATAAGTAGGTATTTTTTTTTCTAATATTCGGAAATCGGCATGTCTGGAACACGCATTTTAAAACGCGGCCTATGTGAGACCACGCTGTAACTGCCCTTTTACACACACGTAAAAATGCGGCCGCTTATACGATACTATAACGCGATTCGTATCTTTGAAAGCGGTGTATTCTGAAATACTGTCAAACTTAAATAACTAAAAAAACAAGTATGTATTCATTATTTACCAGGGATCGTAATTTTATTTGATTAAGTATGCGGCTCAATGTGCCGTAGCTTTTTGGTATCATTTGAATATGTAAAGGAACATTGGCAATTTGGCACCTGATCACCTAAAATATGGTGTACCCAATAACATTATTTTAAGTATGTTAGCTTATATTATGTAAATATTATCCTGTTTGAAAATAAAAAAGAAGAGATTTTTTAAATGTTTGACCTAGAAACACCTCAACTATTTTGTGGCACCTACAAACCTAAAAATGTTCCAAAGTTTTCCCAGTCATCGTTCAGTAGGTAAACATTGCTACTAAATGAATGAAATGTATTAGCTCTTTATTGTGATGTTAATTTGTGACTGATTGTAGCCTACATCAACACATATATAAACCTTAATTTATAACAATTGCAACTAAGTATCGAACTTTATCAGAATTACTTAATTTTACATGTACAAGGTTTATGTAGCTGCCTCGTTGGTGTAGTGGTAGCAAGCGCTTCTGCTGAGCATGTGGTCCAGGGTTCGTTTTCGTGTAGGGTATAGTGTTGTTTGGTATTTCTATCAAGAATTTCTCAGTATTAGCTCGGAGTCTGAATTACCGCCCCCTATTACATAGCACTGAAACATAACTGGGGACATGTGGTTGTACTTTGGGGGCTCGTGGCTAAATAATAACAGCCACCGATGGTTCGTGGATGAGTGACTATCTTTACATACCGAGACCGCTCCGTGTCTCAGAAAGAACGTTAAGCCATTGGTCCCGGCTGTCAGTCGTAGATCTTTGACAGTCGTTACGGGTCGTCAGAAGCCCGAAAGTCTGATAACCAGTCTTACCAAGGGGTATTGTTTTAGCCAATAACTGGGTTGTGAAGGTCAGATAGGCAGTCACTCCATGTAAAATACTGGTATTCTGCTGCATCCGGTTAGACTGCAAGCCGACCCCGAAATAAATGGGAAAAATAATGATGAAATTCGGGTGTGTACACCTCTGCTTAACCCTTCGGGGAAAACAAGCGTGATGTTATGATATGTTACTTCATGTCATAGTTGTCGTGTCAGCATCAAAAAAATCGTATGAAAAAGCGTTTTGCAGTCTTATTTATTCGTGCTGAGAGTTACCTAATGCTCTCATGAACAGCTCAATTTAAAACCCCAAAAAGTAATCACACATAACTCGAATGAAATCCAAACATTTTAAGCACAAATAAAGATCGGATAACAAATCGGAACGGGGTGTCGATAAGTGACGTGTAAACCCCGTATTATAGCAAAACCATTTTAGAATGACCTGCACCAACCCACCGAATTACCTCTCCAGTTCCTTAAATTGCATAGTAGAGGGGAACAGGGGGGGTCATTGTGAAATGGTCGTCGATTACGACTCGGATTGTCAAGTCTTCGAGTGGCAGAAAATCGCATCAGCGATCGAATAGGGATGGGACTCGCGATTTTTTCGGATCTCGTTTGCATTTCGATAGTGAGAGGATTAGTCGTAATGCGATCAGATTGCCTGTGTTGTGTTTGTGTATTTATGTGTGTGTGTGTTAATCTTGTAGGAAGGCATGATGATGTGATTATGTTTGTTAGGTGTTTTTCAAGAAGATTTGGGTGGATGAGGAGTAAATTGTGTGCCTTGAGTTCTTATAAGTATTGAGTATTTACCTAAATAGAATGAATAGCTGGATTTCAAATAAGCAACGTTAATTGTTACCTACTGTTGTAGTCTATGGTTTTTGTCTATGCTGAGGAAGAGGACCGCCTTCCGCTGGTCTATGATACGTCGCTGTCTTTTCACCGTGTCTTTTTATTGTAATAAAAATAAGCAGTCTAATCAGTCTACCTAATGGTTTTAATTGAAAGCCCTGGCAGCCGCCTCCCGACAGGACAAATAAATAAACATGGCGTCAGAAGAAACGACAATGAAAATGGAAGATCAGAGGTTCAGCGTGGTTATGACTGCCACGATCAAACCGCTGAACGTCGATTCAGATCTCACAGCAATGTCAACCGCATGGAGATTATGGAAGCAGAAGTTCCTCATCTACCTCGAGGCAAATTCAATCGATAAAGAAGCGGTAAGCCGACAAATAGCCATTTTTCTAAGTCTAATTGGAGATGATTGTCTAGAAATTTTCAACTCATTTGGTCTAGATAGAAAAGATTCGTCACTGACACTCGAGAAAGTCATTCAAAAATTTGATAATAAATTCCTTCCACACAAAAATATCACTGTCGAAAGATATAATTTCTTCACGAGGAAACAAATGAATGAAGAATCAATTGAAGAATACGTCACAAAATTAACAAATATGGCAATCAGATGCGAATTTGAAAATCTGAAAGAACAACTCATTTGCGACATGTTTGTAATAGGAATAACAAACAGAAAAACCCAGGAAAAATTACTGCAACAAGAGGCATTAACAATAGAGAAAGCTATAAAAATTGCAAAAAGCATCGAGATTTCGCAGAGAGAAACTGAAAAACTTCAAATGTCAAATACAAAAGTAGAACAAGAAAGTTCTGTCCAAGCTGTCAAGTCATATCATCAAAAAGAAGCAGCCAACTCAAGTCAAAGAAAGCAATCAAAGTCTCCGACAAGAAATAATAACCATTCTAGATTCCAGGTCTCAACACAATCACAATCACCTAACCAAAAGTCATGTAACAGGTGCGGTCAAGTTCACAGGTTTAAGTGCCCTGCTAAAGGGAAAATCTGTTCAAAATGCAAGAAGTATAACCATTTTGCTCAATATTGCTTCTCCAATAAAGATACCAACACTAAAAATGTAAGTATGGTATGCCAGTCTTTTCAGTCACAAAATTATGAAGAAATAAATCAATTGAATCACTATGTCATAAATGCTGTAAATAAAGAGTCAAATGAATGGAATATTACAGTCAAATATCAGGATTATGCATTATTGTGTAGAATTGATACAGGGGCCGACACAAATGTCATTTCGAAACATACATTGGATAAAATAATGTATGCAACAGGTCAGGAAATTAACATTTTTAAAACCAACAATAAAGTGTTCTCATTTTCAGGACAATTAATTCCAAATACAGGTTCATGCATACTGAAATGTAACTTTGAAAATGGACTTACAGCAAACATATGCTTTGTTGTTGTTAACGCTCAATGTCAAACAATCCTTGGTTGGAAAATATGTAGGTCATATTTTCAATGAAAAAGGTATTTCACCTGATATGTCAAAAATAGAAGTCATAACCAAAATGTCTAGTCCGAAAAATGTCAAAGAACTGCAAAGATTTCTAGGTATGGTCAATTATTTAGGTAGTTTTATTCCTAATTTGTCAACAAAAACAAATATGCTTAGAGATCTACTCAAAAAACAAAATACATGGCAATGGTCACCCATGCATGAACAACAGTTCACAAAGTTAAAGTCAATAATTTGTCATACACCAGTACTAGTTCACTATGATGTCAAGAAGCAAATTAGAATGTCTGTAGATGCATCAAAGGATACAGTGGGTGCTGTAATTTTTCATGACAAAAATCCAATTGCATATGCATCAAAGTCATTAACGCAATGTCAAGAAAATTATGCTCAAATTGAGAAAGAATTATATGCTATTGTATTTGGTTGTAAGAAGTTCCATCAATATGTTTATGGAAAACCAGTCTATGTAGAAACAGATCATCAACCACTAGTAACCTTGTTCAAAAAGCCTTTGTCTGATGTCCCAACAAGACTTCAAAGAATGATGATCACCTTACAAGCATACCATTTAATTGTAACTTACACAAAAGGTACAGAAATGTATATTTCAGATACATTGTCGAGGTCAAAAGTCAATAACATAGAGGTCAATGAAATTCTAGAAGAAATAGAAGATAATATAGAAAGTCATGTCAATTTATTAACATCAAATTTAGCAATCACACAAGAAAAGTTGAAAGAAATTTTGATGAATACAAACGCAGATAATACATTGCAAAAGTTAAAAGAATTTTACAGACTAGGATGGCCAAGTTGTAAACAAAATTGTGATCCAAACACATTACCTTACTGGAACATTAGGCATGAAATACATGTAATTAACGATTTGATATTCAAAAATAATGCCATTATTATTCCTACTATAATGAGACCAGAAATACTGTGTATTTTACATGCAGGTCATATGGGTATTGAAAAAACTAAAACATTAGCTCGAGGAGTAGTCTATTGGCCTAACATGAATCATGAAATTGAGGTTCTCATAAAACAATGTGAGTCTTGTCTAACATTTAGTCCAAATAAAACAAAGGAGCCTTTATTGCCACATGATCAGCCCACACTCCCATGGCAAAAACTAGCCACAGACTTATTTGAATACAAAGGAAAGAAATATTTAATTGTTGTAGATTTTTACTCAAATTATTTTGAAGTAGCACAGTTAAATCAAAACACCACTCATTCTACTGTCATAACACAATTAAAGTCAATTTTTTCTCGTCATGGAATCCCCTTGCAATTAGTCAGTGATGGAGGTCCGCCATTCAATTCAATAAATTTCAAAAAATTTATAAGTGAATGGGACATTGAACATATTGTCTCAAGTCCACACTTATCCAGGTCAAATGGTTTGGCAGAAGCAACTGTGAAAATAGTCAAAAACATTTTTAGAAAATGTGATGATTCCAATACAGATACCTATCTAGCCCTATTACAATATAGAACCACCCCAAGAGGTCATTTAAAGTCGCCCTCACAGCTACTAATGTCTCGTCAATTAAGAACTAAATTACCAACTCAATTGTCTAGTCTAAAACCTAAAGTTGTTGAATTTTCAGAACATAATCTACAGAAACAAACAAACATACAAAACACAAAAAAGTATTATGACAAGAGTTCCAAAACATATCCAGAGTTAGAGATAAATGATGATATCTATTTCAAAAAAGATCCAAAAGGAATCATATGGTCAAAAGGAATTGTCATTTCTAAAACTAAATTTCCACGTTCTTACATAGTCAAAGACGAAGTAGGAAATAGTTACAGACGAAGCTCTCAGCATATTCAGTTGACACATAAAAATCAATCAAACTCTCAGTCGATTTCGAGTCAGTCACACTCACACTCAGACAGTCATAGTCTCTTGGATAACTCATTTCAGTCAAATAATACTTTTCACCCCCAGTCAGGTCAAAATTCAAGTCCACAAACAAAGTCAAAAAGTCAGTCTGAGGAAAAGGAAAAAGATGATGAGATAATTACATATTTAATTTATAAACCGCCTCAGCCTAGATCAAGGTCAGATAGTCATTCATCAATTTCAAATTTGTCAAATCAGTCCACAAACTCATTTTATGAATCTATACAGTCTGAGGATATAGAGTCTCCCATATTTGTAGATGTGAATGCAAGACAAGAACTATATAGTCATGATGATACACTAGTAGCAGAAACTAGTTCAAGTAATGATTTTAAAAACAGTGTAATCTCAGTTCATCCTTCAGAAAGTCCACCACCATCAACTTCTTATTCAAATGTCCAATCCGAGACCAGTTCTCAAGAGTTAACTGAGAATAGTCCAGCTCAGAATGCACCCCTAGCTGATATGCCAGTGTACAGCAGTAGAGGAAGGTTAATTAAGAAAAAACAACCGTTTGATGTATAAATGTTTATTGTAAACTTTGTTGAACCTGAAAACATAAAAAAAAAAAAAAAAAAAAAAAAAAAAAAAAAAAAAAAAAAAAAAAAAAAAAATGTAGACTTCACTTCACCTAAAAACAAAAAAGTGTCTTACAAATAGTTTAGTCAATAATTAGTTTATTTAGTTATAAGTTATAATTAAATAAATGTCCTCCTTTAAGATTAAATAATATTATGTATCGTCCTTGCAAAAACTATTGTAAACAAGTTTGAAGTACATATTTGATTTACTGTCAATTCATAATGTCAATGTCATAACTGTCAAAGTAACTTCAACTTTTTTCTTTATTGTCAAAGTCTCGAAAAGGGGCATGTTGTAGTCTATGGTTTTTGTCTATGCTGAGGAAGAGGACCGCCTTCCGCTGGTCTATGATACGTCGCTGTCTTTTCACCGTGTCTTTTTATTGTAATAAAAATAAGCAGTCTAATCAGTCTACCTAATGGTTTTAATTGAAAGCCCTGGCAGCCGCCTCCCGACAGGACAAATAAATAAACACCTACAATTACGATAATTGTGTACAGAAGCCATAGTTGTGAGATTGTATGTAGGGGTAATGTGCGCAACTACTCATCCGATCCGATTTCAAATATTCTTTCTTTGATACAAATCTACGCTATCTCGAGTGTGATAAAATATTTTAAAACACGCGGACGAAGTCGCGGGCAGAAGCTAGTCTCTGATAAATCGTACGACTCACTGAAGACATCACCACAGAATCAAGAAGAACTGTCAAGTAGGGATAAAATCTAACCTAGCTTTTTCTAGCTATGTACCTATATGGCCGTGGGCTTCCAGTCTATAGAACTCACAGATTTATAAACTAAAGGGAGATATGCCAAGGGGCGCAGCGCGTGCGAAAGATGTATGCACAAAACAGAAACAAACGCGGGCGCCGTTGATTTTTCAATAAGAATTGTCAATGGAGTTGTGTGTCTCAACGTTGCGATCTGCGTTACGCGATTGGCTCGCGTTGAGTGTGGTGACTGTTATAGTGTGAGTGAGCGCGTGTTCGTATTGTAGTGCATATGTAGTTGAAAGCGACAGCCGGACTCGAACAGTTGGGCAGCCACACCATATCTCCCTTTAGTTTATAAATCTGTGATAGAACTACTCTTTCCCAACTTATGCAAAATATATGTCAATGCACCGCTCTCTGCCTACCCCACAGTGTCAACGGTCGTGATAGTGTAAGTCTTGTAATCTGCAGATTAGCGGCTGTTCAACAAACGCATCGGGGGAGCGGTAACCCCATCTTAACTTAACCCTTCGTGGTGACAGCTTAGAACGAATGATAGTCATTTTTAAACAAAGAACCTGAGATTTTTTTTTATTTGGTTTTGTACATTACACGTTCAGGTTAATCTACGCTTGCCGCGGTTGGTCCGTGGATGGGTGACCATCTTCACATACCAAGACCCCTCCGTGCCTCGGAAAGCACGTTAAGCCGTTGGTCCCGGCTGTCATTCGTAGATCTTTGACAGTCGTTACGGGTCGTCAGAAGCCCAAAAATCTGACAACCAGTCTTACCAAGGGGTTTCGATTTACCCAGTAACTGGGTTGTGGAGGTCGGATAGGCAGTCGCTCCGTGTAAAATACTGGTACTCAGCTGCATCCGGTTAGACTGGAAGCCGATCCCAACATAGTTGGGAAAAGGCTAGGCAGATGATGGTCTTCTACATTACTGCTACTGTTTTAGAATGAATCTTCTTGTTGAGTTTCTTAGGTGAAAAGTGATCAAAACGAACGTGGAAACAAGGAAATGTGTGTTTTCTGGAGTTAAGCCCTTTAGTATAGGTACAAACAAACACGGTCGTTGATACTAATTTAACGAATAAGCCTACTCATATTGCCTATTTTATAGAAATTATTTCCATAAATTCCATTATGCATAGAGCTCAAACCAGCATGCACAACTTCTCACAAACTGCAATTAGCGACATTCGTACCAGAACCGAACGTCAAATTAAAGAAAGTTATTTTCAATTCGGAAATCCTTGCACAGAGTGAGCGGAATTCATACAAAAAGTACGGAATTCCGAGGGGCGGAACCACCTGTGCATAATCCGCATACTTTCACGGCTCTATGATACAGGCTGGTTGGAAAGTTTGAATGTGGAATTATTTTGTCTATGCTCTTATCGGAATGACACTGCAGTTTGTTTTTTCTTTTTCCTCTTGGTTTCGCACGGTTTGCGGGTTTAGCCGATGTCACGATTAGTTTAGGTTTTTTTTTAAATTTTATCGCAAAAAGGACGCGTCCGCCAAGTCCGACACTATAGTTTACAATAAATAGGTAATCCGCGTACTTTCACGGCTCTATGATACAAGCTGGTTTGAAAGTTTGAGTGTGGAATTATTTTGTCTTTACTCTTATTGGAATGACACTATAGTTTACAATAAATGAGTAATAGGGTACAATACAAAAAAAAAATTAAATTAGGAAAAATAATAGAAATTAAACTTGTCGTTTTTTTCTAAATAGAAAAATGTAAGTAAGTAAAGTGAAATAGATAGCGCGCGTTTTCCTGTTGTATGTGAAAACAAACCAATAAAAGCGGAAGCAGTTTTTAGTAAATCTTTTAACAGCCTAACATATTCAAATCTTATTAATAAATTAGGTAGGGACCGAAAAAAATATAAATAAGTACTAAATACCTCAACTTTTTCCTTCAGGTATCCACTGTTCACTTTAGATAATATAAACCTATACACTATTTATACACATTAGGAAAATATCAGTTATCACCCTTTCGTTATTTCGAAATAAAAATAAACTCCGTTATTATACGATAAATACAAAGTATTCGTAATCTAATCACCATTTACATTTTAAAAAATCTACAATAACTGTCGTTATTTAGCCGTTATTTTTCTAATGCTATATATTTTATAATAAATGGAGAAAAAATAGAAATCACTTAGTAATCTACCCACGTATTACTTTTAACTACCCACGTATTAATTTCAAACTCTCTCAACATCTCACACCCTGTATCACGCAACTCGACCCCGTGGGAGCGGTAGACGCATCACGTCTCCCAATATACCTTAACCAGGAAATAACTGTTTTTGTTGGCGCACTGGGTGGAGAGTCAATCATACGAGGATACTTTACCTAATCTTATGAGCATTGGAACTTGTGACCGAGTATGGGAATTGTACAGTAACTATGCAAATATTAATTACTAGCTGCGCCCCGCGGTGTCACTCGCATAAGTTTCGATCCCGTGGCCGTGGGAATATCGGGATAAAAAGTTTTTAATTACTCACATTTTAATTACTTTTAATTTAAAAAAAAGGAATGTTGTTTTTTTTTTTTTTTTTTATTTTCTCTTTTCTTTTTAATTGTTTAAATTTTATTCTATTTTACTTGGTACATTACTTTTACCACTATATTTGTCATTGAAGAGCGGGGCCTCCTAGCACAGGTATATCTTTTACTTAAAAGGAGGTTCCTATGTAAGATTCACTGTAAAAGTTGTACAAGTTTCTGCAATAAACCTTTTTATTTTTTATTTTTTTATTTTAAAAGGTATCCTATATGTTAATCCTGGCTATAGATCATCTGTGTGCCAAATTTCATCCAAACCGAGGTAGGATAGGAACTAGGATAGTAGGAAGTAGGATAGTAGGATGTCCTTCTTCTAATTATTTTAGATTTGCTAACTTAGATAGATAGATAGATAAGCTGGGGGTCTACTCCGAAGCGGTATCGGCCGAATGTTCGGCCGTTTCCTGCTACGAAGTTACTATTTGGTTCGGTCGGTCCCGATCCTACACTCCTACACTCTTTCGAATATTGACTATGGTCCCGACCCAACTGAGCCGATCCGAACTTTTTTTGCATTTTTCAATAATATTCGGTTCGGCAATGTGTCGGTCCGATCCGATCATTCACACTTTGCACTTCGTAGTAGACCCCCTGATATTCTGCTGGATCCCTGCAGTGACATTCGGACGTCGAGCTGACGAGATAGATTGGTGTTGTGACAAAGCGTTATGTACAAGTGAAGTTTGTAACTAACTTATATAGCTTTCAAGTCTAAAATGCGGCAAGTCTAAAAACCCGCAGTTTCATTCCATGGAAACTACTTACTTCATATTTTATGGTAAGTAGGTACTTTCCTACCCGGATATAAAGTGAAAGTATCTTATGTTCTTTCCCGGGTAGCCAATGATATATTTATGTATGTAGCTCTGTTCTCTCTTTGTCATATTTTTCTACGATAGTATGAGTAGTACTCTTTAAATTAAAATTTGTTTAACGTCTTGCTGAAAATGGAATCAAATGGAGCAATGGACATCACAATAATTGTAACAGGAATCTAGTTGACACTAATAAGAAACGATACATTTCAAATTATTTAAAACTACCATTAGCCACTCAATTTACCATAACTAATAATTACTAGTCCCATAACAATCGCCACCCCACTTATTAGCCACTGCTTGTCTATGGGAATGTTGTCCAAACTTTTTTTTCCATTTCCTGATGCGTGATTTGTACGCTGTCAGCGAAAACATTTGGTTTTCGAACGTCACCTGTTCGCTGGTTCCCACGAAATGGGTCGCATGTGTTCCAATTACAAAATCTGCATGAGTTCGATTATTTGAATGTCCTTACATTGTTTTTACGTTCGAATCTGTTTGAATCGATTTGTAATTACTTCGGATTTCGAATTGGGTCAATGGTAGTTTGGGGTGCAGACATTTTAGTCAGTTAAATCACTTTTACTGCATTTTTTCTTATAAGTTAAGTTAGTTGTTTCCCATCAATAATAAAATAATATATATATTCTTCATTTCGGACTCTCTTTTTCTTTTTTCAATGAACTACTTAATTCTTTCTTTAATTTCCAAGATAATATTTACGAATTTTTTGATGCCCCATGATTATTTCCTCACCCTTTTTATATACATACTTGTAGGTCATCACCTGCCTAGCCTTTTCCCAACTATATTGGGGTCGGTTTCCAGTCTATCCGGATGCAGCTCAATACCAATTTTTTACATGGAGCGACTGCCTATCTGACCTCTATAACCCAGTTACTGGATACCCCTTGGTAAGACTGGTTGTCAGACTTTCGGGCTTCTGACAGTCTGACTACCCGTAACGACTGTCAAAGATTCACGAATGACAGCCGGGACCAACGGCTTAACGTGCTTTCCGAGGCACGGAGGGGTCTCGCTATGTAAAGATGGTCACCCACCCACGGACCAACCGCGGCAAGCGTAGCTTAACCTGATCGATCGACCTGTGTGGCTGTTATAATGTTTATATACTTAGGTACTTGTAGGTATCTACATATTATTATTATTTTAAGACTGTTAGCTTTTAAATTATGAGCTACTTAAAATCCTAAAATATTTACAGTGTCTAATTATTTAAAAGAAATATTACAATAATCCATCTCGACTTAACATAGATTCTCTTTCGAAGCCCTAAATTCTCACCAAAAAGTTTTTGCCCATAAAAGTTTAATTGCCCACAAAATGTGTTTAAGTGTTTTTCCAATATTTCAATAAAATAAGTCATAAAACTTCAACAAGGTGGTTTGTTGCTGATAAGGGACGTTAAAACTTTATTTATTGCGCCGTTTTCTATGAAGACTTGAAATCATAATTTCTGAGATGTTTTGAAGGTTGTTTATTTATTAGCAAGCCACAAACTTAGATAAAAAGTTTAGTGTTATATGACTATGGTTCAGGTAGAAGGAGGGTTATGTATTCTTGTATTCAGTTTTCTGATAAAAATCTCCTATGAAAAACTAAATACCTAAATATGTATAAAATTGTATATTATAACAATTTTTCTTTAAGTACCTAGGTAGGTTCTGTACCTCTTTTATCTATTCCGTGTTATATTTAAGAATGGTGAGTACCTAATGCAGAAATCAGTAACTATCAGTAGCAATGGCTTTCATTTTGACAGTTCTACAATATTCATTGCGTTATTTACGTTGTTGAGCAGACGATTTTTTTGAACATATGAAGCAATGGATTAGTAATATCCTTCAAAATGATTCAGATTGAGATTGATAGTGTGTTACGCAATAAGGGTGCTGGTCTACAAACAAACAAAGGGAATGATATAATTCCAGGTTCGCTGTTCTTACAGAACTCTGCAAGCACCTTAATATCATCATCTTCCACGCCTTTTCCAACTATGTTGGGGTCGGCTTCTAGTGTAACCGGATGCAGCTGAAAACCAGTATTTTACATGGAGCGACTGCCTATCCGACCTCCACAACCCAGTTACTGGGTAATACGATACCCCTTGGTAAGACTGGTTGTTAGATTTTCGGGCTTCTGACGAACCGTCACGACTGTTAAAGATCCACGAATGACAGCTGGGACCAACGGTTTAACGTGCTTTCCGAGGCACGGAGGGGTCTTGGTGTGTAAAGATGGCCACCCATCCACGGACCAACCGCGGCAAACGTAGCTTAACTCGATCAATCCGTGCGGCAATTATTAGTTAGCCATAATGTAAAAGTAGCAATTTCTTAAATGATAAAGACAGTCTTTAAACTCTGATGCTGATGATGGATAATGGCTCGTCGAGGTGCTATCAATAACCGCTTAGCTGATGGGAAACGTTCTCAGATTAATTTCACGAAACGCTGTCAACTTCGTCTTACTTTAGGGTTACTACGGGTTGTAAAGTCGAATTTGAGAGAAATGAAGTTGTTTTTAAGATTTTTATTTATTTATTAAGGAAAAACAAACAGTTACATATTACAGTGTTATAACGAAGCTTACACACTAAACTGTGATAAATATGCTAACCCCTACGTTTTCCACAGATTACTTTAAATACTTACTTTATAACTAGAGAGACATATAGTATACCTATCATATATGTATATACATGACGGATCATCAGGATGGTTTGAGCCACGATCAGCCATCAGGCGGGTTTATGTGGGTATCGTGCAAATAAATAACAATTACCTACTTAGGCAAATATTCACTTTAATCACTTGTTACCAATCAACAACTAGGTATTATGGCTTTTACCCTGCTGTGAGACAATAGCAGGCAGGTATAAGGATGATGGATCAACAAAACGTAGGACAGTTCCGAAGCGTCTTCACTGCTCGATCACCAGGATAAAGAATGCCGACTTGGCGCTTTTTCTTCAACCTCGTAACCATGTAAACGCCCCGACTCTGTCAAAGCGCGCCAATTCTAGTCCTGATAGTTGCCGCTTAGTGGCGTGCCTTGTTTTGTTGTAAACGTCAATTGCCGGATGCGATATACATATATATAACGTAAACTAAAATTACAGTTAATTATAATTTTGATGCACAATGTACAAAACTCACACACAATAAATACAAAACTCATACACAATATACATAAACCGGGCCACAGTACATATGAACAGATATGCATATATTACAAGTTCGACTTTACAAAAAATACATACCAATACCGCTGCCTAAACCTACGGTGATTACAGGCGTGATGGTCTGTAATTTTTGTCCACACTCGAACTTCTAGAACAATTGTCAATAAAACCTTAGAAACGACTTCATCTCTCAAACGCGTAATATGGGTGTACTATATAGTTCCTACATCTATATTACTCGTTTGTTTTCAGTAATAGGGGGCTAGCCTATTGCCATCAACCGGGCACAAATACAGACTCTAGGGCTGCAACTGAGAAATTCTTGTTAAAATAGAATTGAACTCAGGACCTCATGCTCAACAGTAGTGCTTGCGACCACTAGACCAACGCGAAGCATTCATAATATATCAACGTCGATAATCATTTTCTACAAACGTTTTTCTACCTTCATGTTTTCAATTCTTTTAATATTTTGGAAATGTAGGAATAGGACATCTAACAAAGAAAAATCGTATTACCAAACAAAATATCCAATTAGTCTGAAATAAAAATTACCCACGAGCCAGTTGTTAACACTTCATTCATTGTACAAGTTACATCCGTGCCAAGACATCAAAGTACCGGAACACAACCCACCCACATGGCCAGGTTTTTCCACGACAATTGTACAGAAACATCCATAAAATTAATTGTTACTAATATAACTACTTTCACACGAGACACCGCCCGATATTACCGTGACACTGCCCGTAATGACCAATGTCTCTTTTATCTCAAATTACCAACTTACCTTTGCAAACAAAAAACAAAAGAACACTAAAAATATACCCTGTGACTTACAATTTAAGAGTCAATGGGCGGAAAGACTGGCCGCAAATAAACCGTTGTCCGAATTTTGACGTCTCAATACTCATTGACAGCTGCGGTCAGCCATTTTGTGTTTTTTGACAGATTTACGATGTCCACCCACATTTGGCATGCGACCAAGTTTTTATGGGCATATTACATGGTCATTAATGTTTTCCTATTGTGGATTGTATTGAAATGTCGTTATTATATTGTGGAGGAATATTGTGCACAGCTTGATAAGCGTTTCATTTCGAATGACAGCTAACTTTGATGATTTTTTGTCTGTGATTTGCTCGTACAAAAATTACTCGGTATGCAATGGCGCACGTGCCATCTATAGCTAGGTAGGAACTCGATTCTTCGTTCCGGTTTCTTGTCCGTGATAATCCAGCAATTCATTGAAGTTTGCGTCACAGGTGGTTCTAGGTAGGTATGCTGTTTTGAATGTTCCGGCTCAAACGCGCAATTTTATTTAAAAACCGGTCAAGTGCAAATCGGACTCGCGCATCGAGGGTTCCGTACAAATTAGTAGGAATGTAATTACAAATTTACGGTTTTCGGATTTTTTCCTTTACTTGTGCTACATGACATTGCTTCTTGCCAAATTTCATGATTCTAGGTCAACGGGAAGTACGGATTTTGATTCCCTTGCGAGTGTCAAAATATGCGGCATAAACGGAACATAAACGTCCGTATCTTTTGATTACGTTTACTTAGAACTTTGATTTTTTCACTGCTTCAAGGGATTTCAGCAAGGATTGTATTTGATATTAATTTCAACTTAATAACTCAACACTTTCTTGAGAAAAAAGGTATTGACAGACGGACGGACAGACAGTCGGACAACGAAGTGATCTTATAAGCGTTTCGTTTTTCCTTTTGAGGTGTATCGCAGCTTCCTCTTCAAGAGTGCACTTTTTTAGGGTTCCGTCTAAAAAAGTGCACTATTGAAGAGGAAGCTGCGATACACGTACCATCATCTTCATTCTCTTGCCCTTATCCCAATATTATGTTCGGCGCAACATGTCTTTTTCTTTCATACTTCTCTATCAGTCGTCATCTCGGTAGTCGGGTGACTGCCGAGATGACGACGCCTAGAAAGGGGGTGACGGCTCGAAAGGGGGTCCTTTCTAGCCATAATTATCAACTTTCACACTAGTTTTATAGCCGTATAAAATATACGAGTATATTATGAAGTTTCTTGCCCATTTTCTCCATACGAAACTACCTTTTGGAAGGAGCGACTAAAATTCATTCTATTTTTTTGTAAATTTTTGACGTTCAATGCTACCATATATGTGCCTATTTTTAATTCGACATGAATAAAGGTGAGTGAATTTCATTCTACGATATTGACATTACGACACCAAATTATAATGGAAGATAAATAAATATATGATTTGTCTTTGACATCCACATTCATACTCAAAACCATCCTCACGGCGTTTTCCAAAGACGCGATATAAAAATGCAAGATAACATAAAGTATCTATTCTTCGTGCAAAAATATCTAATACCTTACTACCAACTTAAAATATGAAGGCAATACAATCCAAAGACCGAATCTAATTATAGCGAAGCCCTAGGAACTATCACTAGGGCACGGCAAGTATCTACCTACTTACACAACTATTTCTACAATAGAAAAAGTTACAATTTCGTTTCCGTCTTTCGTGACTTAACTTCCGTTTGCTTCGAGGCTTCTTATTAGGGTGACCAGGTAACTCAGAGAGAATAGGACTTTTTTACTTGGAAGTTATCATTCTCCTGCCCTTATCCCAATTTATTTGGGGTCGGCGCAACATGTCTTTTTCTTCCATACTTGTCTATTAGTCGCCATCTCGGTAGTCACCCCCTTTCTAACCATATCATCATTCACACATTTCATCCATCGTTTCTTTGGTCTTCTTCTACTCTTAAAGCCATCGACATTCATACTCAAAACTCTCCTCAAGACATTTTCCTCATTTCTCTGTAACACATGCCACCGATGACAACCGATACACATGACAACCGATTTCCACACAACTTTTCAGCAACCGGTGCCACTTTCAGACTTCCTCTTATGTACTCATTTTTTATTCTATCCATTCGTGTAACACCACACATCCCTCTTAGCAATCTCATCTCAGCTGCATGCAATTGCCTTTCATTCATCCCTTTTGTGGCCCAACATTCTGATCCATACAAGACAGCAGGCTTGTCAATCATGTTTAAGGGGAATGCCAGCATTCCCCTTAAACAGCGACTTATATACAGCGACTCCAGAGTCGCTGTATATATATATATATATCCTGGAAGCATGCGGTGTAATTGCGTAGGTACCACACATAAAATGCCAATTGAATGCAATGCCTTTCATTTTGAACGTTCAGCTGCGTTCATTGCGTCATTCACGTCGTTGACGAGACGATTTTTTGAAACCTATTAAGCAATGGATTAGGAATTCCTTAAAAACCCACGTCTTGTGATTGAAAGTGTGCAATTAGGGTGCTGGAAGCAAATATATATATTGTAGTTTAGTCCAAGAGCCCGCATAATGCTGAAGGGAAGTTTAAAAAATACATCCGAGCCAATATTACACTAACAGAACTGCATCTGTATTCTGCATAGACTGCAAGCCAACCCAAAACTTTGGCAAATAGCTAGACTATCCACCAGAGGGTCGATGTCATCCTCTTAACCAGCATGGTCACCTCACAATCGCTGTAATAGTCACCGCAATAGTATTACATGTCAAACACAATCCTCTTACCCCTCTCCCCGCCCCCTCCTTACGTTTGCCCGTCGTTAACCGCCGTTTGTAAGGTTTCACGCAAAACTTGAAGAGTTCGTGGCCCGAATATATTTTTAAGATTGGTGTGTGTTCGTGCTGAAGAAAGGGTGAGTTTTTTGAAGGACCAAAAACCAACCAGTGGTTCTGTCAAGTCAAAAGTCTGTCTGCAGTAACAGCATATTTTGATTTTTGGAGGTTCAAAAGAGATTTTTGAGAGAGATGAAGAAACAAAATGTTTGTATCATTTCAAGCAAACGATGAAATAACTATGTAAACTTCATCTCAATCTCATTTATCTAATGTTCATCAGATTCCATTAGGTTTCCTCTCTATCTCATGTACAGACGCCAGCAGGTCAAGCTACCCGAAACTGTAAAATTTTCCCAATCAACCTTGAACCTTAATGCTTTAGCGATAAAGTTGAAAATCTATTAAAGAAATTTGACAGATTGTAGTAGCTTGATGTGCTGGCGTCTGTACCTAACCTGTTTCACCTGGACAGAGGCCTCTCCAATGGTACGCCGTTTAGCTCGACTCTCGGCAACTCTCATCCAGCTGCTTAAGCAACCTTGCCAAGATCGTCGCTCCACCTAGCCTGACGGCGTCCTACCTTACGATTACTGATTCGGGGTCTTCACTCAAGGACACTTCTACCCCAACGGTCATCGGTTCTACGGCTAATATGACCGTCATAAAGATAAAAATAAATAATATTGTTTCGATTATTTAGTATTTTCTTAATTTTTAACAGGAAGAGGTATCTTACAGGTTCAACTAAGTGAATGATATTTCAGTTGTTTTAATTACTCTTCTTGAAGCTTTATCTAATCTTCTTCTTGAAAATGATGCATTGCTAACATAATAATATTTAATTCCCTAATGTGTTTTGATAATCTTATCATCATGAGCGTTTTTAAAACAGATGCATGTTTACCCACTTCTTTCCTAACGTATCTCATGATTTTAAACTCTAAATGAATATGTTATGAATCAAAGTCCTTTAACTGAACTGCATCTTCATGTCGCTTCATTCTGAACGATTTTAAGTCTTATTACATCTTAAGTTATTTTTTTTATATCGATTGTCTTAATCAAAAATCAAGCGATTTTCAACTCAACTCAAAATATAAAAGGTCCAATTTCAAATGAGCAGAATTTTCAAGTGATTTATGACGAAAATGAACTGAAATTTATTAATAAACTACAAGAATTTAAGGGTGGAAGTGAGGTTAGGGGTGAGTTCCGCCATTAGGGTGTTTGAACATGTCTAATGGTTCCTGAAAGATATACCTTGGGGTAAAGGTGACGTCACATTACGCATGGAGAATACCCATATGGGTATTTACCCAGATGGGTATTTTCTGTAGTTATGGTAATAGGAAATGCAAATTGTGAGCGAAATGTTCTGGTATGCAGTACGTAACTCTATATTTCAATGAAGAAATTGAGATAATTTTCGAGTTATGGAACAATAAACTGAAAGTAACTTAATAAAGTTCAGAATCCATTACAACCAAACACTTATTAGGACAGACGGACGGACGGAAGGACAACGGAGGCTTAGTGACAAGGTCCCGTTGGCACCCTTTGGGTACGGAACCCTAAAACATTCAATATTTAGTCACAGCGGCAATCAATGTCAAAAATGTACTAAATGAGAGATATTTTTGACACATTGAGACTGACATTGGCATGCTTACGTTCATAAAAATACGGGAATCGCCCCTCTGGTTACCAACCAAAAGGAAATGCAAGTAAACCAACAGTAAGACTGTCCCCGGAAGTCCAGTGGTAACTCGACACCGTAGGGGACACGTGCTATTTCCTCACAGGACACTTGAGTACTGAGACCACTTCCATCGGTCAAGGGTACTTCACCGTGAGTCCGTGATAAGGTAAGTATCTGCTTGCTAATTGTCCGACTCAATCATTTAAAGTGTTAAGGTACATTTAAGCTCAGCGGGGTACCTAATTGCGTAACACACAGTAGGAATGGGTTTCACTTTGACATTTCAACAACATTCATTGCGTTATTTACGTTGTTGAGCAGACAAATTTTACGAACATATGAAGCAATGGATTAGCAATATCCTTCAAAATCATTCAGATTCTGAGACTTGATAGTGTTACGCAATTGGGGTGCGGGCTTTCAAAGATACAAAGATCACCGTCCCGACCAATGGCTATCAATATATAATGTATATCATTTTTTAACAGCCAAAATGATTCAACTTTATTGCGATCAATTTTGACACGTGTTGTTTGAAACGGTAGCAGTCAAAGATTCGCATATTTACCCAACCGCGTCAAATGATGCATAAGAACAGACGCCAGCACATCAAGCTACCCGAAACTGTCAAATTTTCCCAATCAACCTTGAACCTTAAGCTTTAGCGATAAAGTTGAAAATCTATTAAAGAAATTTGACAGATTGTAGTAGCTTGTGCTGGCGTCTGTACGTTTCTATTTCGTTTGACACCTTTGACCCACACGTTGTCGCAGAGAAGACTTGATTGTCATAGAAACCGCGACTTATGCCAGGTCCCTATAAACAAAAACGAATCGTTTTTCTTACCAATGGTAGCATTTTTATTGCCAAACTGGGCATATAAATAGATTCGTAAGCTAATTTTTACCTGTGATAGCTACTTCCATATGGGAGGGTCTACTATGCAAAGATATACGATCTTTGTTTCATTATATTAGTAAAGATACAAGAGTCTTAATTTCAACCAATGGCGCCGATTCCCTTGTTCACAAACTAAACTAAATTTAAGTTCAGTGCATCTTTTTCTTTCTATTTCATTAAGAAAAGGACAGAAGATAAAAAAATAGTTTAGTCCTGTCAAATTAGTGAGCGCCTGACGTAAATTGACGTATTTTTGGTAGCCATGTTTTTAATCGCGTCTAATTTGTCTATGGAGTATTTTAATTTGACAGGACTAAACTAATATTTATATTCTGTCCTTTTCTTAATGAAATAGAAAGAAAAAGATGCACTGAACTTAAATTTAGTTTAGTTTGTGAACAAGGGAATCGGCGCCAATAACGGTCTGTAAATTATTAGAATCAGCATCAAGCTACCCGAAACTGTCTCCCAATCAACCTTGAACCTAATGCTTTAGCGATAAAGTCGAAAATCTATTACAGAAATTTGACAGATTATAATAGCTTGTTGCGCTGGCGTCAGAAAAGTACAGTGAGGAAAAATCTAACGATTTAAACATTGAAATCTTTGGTGTTAGTTACTTACCTCGTGCAAAAACGATCTTGGTTGCAGCATCAGGTAGGTCATCCTGAAATTATTGAACCATACCTACTTTAAAATAATCTACCAAAAAGTATTTGCATTTTTTTATAACATTCTTAGTATTTTCTTATCTTAAATCAATTAAAATAAAGTTAATAGCCTATCTTAATGATCACATGTGAATTAATTGATTTGGTTGTCTCAAAAATTTGATCTCAAAAACCTTAATTGCCTTACCTTAATTATTTTAATTAAGTTAAGCTATAAAACCACAAGAAATGAAAAATACATTAACAAAAAATGAATGAACTAATGAACTAAATGTGTATGATTTTACAAGCCACATAAGTAGCTATAAAAATCACATAAAATCGTTGGAAAATAAAAAAAATACCTACAAAGAAATAGCATAACGCTTTCGTAATAAATGTTGTCTTAAAAGCTGCCATTAAAATTCATTGCCGCTGAGCATATTTCCCTTTTTACTGAGTTGCCAGTTGAGAAATTTAAAATTCCCTATAGACTAGTGTGAAACTGATGGTGTGACAAAATAAATAATATCTGTAGCCACGTTATTTAGAACTTAGAAGAATTATTGATGTTGCACTCCTTATTGAATGTTTTACAGGTTTGTAAAACATACCGACTTGAAACGAGACGACGAGTTGGTGTTGATTAACGAGTTTAAAAACACATTTATGAAAATTTTCATAAATGTATTTTCAAAGATATGAAAAAAAATACTTACCGCCTCAAATGATTCTCGAGTTGTCTCTACCTAAGTATATTTTGTTTTCCAAGGTAATTCAGATCAGTTTAAAAAATTAGTCCAATAACCCTGACCTTCCAGGAACCCTGAAATAATTTAACATTCCTAAAACAAAACCCTTACTCAAAAATACTAGGAGATCTGAAATACCCTGAATTTTAGCAAAATTCTTCACGGTTAGCAACACACGTTTTTATAACAAGACAATTCGTAGTCTTGCCGCCATATTATTTCCATACTTACAGACACAACGACAAAGTTACAGATGCTTTTCAAGAACATAACATTGTCGCAACATTATCCTTATCTACTTGTGATAAGGTGAATTTCGGGTTATGTGAGTGTAAAATGTAAGGTTGTGATAGTGTTGCGATATCAAATCGCGAAGACGAGGGCGTTGACGAAATGTGTCAGTTTTATAACCACATTATATGAGAAGTTGGAATACTTCTGGCCTGAAAAATGCCTGAATAGACTTGATTTTAGATTTATCCATGTTTCCAAAAACAGTGACACACTAACGGTAGGATAGGAATGGCTTTCATTTTGACAGTTCAACAATATTTATTGAGATTGTGTTATTTACGTTGCTGAGCAGATAAATTTTTCGAACATTATGAAGCAAAGGATTAGCAACATACGAGTACTTCAAAATGATTCAGATTGTGATTATATAATATGTTGTGTATGTAAAGTTCATTGTTATTTTTAACTAGCTGCGCCCCGCGGTTTCACCCACATAAATTTAGGTCCCGTGGGAGTATCGGGATAAAAAGTATCTTATATCTTAATCCTGGTTATACACCATCTGCGTGCCAAATTTCATCCAATTCCGTTCAGTAGTTTTTTGCGTGAAAGAGTAACAAAAATCCATCCATCCATACAAACTTTCACGTTTATAATATTAGTAGGATAGTAGGATAAATTGAGAATGCAATTGAAAATAACAATTTCGGACCAAGCACACATTATTTGATACAATACATATAGGTAGCTATCATAATAAAATTTAAAATAATTATTATAATGGACGCCTGGAAACCGTTGGAATATAAAGAGCAGTTAACGGTATACTTGTAGGTATATATATTTAGGAAGCTTAAGTTGACGAATAGCACATTTTATTCTATTCAGAAAAAAAATGGCTACTCTGAAGCAAAGATCCGTTCAGTTCAATTGTGCAGAGAATAATTCCAGTTAAAGTAGAAGCATGCAAAGCGTTTGCTTTGCCGTTTGCAACATCGCGTACCTATAGATTCCTATACTATAATAATGAATACCGATTTGCTCCACCGATTTGACTTGAAAGTTACATCAGCTAACCAAAAAAGCGCTTAAAGCCTAGCAAAACGTCTGCATTAAATCGAGTTACATGCGCAATATATCGCGTTCCGCGCTCAATGTAGCGGAACGCATCAAATCCATACTTGTAATGGGGCTGCGTTCCATTTTTAAAGTTATTACGATTTATTGCTTTATATTTGCACGGTTTCTGAATTCAAATATTTTTGTCTCTCCCCACCGTGACGAATTGGCGGGATTTTAGCAGATTTATTGAAAAAAAAAAGTCGTAACTTTTGCTTTGTCCAACATATCCTATGGAAACTAGGATTCCATTTTTTTGGTAGCAATGTCACTGATATTATTATAAGGTCCACTTTTCTAGGGGAAAAGTTTACTTTGGAAATCTTTCCAAAATACTTTTATTCGCCAATTAATATCACCAATATCCGTTCATCTACCTACTTCATAGGTATTTTCTATCCAAGCCATGAGCTTACAAAATACTGTGAGCGTTTTAAGAACTGTATCAAAATTCAGCCCAGCTGTTTTCAAGATAACTTAAAGACAGACAGCCAGACACAATAAAGTTTAATATTCCACGAAGATTGTGTCTGAAACACACCACAAACTGCAGTAGCCGAAAGCTTACGATAAGATTACTCGTATCTTAAAACATTCACTAAGAAAATAGCACTAAAGTTCAGATTTCTGACAGCTGGTATCAGTATTCGGTATCCATTAACTCCGGTCAGAAGTCATGGACGAAAGATCTGGCGGTTGTGCGGTTTATTTTTAAATTTAGAATGAATGAGTGATGTTTTGCCAGTGTCTTTTTATCAATGGGTAGGCTGAAAGCAATGACTGAATGGTTTTGTTTTTAAATGTAATTCTGAGAAAATGTGTGATGAAGTTTTGTTCTATTCGAACTAATTTTTTTCAACGTGAAATAGTGTATGTCGCACTGCATTACACTAGGTAGGGTTCATTCTGCCTTTTCAGTAGAGTTTACACTAGAGCAAATTTTGATTTTGATGTTATCTATATTTAATGAGATTGCAGTCAAAAATTAGAATCCATTATACAGCACATACAAAACAATCTTTCGCCCATCTAACCACATGACAAGACCGAGGTGACAAACTGTCTGTGACTTTATTTCCCGTGTTCTTTTGTTTTGGCAATCTACGTCGAGCCCAATCAGAAATAGACACTGACAGACTGTTTGTGCGTTAACCTATGAGCTCTATCAACTATTTTCTACCAAAAAGTCCTCCGAAAAACCGTATCTCCAGAAATACATAGCCCCCATATGTATAAAGTCACGGAGCGAGCATTATCCGCTCCGTAACTCCATTTCCTAAAACCCGGAGTTTATTTTCCTCGGTAAGATAAGATGTCCCATTAATAGCACTTCGGCCAACTATCTGGAGCTGAAAGATCTCTTACAGTTTAATGGGAGATATTTTTTGTGCATGGGAGGGGTTAAAGGTGACGGACCAATGGCGGCTCGTGACGTCATGCAGATAAAGAAGTGAGATAGAGTGGGATGAGAGATTTCTATTCTTGGAGCGTCTGGTGGAGGTACAGGCGTGGGGAAATCGATTGGTTTGGAAATAAATTATTAAGTGAAATGAAAAGGCAAGATGGCGTGTGCTAGTTTGTTTTAAAGGACATCGGGACAATCTTGAGCCGTTGGTTGGTGTCTGAAGCAAATGGGTAGTAGCATTAACGACCACGATCCACGACCACGATTAGCAGCAAACTATTAGTAGAAATGGCTTTCAATTTGACAGTTCAACAACATTCATTGCGGTATCTACGTTGTTGAGCAGACAATTTTTTCGAACATATGCAGCAATGGATTAGCAATATCCTTCAAAAATATTCAAATTGAGATTGTATTGTATTATATATTTCTCAGTATTATGGTCCTTGGGTCTTATCGGGATTGATAGTGTGTTACACAATTAGGGCGCAGAGCTGTTCCCAATTGCCAATCATGAATATTATGACAATAATTCCCTATGATTACTTAGATTTCATACTGTACTTAATTGTCCATGTTCAACATTGTAATTGGTTTAAATTATCATCAGTCAATGCAACCACGATATTAAAAAAAAATATGCTCTTTAGAGGTTTTTAAATAACACTAATAGTACCTAGGTATAGTTCAACAACCACAGTTGCACTTTTGTATGCGACTGTACTACTTCGGTTTATTCTCGTCGACTGCACGTGAACGCTGAGCGTCGGAGTCGGAATAGGTAGTGCCAGACTTTATGTTTTACATATTAGGTATATGTTATACATAGGTAGGTACGAGTAGGTCTTATAATTTATTGATATCCGATATGGAGCTTTACAGTGAATGAGTCACTAGCTTATTAAAATTATTTATTTTGCCGCAAATTTAACTCAAAACATTTGTTTTAGGGCTGATTTTTCAATCGACAGATAATTTTTATTTGTGAAATAAAATTGACGTCTGGCAGTTTTTGTATGTATGGAAGAACTGTCAAAAATTCAAAATTATTCCTCTGACCTTGGAAAAATCATTATTAGCCTTATTTAGCCAATTCCTAATAGTTTACGAACCGTTATTGGTTAAAATTAAGACTCTTGTATCTTTACCAATAATGAAGCAAAAACTTCAAAGTTTTGCATAGTAGACCCTCCCATACGGAAGTAGCTATCACAGGTAAAATTAGCTTACGAATCTATTTATATGCCCAGTTTGGCAACAAAAAATGTTACCATTGGTAAGCAAAACGATTCGTTTTTGTTCATAGGAAACTGAGCATTCAAAGAGGTTTGTCATCAGTGTCAATTTCTTTAAAGTAGGCACCAAAATTATGATGTCAATTAATTTCAAATCCATGTTTAAGTTCAAATCCTTCTTGCCCATGTAAATAACAAAAAACCAACTAAGAAATATAAAAAAAAATCGAGTAGCAGTGCTCCGCGGGTTCACCCGCATAAGTGTCGATCCCGTGGAAATATCGAAATAAAAAGTATCCTATGTGTTATTCTGATGTTTAAGCTATATAATTGTAAATTTTCATCAAAATCCGTTTAGTACTTTTTGCGTGAACACATCCATCCATCCACACAAACTTTCGCGTTTATTATATTACTAGTTGCGCCACGCGGTTTCACCCGCATAAGTTTCAATCCCGTGGGAATATCGGGATAAAAAGTATCCTATATGTTAATCCTGGTTATAAACCATCTGTGTGCAAATTTCATCCAAATCCGTTCAGTACTTTTTGCGTGAAAGAGTAACAAACATCCATTCATCCATCCATCCATACAAACTTTCACGTTTATAATATTAAATATAAATATTATTAAATTAGTAGGAAAGTAGGAATAGGAATTAGTAGGAAGTAGGATTTGCGAAACGGACGCATCACACTTTCTCAGAAAGTATTAGTATCCATGAAAAGCCATTTCACGACACACCCTATAAACGTCAAACGTCAGAAATAAAAACCAATAATAAACCACAATTGTTTTTTCAAAATTCTAAATCTGGCCACACTCATTTCGAATATTTCACCAAAAAATCTGTCCCCAGAGCCATATTTAGTAGTTCAAACGCTTATAAGGGACACTTCATTTACACATCACAGTCGACTGGCAACGAACTTCGTAATATTTACTGTCGAACGAATCACTGAAGATACTAAAATAAATAAAATACGCATAGAAAAAGCAGAAAAACTAATCCCGTACAATTAAAAAAAGGTCTCTGTTATTTAGATTTCCATAAATACTCTACGCTCGAGAAGTTTTTGAGATACATCTTCCTGAATGGTTTTTTGAGCGTCGACCGGGAAGTTTCGAGATCGTGATGAAATTGTCGGAAGTCGAAAGTTGAAGCGATAAGCTTTCGCTTCGGATTTTTGTGTTGTTTTCAGGGAATAGTGTCATAAAAGTTAAGGTTTAGATATACTGAAACTATAGGCGTATTATATACTTTATGATTGTAAATAAAGTAATGCTGTTTAAAAAAAAAAAAAAATTTTTTTTTTTGGGTGCAAATACCGACACGAAATGATCTAGAAAAATAAAGTTAATTGATGCAGTAGGCTCAGTTACTTATAATAAAATTGTATTTATATTTGAAGCGATATTCGGATACAATTTATTTGTGTCATACTTAACTAATCGTATTTCTTAAAGTTATGCCAACTTTTAAGAACATTAAGATAAGTATCATCATGCATCACCAAGCTCATCTCTTTAAGATAAGCAAGATATCCAAACAGGACTTATAAGCGGCAATTCCCGTATTTTTAGGAACGTTCGCATTCAAATTTTAGACTCAATCTGTCAAAAACACCTACCTAATTCAACTACATTTTTGACATGTTTTTGACGTTGATTGTCACTGAGATGAAATAACGACTAGATTTTAAACGTTTACGTTAAGTCCCGCAAAGTAAGTCGTAAAAATACGGACTAAAATATGGATTTCATACTCAGAAGACCAAAAAACCCCTGAACCCTGTTTTCTGAGTAAGAAATCTATGTTTTTACGACTATATCAAAAAAATTATCGCTATCGAAAACGGTCGGGCTTGTCCACATATCCACCTCATTGTATTTATTTGGGTTTCAAATCCTCGCCACAGTTTCTGTCGACATAAATCGTGAGCGAGACATTTCCGACAAATACGCGCTATGCCACGCTAACGACGGTTTGTTCACGATTGTACTTCATTCTTTTGCTAGATAATTAAATATTTTAAATAGGTTTGTGTGTGATTGTACTTTTTTTGACACCAAATATGTTTTTTTTAATGATTTTTAAAGTTTGCTTTCTTACTTTTCGAGCGGCACTCATGGGCTGCAGCTGAAAATCAGCATCAGAATTTTTAAGTGTTGTCATCTGAGATTATGCTGAGCTGAGGCCCTTTTGGCACTATAAGCATTGTTTTCTTTATGTTTTTTTTATGGTTTTAAGATGTTTTTATTGTAAAGCCAATTTTGTATTTTTCTATCTTTTCAGTGATGCTTTCCAATTTTATAAGAAAGTTAGGTCTGCAAGTAAACTGTATAAAATAAAAAATAATACTTTACTTATCCATAACAAAATGAGCCCGGATCGAAATATCATCCAAATGTCGTTCATATTTCGAAATAGCCACGCGACACGACAATAGCTTGGAAGATGTTACATGTCTGACTCAAGGTAACTCTGGACACATTACAATGGCTGGGCTGGACTGTGCTACCCATTGAGGGCTTGACAGTCGAGCAATGTGGAGAAAATTGAACGGAAGGCGAGCCGAGAGAACCAATGAGTTTAGAATAGGAACCTATGAGAGGAGCTAGTGATGTCATGTCCCTTGTTCCTCTTCATTGTATATAAGTAGTTTATCAGCCATCTTGTTACCATAACACAAGCATTAGGTTGCTTAGCTTGGGACAAATGGTGCTGTGTGAAATGTCCAGGGATTTATTTTATTTATTTATTTTATTGTCCAGAGGAATTAAAAAAAAAAGTGAAGTGAAGTTTATTACGGCCAGTGATAACAGATCGAATTTTAAAATTGCATGAGAATCTGTCATCGTCTGCACTTATTCAAGTGCAAGATTTTTTTTATTCGGCCAGTGATAAAAGTTCCATTTTTAAAATTGCATGTGAATGTCGCTAACACTCATTCCGAGTGTTTTTTTTTAATCCTTCGGGGTCAAGATAACAATAAGAAAATCCTATTGAAATCTAACGGACGTATAGGCAATTAATCATTTCCACTGCGTATTACAAAAACGAAACAAACCGGAAGGTCGAGTCCACAATGGTCAACAAGTGGACGTAGTTCTCAAGGGCCCCTTATCAATATTCAAGAAATTCAACTTTTCTATTCACGCATAAATCGTGTCCGCGGCCATTATCCGCGAATTCGGACCCAGGAACATTAATTATAAATCCTTCGCGAATGACTAGAGGTCACGTTTGATGCGTGAGAATACGTCCGACTCAAAGGACCCTATTTGAATATGCCCTTCGGTGAAAGAAAACATCGCTTTGTGAGCCATCGGTCAGCCATTGTTGCGCAGTGCAGTGTCATCGTATTATTATTCAAATTTAAGCAGGTGATGCAAACAGAACTGACCTATGGCTATTTTTTTATTCGCAGTAAATTTTTACGTACAATATGCAATTATTGGGTTCCGTGCATTCGAAATTTGGTTTTATTAAAATTTTGCAAAATTAATAAAATTTAATGTCATAATTTATTATTTTCTCTTGTTGGTCTTTTCGACTGAATGGCTTTAAAATTAATCTTTAATCATATTTAAGAGTCTTCCTGCCTGAGCCTGTGTCCCAACAGTGCAGTGGGAACATTATAGGCTGATTATGCTGCTGTATTTATGAGTGAAACTGAAACTTGAAAATGAGGCCCGCTTGCATTTTAACTTAAAATTCATGACGTATTAAAACATCATTATGTATCTGTCATCTTCCAAAAAAGTAAATTACATTTTATATACGTTTAGCGATACATGCAATTAGTGATGTGTGGTGCAAGTGGGCCTATACCGCGTCCATTAGGTTAACCATTTTTTGACAGCTGTCTTAGAACGTAACTATTCCAGATTACGTAAAAGTGAACTGTAAAATGCGTAATAAAATAAATATATAAATTGCCTTATCTTATTGAATTATCGTATTTATGGCTTTTTTACAGACATTATAATTCCGTATGTGTATCAATCTATGCATTGTGTGTTGCTGCAATCACTAGTTCCATGTGTCAAAAAACGGTTTACCTAATGGACAGGGTATAACAGTCATAAAGGCTCGCAAGCACTAAATCTACTATTTAACTTGAAGTGCAATTCAAGTTAAATAGTAGATTTAGTGCTAAAAATAGTTAAATGAATATCCACTTTCATTTAGTGAGTCGCCATGCAAGCATGCGTCATTAGCATTACTAAAATTTAAAAACACGCCAATTTGAAGCTTATCGCTCCTCAATTTATTCAATACTTACCACAGAAATCCTATATCGCAAACACAATTCATCAAATCTACTCCAGGTCCGTACTTATTATGCCCGCCCCTGTTTAGCAAAGATTCGGGAAAAAATGGGAAAATATCCGCTATCGGGCTGGTCATCAATCAATGTGGATTACCGGACGATCGCTATTTTAATCATTATACCCTCGAGGATTGGAGTGGATGTAGAGATATGAAGATGTTCTGGAATGAATATTGTTGTGGTACTTCTCTTTTTGTGTTTTTTGTAGCTTTGTCGACCACATAATGAATCAATTGAACAGCTTAGGGACTAACCACACTTATTCAGCTCTGTTCGGCTTTTGTCCATAGAAAACAACGATTTTGTATGGAATGCGTACAGTTTGGCAAGAAAGTCCTGAAACGGAACTAAAATATTTAATCATTGGCAACACTCGCTCTGCCTCGTCGAGTAAGGTACATATTCTGTCATTTCTTGTAATCGGTGACTGTTTTTCGTGTTTATTATTTATTTATTTGCTTTATCGTGGTGATACTGGTGACCCATTGTGTTCATAATGAACAGATCTGTTATTCACAGCTCCGCAAGAGCAATAATTTATAAAGTGTACGTGAGATATTTGGCGGAACTCGAGGCCGGACAAATTTTAACCGATCTCAACGATGTGTATGAAAGAACCGCTGAAATGACAGGTAAAATTATATTTTATACATGTAATCAGATCTAATGTGTGTATTTCAAGGTGCAATATCTATTATAAACCTTTCATACAATTATTGAAATGTACATTCACGAATTTGAGGTTATGTTTACAAAACACATTCGGAATGCAGCGCGTTCGTATAATTTTGATACTTTTTGTTAATATTGCATAAAATAAATCACTGAACAAAAATAACTATAGTATTTTTTAGGTAAATCTATCAGTACTATAAGGCTATATTTTTAATTCATTACAATAAGTAATTGCAAATGTTTAGTTGTTTTTATTTTATTGTTCTAGGCAGTGGCTGAACAAGCGTTTCAGAGCATATCAGTTGACGACTGGAAAAATTAATGTCAACATGTCATGAAAATAGAAAAAAGGTTATTTTCGAAGGGGGCAAACTGTGTATAGTGACATTGAAAAAAATATCATAAACCTACAAGATGAAAGCAGCAACAGTGACACATCTGAACATAGCCAGCAGAGTTTTGGTGAAAGCTCACACCAAGACATGGATGAAGAGTTTTCGGGCGTGGAATACTTAGAGGAAAACATTTTTTATTAAAATTTTTGATTCTGATTAAAAAAATTATTCTGATTTTTATTTTAGTTTTTGATTAGAACACCAACTATGGAACATTTTGCCTGTGGTTAGAGGAGAACATGGATTTGTGGGACACAGTCACACAGTAGTAAAGCTTCTAACTTGTCACTGGGATCTAAACCCTATTGAATTGATCTGGGGTCTTGTGAAACATAAAATTGTCTCACATAATGTGGGATTAGTTGACATCAAAGTATTTTGAAATACCTCATAATTATATTTTTAATTCATTAAATTAAATAACTGCAAATGTTATTGTTCTAGGCAGTGGCTGAACAAGCGTTTCAGAGCTTTTCTTGTTTTCATAAAACCCGCCAATATTCACATTAATTTAAAAAAAAAAACTAATATCAAAACCGTTTTAGTCGTACTATTTAGGGATACAACATGCACGATAGTGGCGCCACCATTATTTTCACGACTTTTTTGCCAAGCTGTACGCATCCGTTCAGCTTTACTTTTAATCTGAACAGAGCTGAATAAGTTTGGTTAGTCCCTTATGCTATGGTTATGTACCTATCCTGGATTTTAGATTTTCAGCTATTTCAGCTTATGGTGTCTTAATAAAGTTATTATGAAAACCAAATAAAAAAATATAAAAAGGGAAATTATACAGTTTTTAATTTTGTGTAGATCTATGTCACGATTTGAATTCTAGCAAGAACTTCAGTTTTTTTTAATGTTTTTAAAGGAAACTGGATGCGGAGTTCAATATACCATTGCTTGTTATTTTTTTTTTAATGTAATCTATTGACATTGCTTGTTTATATTAATTTATTGGCCACGCCATATATTGGCAACACATAGTGCACAAATTTTTTAGACAATATACTATCTGTAACCATACCTATGTTTAACAAAATAAATGATTGATTGATTATTTTTAGGTACGACAAAAATGTCAAAAAAGCAGGTACTCAATATTCTAAGTACTTCTACGAGTAGTAGTAAAGCACAATTCTCTCGTCCAGTAAAGCACAATTTTTGCTGTTAACTCCATAGATGGTTTGTTGGTTCTAGATTCTGTTTCATAAAGCTTCGATGAACTTTATGACTGCGGTACACCACAAAACTCCTCTCTATCAGGAACACCTTCTTATTTTTTATAAGCATCATCTTTACCATATTGGAGGGGAGTGTTTAGCTCTGGTTTAAGCGTCAGTGATAAAATTTTACGAGTTCTGTGAGGGAAGGAATCAGTCAAGCGTTGAATTGTGTCCATTAGAGATTGGATGGACGGTGTTTGTGGCGTGAAGTATGGCTTTTTAGCATACGTGCTAGGATAAGCAAACTGTAGAAAATAAAGAATCAGACTAGATTTGTATTTGATTTTATATTTGCAACAACAGCCAAATGATGGCGATGGCTTGAGAACAAAACCTATGTATCCTGTCTGGTCCTGTGTCGGTGTCCTGGCTGGTAACATAAATTCGATGATTTTTTCAATCGAAAATACAACTTCCTACAACATTTTGCTGTAAATTTATGCGAGAAGCACAATTAGTATCCCCCATATGAACAGTCTTTTAAAGAAATAAATAATATTTATTCCGAAGAAAATAATAATATTATAATTCAATCAATTTTTGTATTGGCAATACTCGCTTGCCAATACAAAAATCGTTTGAGTTAACGTTACGTTTACTTCGTTCATTCGTACTGTACCCATAGGTCCTGATTTGCACCTGGAAGAGTTTTGTTTTGAAATGACTATCACTAACTCATGTTTGTATAAAATAACAGTAATTAATGACCATATTTCTTTCATCATATCTGTTTGTCTTCATTCCCATCATGACGGCCAGTATAAACAGCCGTACCACCATAGACAATGGACTCGAACCCTTCCTTGCACCACCAAAGGGTTGTCCGTTGATCCGTTGAGCCGGCCTCCTATCGCGATGGCGTGAAGATAACATATGCCATATTTATGCCACATTAATGCCACTTACGCAGTTTGGTGGATTTTTTGCCAGTTGCCAGAAAGTCGTCAATTTTTATGGCAGGGATTAGTTAGCTTTATCAATACTTTATGGTTAGCTTAGATTTGGAAAAGTAATGTAGAAAAGTAGTATTGAATTGTTCAAGTAGGATTTCATTAATTTACATAGTGTAATGTAAAGGTTTACTCTCAGCGTAAGGAATTTGAATTTCATGATTAACATTTTCCAATGTAACTGAATATGAAATAAGTAAAGTTCGTTTTTTTAATCCCAGAGACTAATCTGACATTTATACATTTCTGTTTGCGTTTTTTTAGAATAGAAGGTTGGACGTTACACCTGTCAGATCAGTATCTGGGATTAAAAAACGAACTTTAGTATGTATATGAATGTATTCATGAAATTAACCGGTTGAATGGCGTAATTACAGAAACAATTAAAAAACTATTGTGTATCGCGTGGATCCAAGTTCCCGATACGAAGGGTTAAATAGCTTGTTGTACCATATTCGTACATAAGGACCAAACATATCTTCACGATATAATTTGGTCCTTATGTCCTACTATTTCAAGTCCGAACAACAATATTTAAGTAAACATACTCAGAATAACTTGTAATATTATTCATGTTGAAATGAACGAATGAATTGTATAAAATGCACATAGAGGAAATATTAGCGATATTCGATGGGTGGACCTTCACGATTTATATTTTGATATCCATACCGGGTCCGAGGGCTACCGCGATTACTATCCAACGGACCTGACAAATGAAAACTGTGGAATGGACTTTTTTTTTAATAAAGTTTTTTGTTTTACCTTTGGTAAAGAACGCGTTTTTGTTTCTTGTTCAGAAAAAATATAAAATCGAAAGTCAATTCGTTGATGCTTTTAATTTGATTTTTTGAAAATGTTAAATTAGTTACAAATATTGTTTTGGATATTCTGTCTTCGTGAGTTTCACAATAAAACTATTTCATTCAGTTTACTCAATCCTACATGAATTCTGTTGCTAGTAATAATTTTTACAATTATTATTGAGAGACAAACAAAACAAAAAATATGTCAAAAACAAGAATCCACTGCCATCTTAACCCTCAACTATGTCCAAGAAATTTTACAGTGCAATTTTATTTATAGCAAAATTATACGGTGGTGGCTATGTCCGTGAGAAACGTACAGCGGGGATAGCAGGGAAGCCGGACAACGGCTTATTCTTATAGATTTTAGGACATTTGAATAATGCACCCGATAGTTGGAAAAAATAGGGAGAATCGCTATGATAGGGCGAAACTTTTTTTTGGTTTCGTTGCAGTCTTGTAGTAAGTACGGAGTTATGGTGTTAGTAAGTACTGATTCAAATATGGATTACTCAGGAATAGGGCATTGAAATAGGGCATTCTTAAAGTTTATCAATTATTGTAAAAAAAATATAATTTATTTTAATAGGGAAAATTACAAGATTTTCTTAGTTTTTATATCAACAACAAGCCTTTGAGCCTTTCCCATGGATATGTCACGCAGAAGATGACGTTTAGTGATAATTTAAAAAAAAGAAAAGGTTATTGGTCATGAGGCTACCATTTTTTTTTTTTTACTAACTGTCTCTCTCCCACTCCTGGCTACCATTATTAATTTAATTAGACCAGGAGCATAAAGGATGACTTCTAAAAGAAGATCTCTTTGAACATTTTTCTAAAGAAAGCGCAAGACTTATGCACGCATACCTCTATATCGTATAGGTACTAGGAGGGTCGTCTCTGTAAATATTAATCTCGTAAATTTTATGTCAATAGTTTCCCTCCTACCCTCTTTGATGGATAGGGGTACGATATTGATGTAATATATAATAATATTTGCACTAAAATACCTAATTTTGGGGTTAATATATTCATCGTGGTATTTTACGAGTTCTTGAGGAAAATGGATACGTCAGCAATGTGTTGTGTTTGGACGACTTCTTTTTGGAAAAAGAGACTATAGAAGTATGTACAATATATCGTTTTTTTTATAAAAAAAAACTATGAAGTGACTTACTAAAAAGCTTTATATAAAAATGAAACATATCACGCATAATCATATTTAGACTGGAAGCCGACCCCAACATAGTTCGGAAAAGGCTAGGCAGATGATGATGATGATGATCACGCCAGAAAATAAACTAAACATTTCCTAAAAGTAAGTTCATTTTGCTGTTACTTTTGAATTATTGAGCAAAAGTAGAAAAAATAAAGAAAAAAATAGAGTCACAGCTCGTCTGATGGGCTGTGTGCTACTTGTTTATCATTCTATTCCGTGGTGTGGCATAAAATTATGAGACTTGATAAACAAAAAATTGATCTTTTGAATATTTTTATTTGCAAAGTTTTTAATTTAGTACCTTTCTATCAAGTTTTTATCCAATATAAAGTTCTGGAATGAAATGGTATTTATGACCTGTGCGAGTGTAAAACGCACATTATAAAATAAACATAAATTACAATTAAGAAAACGAGAAATTAAATAGTTTTATAATATTGTTTTCAGAATTTGTGTATACCATAATGGCCTGGCCTACCTAGGGGAAGGTGGGGTAAGACGGGGTAGCGAGGTAAGACCATATCAAAACAGATTATACAATGTCGTTAGAAAAAATATTTTAACGCTATCTGACGGTATTTAGCAGAAGTTTTTAGTGTCACAAAAAGTTTGGTCGATAGTGTGCACGTTGTAGCTTGGTAAGTATTTTTTTTTTAATTTTGAGTGGTTTTATCTAATTTTTGGCGTATATTAAGTGCGTGACTGTTCATAATGTACGTATACAAGATTGTGTCATATGTTTTTATTAATATTTGTTTATTTTACTACTGTAATAAAATCGTTCCGGCTTGTTTGCATTTATACCATCAAAAAATTTTATACAGCTTGGGAGTCCACTTTGGGAAAGATGGGGTACCTATCTGAGGGTAAGACGGGTCGGGTCGGGACGGGACGGGTGGTACACCATCTTACCCACTTATTTTATTTCGATATAATTAAATATGATCGTCACTAGTTGGGTTAATTTAAATATTTTTTTTAGATTATGGTTCGTAATTACAGTAGAAAAACTAACAGAGGAGGGTGGAGTGAAAATCAAATGAAATTAGCCATTATTCAAGGTTTTAGATGGAAAAAAGGGTTATAAATTAGCCCACAAGACTTAGACGAGGCCATAACAGCATGGTTAAGGTCAACTCCTGGGAAAGTAGTGATCCAATTTCAAGTAGCTGAACTCTTCAGACAAGCGTTTATTCGGGCAGCAACAATGCCAACTGCAATTAATGCATTTAAAGCATGTGGGATCTCGCCTAACAATGCACAGATTATTACTGAAGACGACTTCATTGCTGCAGAGGCCACCGATATCGTATTGAACGCTGAAATGGAACCCGCGGCAAATACAGCTTCGACACCATCGATAGCAGCAACCTCACAACCAACACTGACAGCTCCATCATCAGTAACATCGTCAGCCCATGATACCCAAACGGCCACCTGCACCGCCTTAAATTCTACAACGAACACGGCAGCACCTCTACCAATTCCTCAAACCTCATCTTTATTACGGCTGTAGCGGTATCTACAACGCCACATGCGAACAACGCGTCATAATGACGTCACGCAAATCCTGCATCTCGCAAGCAGAGTTTACCGCGCAATTAACATAGATACAATTTCCCAACATCAAACAACAGTAAATGATTCTCTGGATAATGCAGCATTTCATCTAGTTAGCCCAAAACAGTTAATGCCTTATCCACGAATGGCCGAAAAAAGGACAAGACAAGTTCGAAGAAGAGGAAAAACAGCTATTATCACTGCTTCTCCTTATAAAACAGAGTTAGAAGAAAGACAAAACAGTAAGAAACAGAAACCAAAGGCGATAAACAAAAAGAAATTGAAAAAAAAATAATAAAAAAAAAACCAAGAAAGCTGACGAAGACACTCAGACATCAGATGATGAAGATATAGAATGTCTGTACTGCCACGGCTTATATTTAGAGTCTATTGAAGGATGGATCACATGCCAGACTTGCGGTAAGTGGGCGCATTGTGGCTGTGCAGGAGTGGAAGATAACCATGATGAAGCTGTCCATATCTGCCCTGTTTGTGAAGATGATAACGATTAAATATTTAATACCCCATCTTACCCCAGGGTAAGGGTACCCTGTCTTGCCCTAGAGGTGAGGCAAGATGGGGAGATTTTGTTATTTTTTTTTTAAGTTGATATTTCTATGAGAAGATTTTTATATTTTTGTTTTGACGGATTATAATTAAAGAAAGAAAGACTATTTTCGTAATAAAAGTTCCTAATTTGTGCAATAAAAAAAAGAGGGTTTTATTTATGAATTACCTTAAAGTCCCCGTCTTACCCCACCTTCCCCTACTCATAGAAAAGTAGGTACGGACGCCAGCACATCAAGTTACTACAATCTGTCAAATTTCTTTAATAGATTTTCAACTTTATCGATAAAACATTAAGGTTCAAGGTTGATTGGGAAAATTTGACAGTTTCGGGTAGCTTGACCTGCTGGCGTCTGTACATACACGTAAGTGTAAAAGTTTTCACTTAATTAGTAATGCTACAAAGTACTAAACATGACCATACTTTAAGAATAATGTGTTTTTTAATCTAATAAGTATTGTTTTCTATTTAATCTTTAAAGTAGCCAACAATCTGCAGTGGTGGCCCAGTGGTAATAACGGCCGCAACTTACGACTCATAGGTCGTAAGTTCGAACCCAGACAGGCGCTTTACTTTGTGTAAATTATTTCATCACCACTGCTCTCAAAACAGTGATGGAAAACATCGTGAGGAAACCGTCATGTCCTAGAACCAAAAATTCGAAGACATGTGACATCTACCAACCCGCACTGGGCCCGCGTGGTGGATTACACCCCACTCCCTCTCCAAGAGAGAAGGCCTGTGTCCCAGCAGAGGGAATAATAGGTTGATTATGATGATTATGAGCCAAAAATCTTAACACGATATCTACCCCAATTTAAACATACCTGACAACAAGGCAGGCAAACATTTTTTTTATAAAAATCGCCATAAATATTTAATCCACAGACGCACATCTAAGAAAACAACATAAAAAATGTTTTCACAGCCACTCTGTGAATAGCTTGCCAATTTGCCTATCTTTTGTAATCTTTTTTTATAAAAAAAGATATGGAGTGACCACTAACAAGCTCTATTTAAAAGAGCATCTCACGCCCTGAGAATTTTGGAATACTTTCCCTAAGTATTTTTTTTTTTTGTTGGTCCTTTCAGATCTTTGACCAGGGGACAGAAAAAATGTGCCAACTATGAGCGTGAGCCTCGCCGAATTTAATGTTGAATATCTAGTTCCGTCTTTAAAAATAAAAACAATAAAAATAAAACTTACATTTATGACCGCTTTTTAATTTAATATCTTATAGCTCATTTAAAATAATATTTTCTTTAACGTCGTAACTAATCTGTTTTAAGATAGAATTCTTCGCAGACCTTGTAGCAATTACTTTTTTTCAAAAATATTAAATGTAAGGTTTTGACTTCGCTACGATTTCATTATAATATGTACTTATACGTATGGATAATTTTTTGCGTACAAGTATATGAATTCTCATAAATGCAATGGTCGCGCCATATTTTTGGACGTGACCCTAGCTAGCTCTAATCCAAAATTCAAATAAACATTCTCGAATCACCGCCAAAGTTCCAATTTTAAAAGATAACGATCTAATGTTCCAAATTCGAAAGCAAAATACGTCGGCATAATAAAGACGGTGCAGACGACCGCACAAAAGTGCAGGCCTGCATTGTCCGAGCTCCTTGCGTAAACTTTGCACAAAATATAATTGCCTTGGCCCCCTCGGCCATTCACGCATTACGGGATTTAAAAAAAAAGTGCACAGGAAAAAAATTGAGATGACATTTCGTATTCAAAACATATGTCATTTTCTGTATGGATGTGTCCATTGTGTCATCTGGACGATCCTTATTAGCGAGACCGTGAAGTTGCTGATGTTTCCCATGACGGGTAAATTTTTATATTCGAATTATTTTTACGATTTACGGATTTTTGGACGACATATCCTTATTGTTGTTAGTTCGGAAGCGATACGGATTAGTTCCGCGTATGCATCGATGCATGTTTATTATTGAGAATAATACAGTTTTATATTAAAAGTAGTGTGAATTTGGGAATTTGCGTATGTTGACCCATTTATGTCTTGTGTCCGAGTGACATTCTTTTGTTAATTTCGACAGATGCAGGAATATGAAGGAATTTTATGACAAATTACCAGGACAAATTTGATATGGATGCTGAAGATGTTGGGAACTTCACGATAAAAATAAAATTAAAATAAATCGAACGAACGAAAAATTTCGTTAACTCTTAGCCCACGTTCACACATACATAAAAATATCGCGGTGGGATTTATTGCGCACTGGATTATCAACTCTCGGTGTTTAGCCGAGCGTTGTGAATCCAACAGAGCGCATCCCAGCGCCTCAAAAAAACACACTGTTGGATTTTCAACTCCCAGCTCTAAGCAGTGCGTTGAAAATCAAGTGCGCAAAAAAAAATCACCGCGAACCTGGGCTTAGGATTTTCTTTTTTTTCTTTTTAACCTAAGCCGTCCCACTGCTGGGCCAACGTCTCGCCCACACTTTTCCATTCATCTTTATCTCCTGCTTTTTTCAGTATTTTTCCAAATACAATATACAAAGAGGATTTTCATCACATTATCCAAAAAAACAACGGAAATAAATAATTCACTATACACAAACGTATTAAAAAAACCGCGTGTGGGTAAAAACGACCCCGACAGTTAATAATCCTCATCGATATGGCTCTGATTACGTCGACAACAAAAGTCTAGATGTACCAGATAACCCTGCACTGGGGTACATTACACCCCCGGGGTGAAGTAGGGTTGAACGTAGAATTTAAAGCGTTTAATTTTTCACATTCATTCCTACTAACTGAAATCTTTATTAAAATGTATCGAATTGAATATAATATATTAAATAGGTACCTAAATGATAAATATTGTCAAGTTTGCGAACATGTTTTCCTTACTGCTGTTGATTAAAGGAATATTATTATAATGACGATTTTTTTATCTTATCAGTCTGAACTTTTAAAACAAAATTAAATGCGAAACTGTTTTTTCCTTATACAAAACTAATGACAGTAGGCTTTCAATTGAAAAATAAAGCAAACAAACTTTATTATGAAATATATTTTACTATGGCAACCCTATTCCCACAAAAGGTGACTACACTGAAAGCCCACGCAAATGAGTGACATAATAACCACACTACAGATCACAGATAAGCTATTAATTTGGCTCAAGTTCCCTTTTCCATATCGAAATTATGCCCCTAGCCGCCAACTTATATTTGACTACTTCAACCATTCCCATCAACCTTATATCTGTGTCATAAGGAAGGTTTTCGTCTGAATTCTGTTTTCGGAATTGGAATTATTAATATGGTTTTTTAATCACCAAGAAATTGATACGAAGCTCTTTTATGTGGCAACACAAAAGCTATATTGTTTTCCCAGTGCTTGAAACGCGAATATGTTACCCTTGATTGGGGCGAGATTAGTTTATATGGCAACCCCCTGATGATTGATTAAGAGGGAGATCAGTGAGAACTTCATTTGAGAAAAAAATGAAAGAGTTTGAACAAACGCATTCACTGTATTCTATACTATTTTACATATTACTTCTATTGTACTCAAAGCATCGTTGTAATCAGAGTTCTTTGTATTTAAAAGGATTCTATTAAGTTCTAAATCAACCAAACTTCAAACTTAGTTTCACTAGATATCAACAATACGCAACCATAACTGGCCTACAAGACCATTCCAAAGTACAGTCTGAATCATTTTGAAGGATATTGCTAATCCATTTCCTCACATGTTCGAAAAATGTGTCTGCTCAACAACCAAAATAACGCATTGAATGTTGTTGAACTGTCAAAATAAAGCCATTGCTACTGATAGTGTGACGCAATTACTCCGGAGGACTGATAGTTTCTGTTTGGTTAATTCAACCGGACCAAGAACCGGAGTTACCGACATAGCTTCCAGAGTAAACAAACTGAAGTGGCAGTGGGCTGGCCATGTCTGTCGAAGGACCGATGGCCGGTGGAGCAGACGAGTCCTGGAGTGGAGACCGCGTATCGGCAAGCGTGGTGTGGGACGCCTCCGCTAGATAGACGGACGACCTAAACAAGGTGGCTGGGGTAGACTGGATGCAGATTCCATAGGACAGGGTGTTGTGGCGCAGTCTGGCCAGCAGTGGACTGCGATAGGCTGAGGTGATAATTCAACCACGAGATTCTGCAGACGCAATCACAGGCTAATTATAATATCTGAACAACTATTTCAATTATAATTGAAACTATTAATCTCAGCGTTAATAATCATGTAGTGTTTGTATGTAGATGTACAATGTTAGTGGGGTCATCTGATTGGAGCCAGTTCAGAGTTATAAACGCTGCTGTATTAAGTCTAATAGTGTGCAAAGGTCTAACTTTATGTTTTGAAAGAACGAGGTCGGCTCTCATTAAGTGTTTAAATAATATGCTTGCAGTAATAATAATTATCTACTTAATAATAATCCTAAATGCATTCACTGACAGACAACGCACAGCTTAAACTGTTGGGTCCGGAAGCATGATACGTTGCACAAGAGTTCCTTAAATATCTATGATAAGCACTAAGGAGCAGTGGTGGCCGCGACTTACGAGTTGTAGGTCGTAGGTTCGAACTCATACAGGCGCTTTACGTTGTGTAAATTATTTCGTCACCACTGCTCTCAAAACGGTGAAGGAAAACATCGTGAGGAAAACGGCATGTCCTAGAACCAAAAATTCGAAGACATGTGACATCTGCCAACCCCCACTGGACCTGCGTGGTGGATCACGGCCCATTCCCTCTCACCGAGAGGAGGCCTGTGTCCCAGCAGTGGGAACATTATAGGCTGATTATATAAGTACGAAGGAAGGATTTTCGAAAATTCATCCCCTTATAGGGTTAAATAGGAGATGGAAGTTAGTGATTTTTTCCGATGGGGAATCGCATCGGGCACACGGTTTTTCTGTAAATAACTCGGAAAGCCAAAAACTAACCAAAATAGAGAAACTACTACAAAGTTTTTTATTCATAGGTATTATGAAAAAGTCGCTTTTCATGCCTGACTGAAAAGCGTCCATGTACGTCGTTTTTTTTTTTTTTTAATTACGCAACGGGTTTTGTTGCGGTTTTCACAATCGTTTAGAGAATTTATTTCGGAAGGTACTTATGTCAGTATCGTACATGAATATCAAACTGACAATAACGAAATATCGATGTTTTGTCATGTAAAAACCGTACGAAGCAACGGCGTATCGCTAGTTATACATACATAGGTAGTCCATAATTCCGAATATTTACAATATATGCTCATTTAAACCAGGCTATACCTATAATTAAAAGTTACCGATTTTTGATTCAAAATATTAAAAGCATGCAAGCCATTTTGCGGCAAAACTTTTGCTACGTGTTGGGCACAAATCTCTAAAATGCCACTCATATTGTAAACTAACTGTAAAAACAAACCCTCTCGAAGCCGAGGCGGGGTCACATTGACAAATTTACGACAGTTTTTGCAAATTTCTTCCATTTTTTTCCAAAGCTTTATAGTTCCCATAAGTGGCAAACGGTTTTGCGGCAGTTTTTGTTTGAAAAGATTATCAACCTGTCTTAAGGTGTTAAATCAATCTTATCGGGACCCCGGTTCGGACTTGACAGGTTTTTGTGATAAATATCTTAATTTTTGTTTGAGTGTAAACAAAATCGATGGGTAGGTTTATTTTTGGAATGGAACAAGTTTTTTTTTTTCTTAAACTCAGTCTACGTCGGGTATCGGATGCTGGTTACGCTCTAATAAAAATAAATACTAAGTAGTTATTAAATGCTGGTATTCCGCTGCATCCGGTTAGACTGGAAGCCGATCCCAACATAATTCGGAAAAGGCTAAGCAGATGATACGATTCGTTAGTCGAGGGTTCAAACCCAGGAAGGCACTTTACTTTGTGTAAATAATTTCATCACCACTGCTCTCAAACCGGTGAAGGAAAACATCGTGAGGAAACCGGCTTGTTCTAAAATCAAAAATTCGGAGACGTATGACATCCACTAACCCGCACTGGGCCCGTGTGGTGGATTGCAGCCCACTCCCTCTCCAAGAGAGAAGACCTGTGTCCCAGCAGTGGGAACATTAAAGGCAGATTATGATTATTATGAAATAAAGGTTGACTTGAAGTATTATTCTCTTTAAATATAAAACCTTTTAAATCTAAACTTAAACCCATTTAACTTATGACCAAATGTATAGGTATGCAGAAGTTGTAACAGGCGTCTTTTTTGACAAATAAACTTATTTATGACCCCACCAGACGTGTTTTGCTATTCCGCAAGTTAATTAGTGACCTCATATAATCACATGGAAGACGTTAAGGTCACATGAAAGTCATAAATTTGTCAAAGAAAATTAAATAATATAATATATTTCTACTGACTTCTGTTCCGTTCCGTTACGGTATTTTTAACATCGAAGATTAGTTTATGTGTCACATCGTTATAAAAAGGAATACATACTTACTTTCTGGCACTTTCTGGCAGTCACAATTAATAAGATAGGTCTCGTAAAAAAAAGAAGTTGAGGTAAAACTAGCTTTTGCCCACTGCTTCGCTTACGTGGAGGTCGGAAATTGTCCCACGTAGTAATCGGATAAAAAGAATCCTAAGTCCTTACTCATGTCATGGTCTTCCTGTGTACCAAAATTCATCTAAATTATTTCAGCCAATGTAACCGATAGACACTTTCGCTTTTATAATATCAGTATAGATTATTCGTTCAAAATGTAAGAACCGTTACGTCCGTAACATTAATAATATCAAACATGACTCTCAACAAAACCAACCAACCAACCAATAAAAGGGCTGTTTTTTCCCCGAAATACACCAAAACCAGATTTTAAATACGTCTTAAACCCGTCGACTCGTGAACTCTATCGTTGTCACTATTAAATGCGATAACTACTTAGGTATCAAAAACACCTGCGATAACAAAATAATCACTAATAAAAGACCATAAATCTACTTTAATATCAAATATGACTCTCAATAAAAAATCATCAAAAGGGGTAAAAATCACCCCAAAACCTTTTAAACACTTTTTAAACCCGTCGGCTCGTGCCTTTGCGCAGCATCCAACCCTATCGCTGTTAAATGACAAAACTACTTAGGTAAGTATCAAAAACACCTGTCATAATAAAATAATTATTAATTCAAAATAATAAAAAAAACGTAACTACTATGATATCAAAAATGGCTCTCAACAAAAGGGGTAAATCACCCCGAAACACACCAAAACCAGATTTGAAATACTTCTTAAACCCGTCGCCTCGTGCCTCTGCGCAGCATCCAACCCTACCGCTGCCGCTGTTAACCCGAGAACGCGTGCCGGGATCAATACGACCCACCTCCGAGATACCTCAACCCCTATTGTACCCGTTTATCTCGGGCACAATCCCTTTTTATCCCTTTTACAGGGCTAAAGGGTACATGAATCGTGCGCAAGGATTCTGTACTTATCGCGTGCGTATTGTTAAGATGGAAACGAGATGGTAACCCTTACTTTTTTGGAGATGTTCTGCCCCTTTGTGTAGCAGTTAGTTTTTATCTTTTATTGGGTACAGTTTTTATCTCTTTTACATATTATACACTTATGATTTTATAAGTTCTAAAATATTTTTTCTAATTTCAACTGCTGACAAACCTGAGATATTTTTTTTTTAATAATAGTAAGAACTAAATTCCCAGTGATAAAAATAGTGACTTCATCGTTCAAGTTCCCAATGAAATAATCCAGTTTTCTAAAGCCATTTCAGTTCAAATCAAGTTTGAGCGCGATCCGCGATTCTCAGAACATTCGGAACACGTGAACCCACCCCGTGGGACCACACATGCGTTTCAATGAAACTTCTACAATCTTCAATATCCAAAACCAGATTCCTTTCTTCATCAATATTCACAATATTAGAAGAAGCCCCTTTTTTACTTATCTTTTTTTCTATAGGGGTGCTCGTAACGTCTTTTTTCTTTGGACGAAAAATACGATGGTGACCTATGGCCTCAGACCCTTTGAATGTTTGAAATCTAGTTTGTATGAAAAAAGCGTGTCTGGCTGTTTTGTTTGGTGCACACAATGAAGTGAATACATGTCCGAGACTGATTGTATGTGGTCGGGGCAGTTTGCGTTCTCCTATGTGACTAGCAGACGTTAGATTCTATGTAGAAGTGTATATAATGTAGACATAGAACGAATAACGTCCTGGCAGGGTTTTTTGAGCGTTTCAAACGGTTTATATTATATAAACATTCATATAAGGTTTACTGAGGCAATTACGATAGTGGATATTCCGTTGGAAACGAAGTACATTTTTATATGTATTGCAAAAGCGAAAGGGACGGCGGGCGATAAAATGGCATCTAATCAATATGTTGCCAATATATAAATGCCGCTGCGTTTGGTAGAAATTATCATCCAACGAAATATACCCACTATAGTAATTACCCCAGTAAACTATACCACCTATGTGAAAAGTGTAGTTTCTTGGAATGCTTACTTTGGGAAAATCAACCTATTTTACTTAGAAGTTGCTTTAAGTTAGAAATATTAATGATTTATAAAAGTAATATCCACATAATTATAAAAAAGATGGGAGTGCTAACCATGATCACACTTCGAGATGACTTCATCATTAATAACTGCGAATTATCTAAGATCTATCAATAATATTTCTAATCGCAATATACTCGTGCCAACCGCCTCTTTCTATCACGTGTTGCAAACTTAAAAAAAAGCAACAACATTTTCGTTAAAAACTTTTTTTGCAAAAAATCCCCCATGTCATACAATAGACTATACGCTCCCGTTAAGTAACCCAATTTTTACACCATAAATAAAAAGAAAAAAAAATCTCAAAAGGTAACGGTCTTCTGTTACTTTTTTCTTTGTAAAAAAAGGTCCGAGTATGTAAGAATTAATTTATGTAACGCCTCAATGCTTACACAGAAAGTGGGTATTGAGAGCGAAAATTAGGCCACATTCATGTTTTTTTCTTAATTTTTTTTTTTGTCATCTTTTTTACCTTTTTTCTTAATGTTTTGTGACAATATTGACATATCAGGCCCCGTTGAAGCATTGACGTTGAGTTTGAGGATTTGTAAATAATCTCATTGAAAATTAATACCGAAGTTTCTTAGAGGCTGATTGGCTTCATTGTTGAATGTTTTTTGTTGGTGTCTCAAGTTTTCAGTGGCTATGAATTTTGATGAGACTGTTTTTTTACAGCTTTTTTAGTAGGTTTGTAGGGCAAAAAATAATATTTTCTTGTGAAATGTAATGTAAGTGTAGGGGACGTAAATTCACTTTTAAAAATAACGGTGTTTATTACAAGTCTGCTACAGTTTTAGATTTTATTTTTTTGGTATAAGTCGGTTTTCAAGTTTTGTTTTTTTGTTTTTTATGTTAACGTTTGCAGGGCCAACATGGACAGAGATCGTACAAGACAAGGCTAGGTTTGGAAGGAAAAAGAGAAAGCATTGAGACACAATATAGGCTAAAAAAAATAGAAAATAATCTCAGTTAAGTATATCTGTAAACTTCTCGAAAATTCTATTGAAATAACAGTACTCATATATTTCTTGTTACCTACAGTCATTTTTTATGAAGTCTTTTTAACCCCGCCCTAATCTTTTAACTCCAAAAAACGAGTTCTCAACAATAAATAGTCGCAGCATCCGTAACCGTTTAAGGGTTAATAATGGTAATGACAACCATAACCCTTATCCACGTGCCGAGATGAGGGTTAAGTTAAAAATGTGAAGATGACAGAAAGGGTGACTTTACGTAATTGTTACTTAAACTTATCTTTATGACATTTTTTATAGGGTAGATAGAATTCTTGTTTTCTCTGCTCACGTTGAGACGAATTAACTAGCAAATACTACTGTCGGCTAAATAAGACAACTGACAATCGCAGTGATCACTCAAACAAGGGATCACACCACATGGTTAAATATATTCGTTAGGTTTATATTAATTTTAGGTTTGGAAATAATGTAAATGGTAAAATTTTTCATCAACTTTATTTTTCAGTTAATTTGGATAGTTTCCTGTAGTACGTTTCTGTAGTTTTTCTTAGAAAAACATTTTGTGTTTACGACTGCTACAGGCAATTTCTTTCTTTCAAAAATCTTTGACGATAGGGAACTGGGTACTTATACAGCAGAATCTTTAAGTAGATTACCTACTTATCTAGGTACCTCTCTAATTCCAAAATCCAAAAAAAGATCGTATCACAATATTACACAGTGGTCAAGTACAATAACTTGTGCATTGATTAATCCTGCCTCCAGGGAAATATGATGTTGTCAAGGGTGATCCGTACGATTGGGATTATATCAGGCCTCTAGATGATAAAGCTATAGTATAAGTAGCCATATATATGAAAATAAAAGGTCTTTCTTTATTTTTATGAAAAAAGTTGAGCATGTAGGTAATTTCACTGTACCTCATAATCAGCCTATAATGTTCCCACTGCTGGGACACAGGCCCCCTCTCGGTGAGAGGGAGTGGGCCGTAATCCACCACGCGGGCCCAGTGTGGGTTGGTATATATCGCATGTCTTCGAATTTTTGGTTCTAGGACATGCCGGTTTCCTCACGATGTTTTCCTACACCGTTTTGACTTCAATGTTATCTACACGCTCAATTTTTCTCATAAAAATAAAGGTAGTCTTTATAAAAATCACGTTATGAAAATCTGACAGCGAATGTCTTTTGCAAAATTGTGTGGTTTTGTGAAACCTGTCTCATAGATTTTTTTCTTATGCGCATGAGGACATATCAAGCGATACATTGCCAATATAAGCTGACGAAAAGCTGGTCAATGCAACAATGCGAAGTCGCCGTGTGTGCCAACTTACGAGAAAGATAGCTATATCAAGCAAAGGACTTAATGATGTACTCAACAATGATGGTTGTCTCAAAAAGGTAAGTTGATTAAAGAAACTTTCAATTTTCATAGCTCCATTCTCTGATTAGAGACACACTTTCAATGACAAGGTATTTCTACGTATATTCTTGAAGTTTTTTACTTATCAATTCTTAGTCTTCAATCATTAGAAGGATTTTCCAACGCCCCCCAATCTTGCAAAGGAGGTTCTCATCCCAAAATCCAATAACGTTCGTAACTGGCACCTCTCGATGCACTCGATTGCCTCTCTTTGAGCTCTGCCGCGAACCAACAGTCCCCGGTTAATCGTTCAGATTAAGTGGCATTAACGCTCCCACACAATCCCATCACTTGCCAGCAAATCTCATTTCGACTGCACTTTAATCCTATACCACAACCTGTACTATGATACTTGCATAATTTTTATTACGACTACCATTGCTGAGTCGAAACTGCAGGGAGTAATTTCTCGTTAAATAGATGCGGTAATGTATGACGGATGCAGTGAAATTGTAGCCGATGAGTATCGTTTCCCCCGAAAGCTCTCGCTCGCTAGTCAATTAAGTGATCAGCCCAGGGGTTCTGCACAATTGGTCGCCTCCACACAAAGCGACGGTGGCGCCGCGCTACGATATTGTATACAACTCGCTACGGTTTTATTAGACGGATTGTGAGGGATGACGCTTTTTTGAAGGATTATAACTGAAGCATATTTGAGGTATTAATATTGAGGGTATTACAGAGCTAATAATGCACGAATTGAATAGATGATAATACGCGAATGCATATTGAGTGATTGTTGTGTTTATACGATACAGTTTAACCGAATACTGCTTATAATTTGCAACTGAATAACTTCCGCATATTTTGCAGCACAGAGTCAATAAACTCTCAGTTTCCAGAAAAAGAGACACTAAGCTCAGATTTCTTTCAGTAAACTCCGATTTATTTCAACCCGCCCATCTTTCAGTGGAACTGAAACAAAAAAGCGAACCAGATCTATTTTATCGCAATTTTTTTCGCTTTGCAGACGCGGCGAGTCGTCGGGCCCCGGGCGTCCGTGCGTAAAATCGGATCATGAACAAGTTACTCGAGCGCGACCAATAAGTTGAGAGCCTCTGACCGAACCATGGATTTTAGAATTCCTTTTTTCCGGGAAAATGTTTGAGTTTTAACGCTTCGCATAAAAGCGTGAATTTCTGTGTAGCCTTTATAGATTTCGGGCAGAAAATGAGCGATGTGTATATTTTTCGGGAATAACTACCGAAACTCTTTTATCAAAATAAATCTTCCTAGCCTTTTTCCAACTATATTGGGGTCGGTTTCCAGATTTAACGGATGCAGGTAAATACCAGGATTTTACATGGAGCGACTGCCTATCTGCCTTCCACAACATAGTTACTGGGTAACATGATACCTCTTGGTAAGACTGGTTATCAGACTTTTTGGCATCACAAAACTCTTGTATAGTCGACATTAGGTATATGAATATAATGAAAATCGAGATCCTAATCAAATCAAATCCATTCTTTTTTTTTTGCAAACATTGGTAAAAGATACATAGTCGTTTCGTGTTTGTGTGTTTTGTTGTTGTTTCCTAATGCACATCTTGTTATACTGGAAGCTTGGACTTTAACATATAAAATGCTAAACAAAACAAACGATACATCCTAAAACCAACTTGAGAGGTATATACCATATTGTAAAAATACCAATTAGAGGCAACATACATACGTATATAAACTCACGCCTTCTTCGCATGGAGGTAGGCAGAAACTGCAGAACGCCATCTGCTACTTCTTCTTAGAGTATCGATGGCAAAAAGTTCCCTAATACGAAGTTTACACGTAAGTACAGACGCCAGCAGGTCAAGCTACCCGAACCTGTCAAATTTTCCCAATCAACCTTGAACCCTAATGATTTAGTGATAAAGTTGAAAATCTATTAAAGAAATTTGACAGATTGTAGTAACTTGATGTGCTGGCATCCGTACAACAGTGGGACTGAGTTTTATCAGAGAAAATAATTGCCTGAACTGCTCTGGATTGATGGATCTGGAATGTTAATAACATAAATGTTGCATGCCGAATAATGAAATATGGCTGAGCTTTAATGTATTATAACACCTATTATGTATAACTAATATTTGAAAAATAAATGTGTATTCCATTTTATTCAAACGTCTTTGGTCCAAAATTCAGATGCGCGAACTCCGCTCGCTGACGCAGTCATAAGATCATAAAGGCAATCACGCCACCTGCCACAATCCTTACATTAGAGGCAAAAGCATCTTCCGTGATCTCTAAAACATCTTCCTTATTCATACAACTATAATATAATACGCAAGACAGGGAAGAACATACAACAACACAAAAGATAAAGCTTGCATGGAGTTACCACGTGACGTTGGCAGATAACCTTAGACGGATGTCTTATCATTCAAGAAAAATAACCGACCGAGTTTTACTGAGGAATTGTAGTAGTATCGATGTCGTAGATGATTTTGAAATATTCGATCTTAGTTGTTGAGAACATGGATCGATATTTTGTTAAATAGCGCATCATAATTAGCAAATAATGTTCTCAATGCTGGGACGCAAGCTTCCTCTCTTCGAGAGGGGCTGCAATCTACCACGCGGGCTTAGTGCGAGTTCTTGGACATGCCGGTTTCCTCACGTTGTTTCCCGTCACCGTTTTGAGGGCAGTTGTAAGGAAATTTTTTACCCACGACCTACAAATCGTAAGTCAGGGCCGTTACCAGTGGGCCAGCACTTTTTTAAACGATTTTGAAATATACGAATTTAGTTGTTGAGAAAATAGATCGGTAGGGGAGACCGAGGAGAGTTGTGTCAGAGGAGAGTTGTTACAAAGTCCATTTCTCGGATTCTATAATCGTTAGCGAGCTGGCAACATCGTGTTATGTCGATGATATGATCAAGACGGTTGTTAGAAAGACAGGTGACATTTGATTTCAGAACGATGTCATCAGTGTTCTATTGATGTGTACAAGAAAGCCGGATAATACAAATTGTTAAACACGCATTATGTTAGGTACTATCCAGTAAACAATGAGTAACAAACTGAAATAGTAATGAGCAACGTGCAGATATTCAATGCGTACTTAGTATGAATAAGAAATAACCCAATTGAAGCAGACGACCATCCTAAATTAAAACACACAACCCAAACTGCACATGACAGACACATTAACGGATGCAGCGCCAAAAATACATAATAAAAGGTGATAAATACATCATTTTTACAAACAAGACCCGACAAGACACATTGGCAGACGTTCTTAATTTATCCAGTAGCACACAAACAAAGAGGCAAGCGGACAAACAGACAAACAAAACAACAAACGCGTGATTTAACGCTGACATACTCGGTTCTTGTTTGTCGTTTTATCGTATCGATCTTAGTGTAAATTGTAATGGGGACTGATTGATTTATTCAGAGCTTTACAGGGAATATTTTAAATTGTTTCTGAAGGTATATTTAGGGTTGTTTGTTCGTGCTTCTTTCGCGGTGGTGACGTCATGTTTAACGAGTTTGTCTTACGAAAAGGGCTTATTAGTGGATTCGTACGAATTTAAACGCCCGAAACGGGCGAATCGTCACTTTTAAACTATATTATGTTTTCCATAGGCTCGCACGAAGTTAATTTACTTATTTGTGGGAGAGTTTACGACTCCAGAAATACAAATCGCCTAATACATAGTTCTGGAGTTGTCGACTCACGCATATATAACTTTTAATAGTGACGATTCGTCCGTTTAGGTCCGTTTCGGGTGTTGTTAGATAAAGAAAAAGATAAAGATAATTTTTATTTGTCCAAAATATGAGTATACATACACATGCCATGCAAGATGTTACATCAAATTATCTGACAGTCATGTTTTGCCTGAACGGCGTACAAATATAAAACGTATAGGACGCTACACAGCATCAAGTGATTTTAAATACCTACGTCCATTACACACATCACACATAGCAATAAACAATCTAATTTAGACCATAACTTAAAACTAAAAGGTACAATACAATACAATCAAATCGTCAAAGTTGTGGTAAATGCTTTCAATTTTCATCATCTAGTTTGACGTCTGCTTTTGATATAGTATCTCATGCCATATTATCAACCGGTCGAATAATTATTTCTTATATAGGTATTATAGTGCTGTGACACCCTATTCTCGTTTCTTTTCTTTGAAATGGTATTTATCGTTTGATCATCATCATCATCATGTCAGCCCGGAGTCACTAACTGCTGGGTATAGGCCTCCCCTTTCTTCTGCCATACTTCCCGGTTCCGTATGTCCCTCATCCAGGTGTTTCCCGCGACTTTGATGATATCGTCAAACTAACGCGTTCTTGGAAGGCCCTGGTTTCTTAGGCCTAACCGATAATAGTAATAATATATTAGTGAATATAGCTAACACTGCTTCCCGTAAGTACTCCACTTTGTATTTTTGGACATGTGTGAAGGTTCATTTCTTGTCCCATTATCTAAGGTCAGTTTTTCTAATCTGACTTTTCCACTTATTTTTATTCCATTTAGTAGAAATAAGTGGACATGAGAGAAAGCCGATAGTGACCACTGAGGGGAAATTCTCGTAATTTTAAGAAGTCACAGTTCACAGTCCGATCTCAGTTCCAAGCTGTCAAAAATACCTCTAATTTCCCTACATGTTTGACAAGTTTTGACATTGATTGTCGCTGAGATGAGATTGAGACTAGATTTTGAAATGAAATGAAATGAAATTTAGACATTACAGATGTTCGAGTTTTTTCAAACAGTGTCTAAAAACAATTCGCTAAAACTAGCATGCAAAATTATTAATTACATGAATTAAATAAATGAAGCTAATAAAATTAATAAATCATAGTTATTAAATTTAAAGGTCAAGCATTAGTCAAATTATAATAGTAACATGTCAGTGTGAACCTTAAAAGTCTAAATACTCCTTCACAGAATAGAATTATGTTTCTATAAGCCATTTGAATAACGCTGTTTTAAATCAGTTGATTGGCAGTTCCCTGAACGTTTTTCATTACGAGAAATGACCTGTATATTTGTAATAGATGCTAAAGAAAACCATACACTCCCACAACCAACAAATTGTCTCTACTACCACTACATTCCGTCGCGAGTAGCCGCTGAATCGCAAAGCTATCTCAAAGGCCGACGATTGATACATGTGACATTACACGACAAGTCTCTCTGTGCTTTTTATTTGACAATTTATGTGCCCCACAAAACGTAAAGTACTTTTGAAGTAATGTGACTGTCTTACAGTTTTTATTTTTTACGGTAAGTGAAATTTTTAGTGTCCATGTCGTTTCGGTGGGGACCGCTTTGGGCTTTAAGCGGTGAAGCGTTGATTTCTTTTTCGGATGTAAAGATTTAAATTGGCGAGAGGTACGGTCAGGCAGTTACTTGGGATTGCTATTTCTATCGTTTAGTGCTCAATTTCTTCTTTCTTTGAGATTGGCTGATATTTTAATCATCTGATAACTTTTTTCGAAGAATAATTTTGAAATTTCGACAGTTATTTCATACAAAAACTGTCAAAAGTCAATTTTATTCCTCGAATAAAAATTATCTGGCGATGGAAAAATCAGCCCTTTTGTTGTACTTTGAGAGGATTTTAACTATGACTATCATAGGCAACGATTTTATAAATATTTTCATGTAAGCTAGTTATCTATTTATTTATTCTAGCAGCTAGACATGTGGATCACACTTTAGATAAGAAGTTTTCATTTATAAAGATTCAGTAGAGCTCAATTAATGCCTTATTTTGGTTCTAAAACCATAAGTTTAAGAAAACCAGTTACTAAAATTTTCCCCAAATTAAGAATCTAGCCCCTAAACAAAAGCACAGCACAAAAAAACACGAAAATATCCTGAAAAAAAAGTAGAGATAGAAAGAACAGCGCGGTCGGGGGACGTCTCGGGCACTCGGGTACCTGCACCCAATTACTCAGTCACCCAAATGGGGGGAATGGGGGAAGGGGGATGACATACAGACACCGCTGTCACGATCGATGATAACTCCGGAGATAAGTTTACTGCGGCAAGTCGGCAGCCGCCTTCGAAGGAACGGAGAATATGGTTGTTTGAAGAATATGTCTTTTTGAAAGAAGGTCTGTTAGTTAGTGGTATACTTTTGGAAAGTCTAAGTAGATAGCTAGATGTAGGTACTCACTTGACCGCTGGTTTTTCTTTTTGATATCTTTGTATCATTTTGAATCTTGTGTTAATTACACAAAATTTAAAATAAAGAGTTGCTCTGTACTCTATGTAGTTGAATAAAAGTTTTTTTTTTGTCTAGTGATAAAAATTCGTAATTCGGTAATTTTAGGGTTATCAGCGAGGTCAAAGAGAAAAATAAATAGTTACTTCGCAAGCATAGAAGGTGACATGACTAACATTTGATGGCTGTAATTTTTTTTTCAACAAGTTAGTCGGTAAAACGGACTAAAATAGATAAAAATAAAATTTAATCTCATCAGTAATAAAATAAATACCCAGTAGTCATTGAGTAGAAAATATTCCTATTAGCATACCCAACAAGCCGAGTGGATACTACCAGTGGGTTCCTCACAACAACTCATCTGGAACGGAATTGAACACACGACTTTTTGATCGCCAGCCAACGTTTCAGACATTGAGCTATGGTTACTACTACAGGAAGTACACTCATCTTGCAAAAACAAATCTTGATCACTTTTGGACTTTGTCACATTTAGCACTCCAAGACAAGACTTTTGGCGCTCAAATGACATTGACAGGAGGGCGCTGTTGGTAAACATTTGTATTGAAAACCCAAGATGGCGGCGTTAGTTCCGATTTTGGCCACACGCCAACCTTGTAGCGCTATACTTGTCAAATGACAAATGTTGTCTGTATCACTTTTGACATTTCCGATGTATCGTTTAATATGACAAAAGTTCTAAGCATGGCCAAGGATTTCTTATACCGACTGTATAGTATAAGACAATAACTTACGATTTAAGACCTCTCTTCAAGACATGTTAGGTACTAATACAGGGCCAAAATCTATAATCTATAACCTATAAGTAACAATACTTGGTACACATAGATATGCGTAGGTGTGCGGGGCGGGGTCGACCTCTGACCCGCCCTCGCCACCCCCTCACCTCGCTCACTTCACCCCCGCTCTTTCACCTCGGGGGTGAAATCCCAAGCTTTCTTGTTATTTATTTTTAAAGGGAAATTTACTTGAGGCTTTGGAGCGGTAAATGGCTGGTTATGTAGTATGTATAGAGGTAAAAGGTTTTTTGTTGGAGTAGGGGTGGGTAGAGATGCTGGTTTTAGGAAACCATCCTGGTTGGTGATGCTTTGTGTAGAAATATCGAGCCTGCAAATATGAGATGGGAAGACACATTACTCTTGAAAAAAAATTTTTTTTTTGAGAGGCCCTAGGGAATTGCCCAAATCTTTCACTTAGTAATACCTATATACATATATTCTGTGAAGCTATGTTTAACCATTTGTTGAACCATCAGAGAGTCTCTCATCTGGGCACAAGTTTCCGTGGCCTACTTGAACATTACATAGACTTCGTACCCAAGTAGGCCGCAGCTAGGAGAACCTCCACAAGTGGGGGCCCATTCATGGAGAGCTCAGACCTCCGGTGTATATGCGGTGTCTCTCCACAGACAATAGCTCACCTCCCATCTTGCGCCCTGTCACCTGCACACGTAAGGACTTAATGGCTGTGTCAGCGAATGGTATCCGCGTTGCTGAATTTTGGACCAAACTAGTTTAAAAAACGATATATATTTTTTCGTGCTATTTTTGTCATCAACACGCTAAGAAGAAAACCATCTAATCTTCTCTTCACTCCGTGAATTTATTTTCCTGCTATCTATAAAGACGTTTTTATTCACCATACAAAAGAAATTTCTTTGTCTGATGAACTGAAACTGAAATAGCTTCTGCAAGTTGAAGACGTGAAAGAGATTTGTATCCATTTGTATCGTCACTTTTGAGCAGTGGTGGCCCAGTGGTAATAGCCGCGACTTACGTGTTGTAGGTCGTAGGTTCGAACCCAGACAAGCGCTTTACTTTCTGTAAATTATTTCATCACCACTGCTCTCTAAACGGTGAAGGAAAACATCCTGAGGAAACCGGCATGTCCTAGAACCAAAAAATTCGAAGACATGTGACATCTACCAACCCGCACTGGGCCCGCGTGGTGGATTAATGCCCACTCCCTCTCACAGAGAGGAGGCCTGTGTCCCAGCAGTGGGAACATTATAGGCTGATAATGTATCGTCACTTTAATATTTTTAATAGATACTTTTATACATTCATGGTTATATTTGTGTTTGTAATGTAAAAATCTCACTGTGATAACTTACGTAAGGTGTGCTTGAAGTGAGCTGTTAATCCACGTGATGCTAGGGATTGACACTATTTAGTTACTATTAAGCTCACTTTTCAGAATAATAGTGTCACTACTATTCTGAAAAGTGAGCTTAATAGTAACTAAACAGTGAAAAATAATTCACACACTACTGTGTGTGTGAATTATAGTTCACTGTTTAGTTTCATTCATCGTTTCCGATGTCGATCGAAACGACGAATGGTCAAAATGTAGAGATGCTTTATTATAATTTGTTCCTGATCAATTTATCGATGTTGATGTCATGCCTGTTGCTTGTGCCAGACGAATTCTATGAAATTGCTCTTATATCAGAGTTATTAAGATTATCAGAAAACTGTCTACAATTCCAATTTCATATCTTTGTACTAATAAAGATGTAGAAATTATTGTCCACTATGTCGTAATAATTTTGTGGCAATCATGTAATTTTGTCTAAATAGGTTATTATTTTTTGTTGTTTCAGTTATCTTTTAGATCGATTCTTTTATATTTTGTGAATATGACAACATTTTAGGCCTTGTAGACGTATTTATTGTATACATTTATTAAGTATCTGATACTAATTGTTGACAGGCCTATAGACTGTCCACCCATAGCTACCTATTTACACTGTAATTTGAAAAGATTATAAAAGCCAATTATTTTAAAAGTATTTTGAGTTTCTTGCCGGCTCTTCTCCATAGGAAACGACCAATTGGAACCCCGCACCTAGCTTCTCACGTTTCATAAGTTTGGTATAGATTTATGTGAAATAAAATATTTTGATTTGATTTGTCGCAAGATTGATCATAAAGTATTAGATTTAAATATTTTTGTTAACTGTTTGTAGAAACTAACCTCAATTCAGTCTGAATTCAGTAAGAAAACACGTGGTACCTATTGTGAAGTAGGTATATCATTATCTGTCTAACCTTTTGCCAACTACATCCTTTTGAGGTCGGCTTCCAGTCAAACCAGATGCAACTGAATACCAGTATTTTACATAGAGCGACTGCCTATCTGATCTCCACAACCCAGTTACTGGGTAATACGAAACCCCTTAGTAAGACTGGTTGTCAGACTTTCGGGCTTCTGACGACCCGTAACGAATGTCAAAGATCCACTAATGACAGCCGGGACCAACGGCTTAACTTGCTTTCCGAGACGCGGAGGGGTTTTGGTATGTAAAGATGCTCACCCATATACGGACCAACCGACCTACATTACTAGGTATATGATGATACTATATTACATAAGATTGTCCAATAGGTAAGTACTGACTTAATTAATAATTTGGAGAAGTATTAACACATTTTGGTCCAATGCATCTAACGCAATCGAAATCAGAATAAGAAATAAATGATTAAAGTAGAATAAAATCATTCCTATTAGAACTGAACTGAAAGTCTAGTTGGAATTCCGTAGTATGTGAGAATTAATTAATTGAATTAATTATCAAACGACGCGCTACGTGTAAAATGTCTATTGTTCCAGTTGCTGCAAACTTTGTTACATCAATAATATTATGAAAAGGAAATATTTGATAGTTTTCTAAGTTATGCTGAAAACATAAAATCTAGTGAATGACTTATGAAACATTTAAACTGAAGCATTCAAATCAGTTTATATCTAAAACATTAATCCTATAAACACACATAATTCTTTTAATCTCTCAACAAATAATTTAAAAAATCACGACTCAACGTCCAACGGCAAATGAAAAACGGCATAACTCGTAAAATTAATAAAAAATTGTCGAATCATAGTGTCGCGTCGGCGATGCGTCAAACTGCGTCGACGTCACGCTGACAAGTGCGCGGGAGTGCCGCCCCCCCTCCCGCGTGAGGCCACGCCCCCGGCGCACGCGCCGCCTACCGGCCATCTAGATTGATCTAGATCTAAATAACGTAACTTGCGACTCAATGTGAGCCATTATGCTTTACATGTATTGGTGTGGAAATACAAATATTCATTCAACGAAGTGAATATTTATTAGTTCAAGATATATTATTACTTTATTGGTTACCAATTTATTACTATTGATTTATTTTTATTAGGTCTTTGACTCGACGATCAAACTACTCAATGCCTATTATTTTCAGCTAATCTTCCACCATACTTTTCCCACATAACCTAAATTACTAATGATATAACTAAAAACATAACCTAAATTCATACAGCTCCACAAAATGTTAAAATAACCGTCATAATAATATATACATTACAGTTAAAAGGAGAGCCACTTGATCACCTGTATGTGGATAGTTAAGTATACGGAGTGCCTATCAGCCCGCAGAAATATGGAGGCAGCGGGAAAGTTGATACAAAGTAGGATTTTCAGGTACCGTCTGCGCCGCAAGCTCTGAAATGTAGGCGAGATTATTTTTATTAGCACATTGTTGGAGAATGTGTCGAGATAAAGGAATACTGGATGTAAATGTGAACAATAAGGCGTTTTGTATCTTAAAAAGTCTTCTTGCATAATTTAAACTTCTAAATTGAGTGGAATTTTGTATAAAATAATAAAAAAAATATCACATAATTTGGGATAAATAGACAAATAAATAACGATAAAAAATACCCAAACAAACGATAAAATCGTTATCCTAACGTCCAAGCTATTACAAACAAGATTGCTTTATCCATAAACAGAGTTAGAAAGAGACAGTAACACATTGCATAATAAGACACAACTCTTCTAAAAACGTTGCACAAATAAACAAAGCCCAAACCGCCCAACAAATTTTCTTACCGACGGTACTCGGGTATCTCGGCTGAAAGATTTCCACCCCGCGTCCGGGGGGGGAGGGGGGCCGCGGTCGAGGTGGCGGGGCCTTCGCTCCCTGCCCCTGCAGGCCACCGGGCCAATGGCGGAGCGGCGCGCCCTGGCCCGACCCGGCTCAGTCGCGACTGAACCGCGACCCTTGACACACAAGCGCGTCGCGCGGTCTCTTGCCCTGTGACGGCAACCGGCATCATCACGCACGGAGCGCTAGTTTACGGCGGGGTCGGAGGCCCGGGGCTTTGTCCTCCGAGGGCCCCTGACCTCCCGCCTCTCGAACTCGGCTTTCGCGGCAGCTGGCGGGAAGACGAGCTTCTGCCGTCTACGCCCGCGAGCCAGGCCGCGTCGACGCAGAGCGGGTCCTCTGCGACGGATAAGGGCCAGAATGTGGAGTGTGTGGTCTGCGGCGACAAGTCGTCGGGGAAACACTACGGCCAGTTCACTTGTGAGGGTACGTAATCTTGTGTGAAGTGAAAGTGAACTAGTGTGTCTTAGCGACGGAAATTAGCCGTGTGCCTGTGCGGTGTCCCTTTGGCTTGAGTGATCGAGGACTCTGGTTCTAGGCTCTGGGTTCTGGTGCGTAATAACAAGTTTCCGCAAAGTTATTTAGTAAAGTTAGGGCAGAATTAAGTTATCCAAGTTGTAGGAAATGGGACAAAAATCCAAAAACTTACCAAAATGTAGAGTTAACCAAACTTTGCTGAATCGCTGTCAAATGATGGGTAGTAAGCCAAAACTTTTAAGACGACTTGCAAACTCATGGTTATAAGTGAGAAAAGCTTGAATTTTGCAAAATAAAAAAGTCCGTCGATAGTAGATGAATGACTTGATACCTACTAAAAACTAAACAAGTTACGATACGAGACTTTTAGTTAACTTGATAGATGATCAAACGAAACGCCAATTATCGTATCAAACGGAATTATGACTACGATTTTGGCCAACTTTACGGCGGCGCCAAATTGTACGCAATGTTTCCAATTTGTGCCTCTTGAAACAGTCATGAATTTGTAAGTTAATTTGAACATGCGGCATTACGCAAATAGGTATTTTGTCATGTTTAATTCATTCACTCATTTTCCTTTAAATGTTATTTTTGATACCGACAAAAATCCTAAGTAATCAAATTTTATAAAAGTGATAAATAAAACACAACGGTAAATTCTCGCCCCCTTTGACCTTTAAAATCTCAATTACCGGGACTCGACTCGCGACATTTCTAATGAGAATGCAATAAGACAAAGTTTTCACAAAGTGTCTGTCTCTTAAGATAAGGGGTTCCTCACTTTTATGCAAATTACCGCGAAATTGCTGTTTTTTGAGTTATGCCGTTTTGGTTTTGTGGTGAAATTGAGCGGTAAGACAACTTTTATTGTAGAATTTCTATAATTGAATTATGATTTTTAATTGCTTACATAATTTAAAATAAATTAATTTAATTTAAATATGTGACTAAATAAAACCTAGCTGACAAATAATTTAAAATTATTAAATTAATTAAAAATTAAAATGTCACATAGAAAATATAATAAAACTAATAAAAAAGTATCGAACAAAAATGATGATACGTAGTTAAAACCACTTCAACAACAATAAAACGCAAAAAAACAAAAACGCAGCATTCACTAAAACTAAAAAACTAAAATGATAAAACATCAAGTGAAACGTGTCTCCGTAAACCACAATTACAGGTGCATGTCACCAAATAATTACGTTCAAGTGGCGCAGATGACCGCAAGCGATGTGCTTGGGAACGCCGTCTTTACACCTTATTGTTTCAGAAAAACTGCTTTCTATACATAATCTGATAACTTTGTTAACTCTAGACCGTTAATCATACTAGTTACTACAATTATTTTCTATGACTAGGTTTCACAAACTTAGTATTCTCAAAATTGAGATGATTTGAGGAATTAGAAGGTTTATCTAGACGATGTTTTAGTAGTTATTGGCATTTGATGGTAGCTTTCGGCTAAGTCTAGTGGAATTTATGATGAATGAGGTGATTATTTATAAAAAAGATACTTATAGGGTGATAGATGATTCTTTTTGCTTTACTCGACAGCTCGTGCCTGTTTTAAATTGTTATTGATTGATATTATTGCAAAAATTATTTAGCTTTCTTCTTCGGGAATTGATATAAGCTCTGATGATTCAAAATGGGTTATTCCTTAAAGATACACAAATGCAAACACAATCATTACATCATTAACTATAATAGTCATAGCTACCTACTTACTACATAGTGACTTCAATATTAATTTCTGCATTAACTAAACTTTTGTAAAAAAATTAAAAAATCTGACCTTACCAAACTAAAAATTCACAAAATTGATTTAATTCCGCAAAAAATACAAAATAAAAAGGCGCCAGAATCACGATAGTAACCCGACCCGTTGATGGCATAATAGTTGGCATCAAGTGTAGTCATTACATTGGTCTGTCAGCCTTGACCCTCGGTCCTCGGGTGAGCCAACCTGCATGAACCATACTTTCGTGATATGCGCTTGTAAACAAAACGCTTTTAAAAGGGACGCTCTCTTTGTTGTCGTTGTTTTTTCACTTTTTTAGTTTCGTAACCTGTTCTTTTTTAATTTTTGGTTGAATTGGCATTCACAATACAAAGTGCAACTAGTTTTTGGATGTCATGCTGGTTTTAGGTGTCAATGTCAAATTAAAAAGATGTTTAGAGAAAAAAGAAATTTATGTCATGGCTATTGTGAAAAAAAACTCCTTCAGTAGATAGGTGATTTTCTCTGTTGGTTAGGTCTTACTAAAATACTTGTCGAATGTTCATGCGCTATCATTATTTTGAACGTACTACTCAAAGCTATAAAATTTACATAAACAGATAAACGGTCCTAATTTCAAAACAGTATCGAAGAGCTAATTTACACTGATCGATTTGTACATAGAGAATCCATTAGCGACTTTCTTGGCTCGAATAGTTTCCCTTAATTTTCAGAATAATCCCAATAATGGCGATTAATAGAGAATCCATTAGCGCATTAGCGACTTAAATAATTTCCTTGATTTTCGCCAAAAGGAGCTTTTTCTTCACCTGGCATTCTGCAAAGGAACTGACATACATAATTGTCAGTCAGCCCTTCAACATATGCTAGCACTTATTACATACGTACAATGATTTTTTCATCGAAGCTGTTTTAATTTAATCTACAGTTGATAATACTTGAAGAGAGGTTTAGCAGTGAACTCAACTCAGCCCATTGCAGGTCACTGCTGGATATAGGCCTCTCTCAGGCTGCCCCACAACACCTTGTCCTCCGCCTTCCGCATCCAGTCTGTCCTGGTCATCTAGCAGTGAACTGCTATAGGCTAACTCAATCTGAATAAAGTTAGCCAAAGTCAAAGTTTTTATTTGTACCCATAAAGCAACTTTTATCAATAATGTTGTATTCACTGCCTTCAGCTTTTCAAGATAGACAAAAAAGAATCCTATCTTCATAAAATTAGCACCCACTACAACAAGCTAAGCATTCCAAGTTATATCAACTCTAAGCATATACTCCATACAACCGTTGCATTGTCTTTTTAACGTGTCAGAATTAAAACTGTTAATTCACACAATAGTTGCTGTTGCCGTTGGTATTTCAGCTTTTGTTGGTTGCGCAACTATGATAGCTGCCTTACAGGTTGTCAGTCAACTTCCAAATGAGGTTATGAAATGTATAAGGGATTTTGTAAGTGTGGTGAAGATATAAAGGAAATTGTTGTCGATGATATTGTTGAACTTGAAGGCTTAGAAGTGATAGAAGATAATTCTGTTGTGTCACGGGTTTTCGTTCATTCTTCTGGCTAGATTTTTTGTAACAGCTCTTCTTTAATTCTTTATTATTATATAGTCTTTTTATATATTTTCGGGTGCATATTATTTTCTTGGTTCATATTGCTTGCACTTGCGCTAAACAGTTTTCTAATAATGGCTAAATAACGATTCCTATAATTTACGGACCCTTATTAGTTCAAATTAAGACTTAGTTCAAATCTTTACCAATAATGAAGCAAAGACCACATAGCTTTCCCACATAGAAGTAGCTATCACAGGTAAAATTAACTTACAAATCTATTTATATTGCCAGTTTAGCAATAAAAATGCTACCATTGGTAAGCAAAGCGATTAGTTTATGTTTATAGGAACCGAGCATAAAAGGCAACTTTTCCTATTAAATTAAATGATTTCCTATTAAAATTGAAACACTCTTTGGTACAATTAATCTCTCAAAAGCGGTATTGTGAATCTTCTTCCTCTATGCGGTTTCTTTTATTCTGCACGATAACAAAAAGTATTGTAATTACAAATTCATTTTACTGTTATTCTTTATTCCATTAATTATTCCTAATTTATCAACTCTATATTCTAATTTAATCAACAAAACCAGCTTCGCTACGCCATTCACTTCACCGCTTTTATCACTCCACAACAGAGTTCAAGCTTAAATTATTCCAAAATAAAGCCAAGTATCCGGTACATTTTTTACGAAACTAATTGGTCGCAAACTATTTTCGTTATGTTATCGATATAGGCAGACCTGGCGCCAGTAAGGTCCCGACCTTTGATATCAAACGCCTCGGAACCGATAAATGTAATTTAAACTAGAAAATTCATTGTGCTTTTTCTATCATCACAGGGGCAATTCTCGTAATTTTAAGAACGTTCACAGTCTGATCTCAGTCACAATCTGTCTAAAATACGTCTAATTTCCCTACATTTTGACAAGTTTTTGACATTTGTTTGTCGCCGAAAGGAGACTGCGACTAGATTTTGAACGTTACAAAATACCGAAAATTGGCCTTTTGGTATGTATGATCAGGTTACTGAAATCAGGTATTACGTAATGCTGAAAATGTCACGCATATTGTGAATGAAAGTGGGAGTATGTTTCCGGAATTTTATTTGGTCTATTTTGTGAGTAAGCTTTGTAAGTTCGGTATCAGCACGATTAGTTATGTCGTCTACAATGTGAATAGTTTCTATATATTCAATGAAAGCTCGGGGATTGATATCTGCACTTCTTAATTAAGCTACTTTAAGTCATTTTATAAGAGGAGCAGTGGTGGCCCAGTGGTAGCGACCCCTACTTACGTTCGTGGGTTCGAACCCAGGCAGACACTTTACATTGTGTAATTTATTTCATCACCACTGCACTCAGTGAAGATGAACATTGTGAGGAAACCAGCCTATATCCTAGAACCAAAACTTCGAAAACATGTGACATCAACCAACCCGCATTAGGCCCGCGTAGTGGATTACGCCCCACTCCTTCTCACAGAGAGGAAGCCTGTATCCCAGCAGTGGACACGTTATAGGCTGATTATACTAATATTTTTGCTTTTAACGTTCTGCATCGTTCTCACATGCATAATTTTTAACATGAATGATGTAACTAATACTTTGTAACCATATTTTGATTTAAAAGAGTGTCCATGGAGTTTCTTGCCCGTTCTTCTCCATGGGTACCTACTACGCTTTGGAATGGGCAACTAGCTTCATTTCTCTGACTGACCGACCCCTTGACAATTCAAAAGTGCCTGTAATTGGTTTAATTGAAATAAATACTTTGAGTTTTGAGTTTTGATTTGTATATAGTGCTGATGTGCTTCTACTTCGTGTACCTATTAACATGTTCATTAGACAGATCCTTTCCCAAGATATTGATATATCTCCTGAAAGCGCGTGTAAACCTTTTGCTTATTAAAAAACTTTACCAAGGTACCAGATTTTATTACTCGCACTATATTCTGGTCATTGGATATTGCGTGACATTTGAAAATTACCCATAACAGATAGGCAATATGCATTATGCACGTCTTAAACACCATTAGCGTTCGATGGCTACCATCCAAATAATAAGATTTGTACATCCATTAAATATGTAAAAATCTAACTAAATGCGTACGTTACTATACCACAAATCTACATAAGTTGTACAATATTTCAGCTCCGCTATCACATGATAACTCCCTAAGAGTGTATCGATAAAGCGCATTAGTGTTGTGCTCATAAAGTGTTATTTTGATGTCGACAAATCCACTTTATTAGCGCTCGGACCCCCCGCTGATGGAATTAGAACCCTGTCGAAGTGAGACCGTGCAGGCTCTGAGGTCAACTTGTACTAAAAGTGTTTATAGGCGTTATAACGACAAAGTCCCTGGCCGAAGCGCTTCTTTTGACTTAAATGCTCGCGTCCGTGAGCGACAATAGTGATCGCAGTTGACACCTGGGTAAAGAGATGTCGGGTGTCGATGAATTGTTACGGTCGATAATATTTGAGTTAACGGATGTACAGTTTTACTAAATCTTACAATTGATTGTAGTTCAGGAATGTTACAGGTCTATTTTATTTCTCAAAACAAAGCTAGAAATGTTCTACGATAAACTTGAATAACCAATTTTTCCATTTATCTCCAATGTTAGTTTCCAGTAGTAAACAAAACCTTTTAAATATTAAAATTCAATAGATTTTCAATCATAAAACATTCACTTTATTACCTTTACTTTGATAACAACCTCGTAATTCTTATTTCGAAAACATCGCTTTGTACTGACGCAAAACACGCAATAAATTATTATTTAAATTTCATTATACAAAATAAATATCGCAGCAATGAATAACGCCGTCGTGCTATCGACAAGCGGTGGCATCACTATCGACCACTACAACCGGTCAGTTTATGGTATGTTTTGTCCGGCGATACCGTGGCAGTTAACCCTATCTTTACGAGCGACTCTAAACATAAGTGTCTTTCCGAACTTATTTATTTTTATCTCATTCCACTTTTTAAATTGAATCCAAGTTCGGCGCGTGTGTGGTTCTCCTCTTTCTACTAAAACTGTCAATAAAACGCTCGAACGTCTTGAATCATGTCGTCTTCTAATGAAAATTTGACTCTTTTTAATACATTATTTATGTGAATTAAACAAGTACTAGCTACGCCTTAATAAGGTAAACATTCAACCGTGTGACGTTAACGACCATTTTCGAAATTTAAAAGCCGCCATATTGTTAAAGAGTACGCGTGTTTGTCACGTCGTAAATACGAAATTTATACTTTTTTCTTCACGATAACGTGAGTAGTTTTATTGGGAATTTATTGTGAATTAATTTTATTGTTGATTTAAAAAAAAAGTTGGATGCATAATGTTGATTGATTAAGAAAATTATGTATCCGAGGTTTACGATAAAATGGATGTCGATGTCCGTTTGTCGATACATTTATATGTAAATCATCAGCCCTTTATGTTGAATTTGAAATGGTTTATTGTTAAACTGTATTAATATTCATTATTTGCTTCATTAAGCGCCTCAGGGTAACATAAATTAAAACTGAGGTGCTTTTGTAAAGGAAATGCAAGCAATGAAAAAAATCTAATCAACTAAACAAAATCGTAGGTATATGGGTATTTCCGATCCATTCTTAAAACCAATACCAGGTTACAAAGGGAATTAATTTACAATTTAAATGTTTATTCAAATCAAAGTTATTTTGCCGTACGAACACTTGACGATAACCAAAGATATATATTTATAGAATTTAAAGACTTCGGTACTTATTTGCATAAATCACCTTACCCAAAAAAATCATTCAATATTATTCACTTCAAGTGACAATGCTCTTTTATTCCTATATCTATACATTCGAAACTGGTCAAGTGTATATACATTTCTACATACATTAAAATTAATAACAATTGTTCGCCAACACAAGACTCGTATGTCCGTGTGCGTGCCGATACATTCTCAAGAACAGGACCTAGATCATTAAGGCGATCCGATGGGTCATTAAAGCGAGTAATTTTTCATTAGACTCCTTCTTTTGTGCATTCGTGTCTTAATGAAATGATTAAGGGAAGTTGGGTATCGATATATATGTTGATGGCTATACGTGTATGTGCGCATCACTATTTCGAATACATGTTTAATTTTTTGCAATTAATTTTGCAATATTTCAGTTTTGTTGCTTTGGTTTTTACACATGACACATGGAAACTTTTTGAATTTCTTGTTCTTTGTGGAGTTTTGCTACATAATTATGATCATATTTAATTAGTCCATAATTCTCGACAAACTCTTTGTCATCTAAAGCTCTTTTATTTTGCTATTAGATCTAAACCACAATTTCCATTAAACCTAAAATTACAGACATTAACACAAATAATTCCATATTATTTTGCACCTGTATTACGATGTCAAGGCCAAGTCTACCTACCTTAGAATCGAGAACTTGGCCTTATAGCTAATCGAAGGCCCTAACGACCTGAAGCCTAACTCAGTGATTGATGGATAGCATTAACGACCATCTCGAATAATTGATTCACTTCTAATTCAATTTTAAGGGTTAGTTACGTTTTTAATGTACTTTTGTACGGGTTCATTAGCTGTGTGTTTAATTACGAGTCACAATACCTATTGAGAGAAATTAAGGTATATGTAGTTTACTGGGGCAATTACGATAGTGGGTATATTTCATTGGATTATAATTTCTACCAAACGCAGCGGCATTTTTATATTGGCAACATATTGGTTAGACGCCATTTTATCGCCTGCTATCCCTTTTCGCTTTTACTATATAAAAATGCCACTGCGTTTGGTAATATGGAAATGTAATATAGACTGGAATATAGCCACTATCGTAATTGCCCCAGTAAACCTTACCTACAGTCCCCCGGGCCACGCGGTTTCACCCATGTAAGTTTCGATCTCGTGGGAATATCGGAATGAAAAGTCCTATGTGTTAATCCTAGTTATAAACTATCTGTGTCCCAAATGTCATCCAAATCCGTTCAGTAGTTTTGGCGTGAAAGAGTAACAAACATCCGTCCATCTATCCATCTATCCTCACAAACTTTTGCGTTTATGATATTAGTAGGAAGTAGGATTTATCAATGCAAATTGTTGAGTTCGTTTTGATGTGATCATACGGATTGATTTTAATCTAAGTAGATTGAATACATTCGAAGTAAATTGTATAATAGCTCTGAGAAAATTTTAAGAAACCAAAACGCCTGATTGAGAAATCTCTTCTTCAGATACACAGAAAAATGATGTCAATAAAGACTTCTTTTCTTTTCTATTAAGATAAAACATTCAAGCTATCTACAATTCATTATCTCCTCTATTGCCACAAATACATAAATCTGTAAGAAAAGCGGAAACTCTTGTCCTACAAGACAACAGCACTGGCCACTAAATGAAGATTTAATGGCGTTTAGCTATCTTTATTTATTACACTAGCAACACCGACAGGTGCTGTAAATACATATTATATCAAATTAGGCTTCTTTTATTTTATTTTGATAATGTTCGTTTTGGGAATAGTGAATTCTGATTTTGTGTTTGATAGGTAGTTTTTTGTTTTTATTTACAAAAGTGTTTGGAATTAGGAATTCAGTTGTTTCAATACAGTATTTCTACTCCGTTTTGTTATATTCCGTCATAATTTCTGCAAACACGAAATGTGACAATATATTTCGCATCTACTTTATCACTATTAAAATGGCAACGTTTGCGTTCGATACGAATATTGCCTGTTACAAAATTGCCAGTAGGTACAACATTACGAGGTCACGTTCTCAATAAAGGCATTTGAGTAGATGACTGATATTTATTACTAATCACTTTGATGGGATTTTTATGGCATAGGTAGGTACAAAAAACACTTGCATGCCTTTAAATTTAAAATTCCACCTGATGTTTCAACTGTTATAATAGTGGGACGCTCGTCTCTGCATTTATTTTTTGTTTATCTCTGGAGTTAAAAAGAGGTTCCTTATTAAATGAGGCTTTTTTCATCACATTTCTAAGAGTTACACACCGTGTCGTGTGCATTCCAACTATTTCAATGTTGACTTCTTCAAATTACTTTTAAAAGATCTTTGACAGGTCCCTGGCAATCTAAAAAACAGTTGTTCTCTAAAAATAGTATAATCTAAAAAACTGATCTTCATATAGCTGTGTAAGCTATTGATTATGCTCCTCGCCATCATTGAAAGAGCCTTCAACAACCAAAGATAGAAGTGTGATGCCGAACATACCTAGCCAAGTGTAAAGTAAAGACTTAATACATTACTTCAGTTTCTCGCACCATGTCGACCAGTGGTCGATAAGCCGTAGACCGTTCTAAACTGACGGGCAGTAAATAATATTACCGCTTTCCCGAACAAAATCATCCGTTACCTTCATTCTCTCTCTCACAAGCCTCATTCATAAATCACAAGACAACATATGCGCATAATTGCAATTTTAATGAACCTAAATTCTTCAATGAATCTCTTCTATAAATATCAGCAGTACAGCATTATTCAATTGTGTTTATGGTACAATAATGTCGCACGTATGCCCGGTCAGTCGCAAGTTGCATTGCGCAACAGCCCTGCGACTTTTATTGCGGTGATAACTCATTGTGGCTATAATATTCGCTAGTGAAGTCGTAAATGTGATGCATGATGCATGGGATGGGATACCAACCTGCCACTTACACTTTTTCGAACTTTGAACCTGGCTGGTTGTAAAATGTATAGTGGACAGAGATCTAAAGTTTTTGTAGTATCAATCTATGTTGGTACAAATAATAAGTTCCATATTTTAAGTTTCACATGCCAATATTAATATAATTATTGGTTTTAAAACCCGCAGTCGACATTTAGACGCCACTTGTTTACCAACATTAATTTTATAGTTCTTCAAAGCACTGCCTCCAGAGACAATTTTGTTTATGAGCTTATTAATACTAGTTCCCATAATTATACTCACTGCCTACACTTAACCTTCTTAGCTCTCTTCTTTATTGCTGGAGGAGGTCCAAATCAGTCTCATAAGTGCTCTTAATATTTTCTTACATACCTGATTGTTGTAATTTTTATTGTTGAAATTTTCACCTGACACCATCTCTCTATTTTCTAACTCATAACCCAAACCATTTACCTTCTCATTTACCAGATTCTCAACCAAAATTTTCTCGTATCCATCATCTAAACCGCCATTACGGTCAAGCCGGTGTTACGTCATATCTCGTGCTATATGTAGGTCAGCAGTAACCTGTAATCTAGGCGTCATTAGTTCGCCAATAATTGTGGACACTACACTTTACTGCTGATGGAGTTCCGCATCTGTGAATACTGCTAAAGTTTTTATATTTAATGGTGGTATATTGTTAAGTTTACTTTTATGACTGCTCTTGGTTTCTTTCTTCATAATTATGATCTTCGTTTTGTTTTATTTTGATTTAGTCCTAAGATGTGTGCTATAATTCAGTTTACTTCTCATTTATTGTGTCACCGTCTTCTTGAATGCTAGTACTTACAATATTAGTATTTGCTAATGACAGTTTCATGTTTTTCTCATTGTTATATTCTAACTCTTCGAAGTCTTCATGAACATCTTTCAATACTTTAACCTATACTTAAACATCAGTAAATTTTGTTTCATATACTGAACCCAACACAGCATTGATAATCGCTTTATGAGTTTATTTCTTTATAATGCGTCAACCATTGCCAAGTTGACATTCAAGCAACCTGTCCGTTTATTCACATTTCGATTGTATTTAATGATATCATACCTAGTTCTTTATTTTACCAACTATTAGTCACCTGTCGAAGATTTAGCAAAATTATTGTTGTTTTTGCATTTATTTTTGCCTTCGTGTCTTTGAAAGGTCTTTGGCATTTTAACTTTTACTAGATGTTGAAAAACGAATTCTCTAGTTAGTCCTTGCTAAAGCGTATCATTACGTTTTGCTGCGATTTCGAAGTAATTATTTCTATCGTGTGAAATGGAGCCTGATTTGTAAGAAGTTTCTGATCAGTTCAGACACATCAACGAGTAACCAATTAGTACAAGATTTGAAGTTTTCATATTTACATTAATTTGGAACCCCTTTTCCTCTATAACTAGGAAAATAAAACCATGCTGTGAACTATGAAGTCTTTCAATTTCAAGTTCATTGGTACAGAAACCTTTACTAACCATTAATACAAGTATGAAAGTACGATAGCTACATAAAATTTCTCTTCCTTTAGAACACCAGTCTTAAATTATGACCAGTATTTCAATGATATTAATGACAGTTCATATTAAACAGTTATTTATTCCCTTCTATTAGGAGAATACTATTAATTTATAGTTGGTATTCAGTTTATACTAGTGTGCCAGTTGGTCTTGCTTATTCATAAGAATATTGTAAAGTTACGTACTTTTCCTAATTTTTGTTGCTAAGACGATTATATACCTACATTATTTCAATACGCTCTAGGTTTACTGTCAAACATTTTACACCAGCAGCCTTTGGGTTAATCATACCCTAAAAGCAGACAATGCTCTGCGAATACAATATAATAATACCTTTACCGTGCTGTTGATGCTTCCACCATATTGTAGTGCGTCAGATATGTTCGCCGATGCGCACACTTACGACTATTTTGCAATAATGCGTAAGAAGTTGGCGTCGATGACACGCAGAGTGGGAGAAAGCACCAACAGTATCCTGAGGGTGTTTGCTGAAAGGCTGGATGGGCTTACCATGGGTAGGTTTATCAAGCTTCATGTATTACATGGGGCGTGGTGAAACTATCTTTGGTCGTTAGATTATCACCTTTTTTTTGTTTCCTATGTATATACTTACATAGTTTATAAGATAATTTTAGACACTGACACATTGTGGGCCTATGTTGTCTGTAAATAAAAAGATGTTTTTTTTTTTTTATTATTATCTAGTAGTGTCACTTCTAGCCTTCTTGTCTGCTTTTAAAGGTTAAGGATCCGAATCTCACCAACCTGACCAATCTGATTCGTCATCATTTTCCTGCCCTAATCCCAATTTATTTGGGACCTGACTGTTCTATAAGTCGTCATCTCGGTATTCACTAACCAATCTGTTCACTACGCCTTTTAGCCTTTTCATATCAAGAAATAGATTTACCAAAAGATCATTTCCAAGTTTTTTTGTGTCCACACCTGTATATCTTAAGTTAGTCCCCCAAGTCAACTCAATAAATTCTTCTTGAGAAACAAACCACACTCTGGTTAACCGCGATGCACTATCTATTTCCTTCCAGTTCACTTTCTCAACAATTCTCGGGATTTATGTCAAAGAATCTAAGCCTGTACCATTGTTTTTATTTTCACTTCAAATCTTTGTGTCGATGCACTCTTTATCATCTCGCGTGGAATACAATTTGCAACTGCTGATGTTCCCAACGATAAGTGGTAATTGGGAGGCAGTGTTCCCGAAGAGGTGGTGTGCGGAGCTAGCGGGGAAACGCTGCGGTTGGAACGCGGATATGGCTAGGGATGACAGATTATGGGATGTGTATTTTTGTAAATTGTAGACTGAAATGACATGTTAATATTCTAACCGTCACATCGTTTGTGAAGTTTTAAGTGAGAGTGGTTTAGAATGTAAAAATTGAAGAATACTCAAAGATAATTCTAAGGATTTTATTAAATTGAAATTTAATTACTTCACTGCCAGTCTCATACCAAAACTAACTAAATAATCTTACAAAACATTAAAATTAATCCAAAAAACCACGACCATTTTGTAACGAGCGTCTAACCCGCCGCACGTACCGACAGCCTGCGCTAACCGCACAGCGCAGCGGCTTATCTGCACACTGGGTACGTGAGCAAACCTCTAACGGTATCGCAACTAGCAAGAAACCTTGCGAGAGCTGCGCTGCGCTGTTGCCTAAACACGCTGAATTTTCAGTTGTCTACCGTCGTCTGGCTGCTTAGCGATATTTTTGAAATAATGGTTGTGTTTTTTTTTTGGGATTGTCAGAACAGCTTGCTTACCTGTGCCAAAAAGTTTGTTGTTAAACCTACTTTTATCGTCTTGATGTTAATCATCTTCTTCAGCCAAGCATGGCAGAATCGGTTTTCCTGTTGGAACTTCTGAATCTATTTCTTCACCATCAACATCCTCAATAATAAATTGATTGATTCCGTTGCTATATGCAATTTTCCTGTCTTTAATGGCGTCTAAATGTGTATTTAGAACAATTTTACCGACGCCTTTAGTTCACCAGCCATCTTCCAATCTATGGTCACGATTTTGAATAGTGAGATAATTATAATTGCTAAGTGCACTTTGCCAAAGACAACTCGTTCAATTAAAACCATATATTGATCTGAATCTATAAAATGTCAAACAAAATGGAGAATTTTATTTATTTATTTTATTATTTTTGTACACACAGTAAAATACATAGGGATATGAAATAATTTTAGGTTTATGCGTCAAAATTTCCTCTGTAAACGTTCATTGGTTACTGCAATAGGTACAAGTATAATAGTTTCGAAAGACTATTTCCTCATTATTCATTCGGAGTAACAAAAGCCTTGGGACTACGAACAATATATACAAATACTCAGTAAATCGTTACACAAGACTAAGTGCGTAAAGAAAAAAACAACGTATTGTACTTAAACGTAGGACACTTTTAACATTTTACTGTAAGTTGCTCCATAAGGAACTCAATATTCTTACTTCGACATTCATGTACGAACAATTTGCGCAGGTAAAATATTATTAACAGACCATAATGTATGTAATTTGTAAGTATAAGGCACTCTTTGGGTGGGTACAAAAAGAAGAAAAAAAGTGGACAACACTATTAATTTGGATAATGTTGAACAAGAAGAAGTGGTTCAGTTTTACGATAATAAAACAAGAGACGTTAGTACACAAGCAGATACAAAACATTGGCAACTTACTGCAATATATATTAAACATGACTTTACACGAATAGTTACAATTCCTAGTAAAGAACTATAATAATGTAGAGACACTAACTTGAGAACGTTTTCATCAACATTCCACTTATAAGCAAATAGATGCTTAAAACTACTCTAATTTTATGACCATATCAAACTCCATATTAAAGAAACGTGATAGCTGTAAAATGAAGAAGTTTACTTTAAAAAGATACGAAATCTTTTATAGCTCCGATTTTATTTCGGAAGTCAAAACGTTTAAGATATCGAGTCATTCGATTGTAATCTAAGATCACTGGTTCAAATCGATAGATGAGAGTCTGTGCACGATTTGTAGAAGTATCGACTTTCTGTGGGTTTCGAATAAAAGAAAATGGGTACCTAATGTAACTTGAAACAACTATAAGGTTGGAGTGTTGATGGGAATCGAGAAATCTTGAGTATAATTCCCAATAGTTCTAATAGCCGAGCTCTTTTTAAAATAACTGAATATGAATATTACCTGAATATTTGTAAAAGTCACAAAATTATTACAATTTTACGACAGATGTGGTTTAATTAAGCAGAAAACTATGAAAAAGACTTACAAAATTGTCTGATTGTCTGATTGTTGCCTTTCAATTTTATTAAATAGAGACATGCATTTCTAGTTCTACCACCATTTGTAATTAAAAACTACCAATCTTCTGTCAAAATTCCAATAGTTTTTTTTCTGTATTCATAATTTTATTTTCAATGCCATTTGTACCAAAGAATCAAAATTCGCGTTCTTATACTGCGCTCATTTAGGTCACCAAGATCACTAAGTACCTCCTAGATAGTAGGTATCCCAAACAAGCAGGCTCTCACAGCCTACCGAGGCAATAAGTAACAGATACAGCTCCCTTCATTTGTAGATAAACATGGATAAATGTCTTTGATATTTAAATGTACTAATACATAATGATTAGAAGTTTACATAACTTCCTTACAAACGCACGGAGTTGTCCAATCACAGTATTTTATTAGTTTATTTAATAGCCAACAAACATGCTATTTGTGCTCTGAATTCCGAAAAAGCATATACATGTAATTCGTAAAATGCAGCCAAGTTGTGTTAAATTTGAACCGAATTTCTAAAGCTTCGTATAGATAAAGTTGATATATATACTTACTGATATGCAATAATTTCCCATAAATAATTGCGTTCGTATGACAACCAAGGTGTTTTTCTAAATAATTTACTTAGATTCGGTGACTATAAGTTTTATATTGAAAATTTTATTTCTTTTCTTATACGCCAAACTATGTTTTACTATCTCTTTGTGGAACTCCAATCGATTCTCAACCTTATTTCCTTCAAAATTCCAGCATACTTCATTGTGTTTTGACTAAAGGCGCCAGGCACCTCGTTTCAAAGCAAATTGTTTCTTATTCTAATATTTACACATAATATATTCATGAGATTGGTCTTAACTGTCTTAAGATCATTAAGTTGGTATTTTAACTGTTTTATAAATTCGTATATATTTAACGCTTCCATACAAATCGCCGTATTTCGATATCGGGTAGCCATTGATATATGGTATTATGCTAATATGTTTAAGCATATTAACAAAATAGGCTAACAAGTAATTCCTACCGACAATCGTAAAGTATAGTAAATTATTGGGGTATCCCCATGTTTGCATACGATCACAAAATATGGAAGCTTGTTGACAGACTCGAATATTTTATACGCTGATGATGATATACGAACAAACTTCCGAATTTTAAATATGCTGTCGCATCGAAGCCAGATTTATGAAGTGATTATATCGTAAATAGCAATATCAGTCAGAACCAGGTTATCAAAACTTTTTAAATTATTCTCAACGAAGTATTTCCAACAGATGATGATAAAAGTGAAAGTGTAAAAATTAACATTACAATTATTAAATCTCTCCCACAGGTTGCAAATCCTTTTTCAAGAGATCCGTGAGGAGGAATCTGACGTACTCCTGCAGGGGAAATAGAAACTGTCCAATCGACCAACACCATAGAAACCAATGCCAGTACTGCAGGCTAAGAAAATGTCTCAAAATGGGCATGAGGAGAGAAGGTGAGTCAAAAATATTTTGAGAAAATCTATAAAATTTTGAAGAAAGTCAGCATGAAATTTTCAAATTGTTTACCAGGTCAAAATTTTGGTAAATACATACTAACAAAATTGGCAACGTAGATAGAAGAGCAACTAACATCCATGCCTATGTTGAGACATTTCATACGCGTTTTAAACTGAAATTTTCTTTTGTTCACCGGTACTTTTTGTCAGTATGTAAGTATTAGGTGATAAGATACTATAAATTCGCAAGTTTTTTTTGCTTTAGTATGATGACAATATGAATGTTCTCACACCAAATCCTTTACATTTGCGTATTTCGTAGACTTTTTGTTATAATTTGCCCTTCCATTAGATATAAGTTCTATTGAACTTTCCCTTTTCCTTTTTCTAGTATTTTTGTTTAACTGCTTCATTCCTTTATTATTTTGAAACGTAAATCTACGTCTACATTTAATTACCTCATGAAATTAATTTGATTGAATCATGACCTCATACTCTGTTACAATTACAACAAAATTATTAGTTGCTACTGATAAATTACATAATACATCAATAATACTAGAATATGCGGCGTAACTAACACAAAAAGCTCGCTTTAAAGATACATTGATTGTCACAAGTATAATTAGTGAAATCATTAATCTTGTCGAGTCATTAGTCGAGAGACTGCCCAAGGGCACTGCTCTAAGTAACTGTTGACGATCAATGTTAATATAAAGTTATGGGCTGTAATAGGTTATTATTATGAGGGAATTAATATGGCCGGTTATTGTTTTAAAGACAGCGCTGTGATTGATGGTATTCAGGAATTCGTGTGACCTCGTACGTTTCCAGAAGTAGTGATAACAATTTTGAAACTAAAAACAAACCTATTGATTCAAAGTCTGTTAGTTGATGGAGGAAAAGAGGTTTTCTTTTGTTTACTTAAATGCGTAATAATAGTTTTGTATCAGGTCAAGGCTGCTCAGAAATGAGTGAACCTTGACGAACTGTCAGGTTTATGATGTGCTACAATATTGCTTTTCATAGCCCATTGAATACAACATTGTGAAAACATTGACGTATGGTGTTTCTTTGATTTTTGACGAATAATGGAAAATTTGAACTACTGCAGCATAAATAATGCTTTTCGCTTCCAAATCGTCCAGAAATAATAAAAAAAACATATAATTTTCGTATAATTTTTGCATGTTTCACATAACGAAAAAGTTATAGCGTTCTTGATCATTTCAAGTCCGAAAATCCGTGGTGCTAAAATTATTTACCCAAAACTCAGAACGGCACGTGTGCACATTTTAAAAGATAACACGCGACCGAAGTAATTTCCTCATGTCATAAAGGAAACGGTCTTGACGGAGGGCACCGAGGTTGAAGAGTTCATAACGTGGACGGAACACCCGCTGAGGCGCTTATTATAACCCATATAGCCTCCAATGGCACCCGTTTGACGACCTCTCACATTAAATTTTTGTTTCTAAATACATTTTTTCTTGGCAAACTATTTCGGCAGCTTCAACACCACCTGCCGGTTCTATATGGACCTCGTTATAGCCATCCATAACATTTATTATTTTCCAAATATGATCACCGACTTCATTATTGTTCTCTGTATCTCTGAGTCCTACAAAACTTTTTACGAGTCCCACCTTTGCGTCATTAGGGTTGCTCCCTTTGATAATGCAGAGGCCAGCTCGTACCGGAAAGGACACGGTAACCCGCTGCTCTCATTCAACCCTTAAGGACAACATTGAGTCTCTCGACCCCGTCATATTTTGGGCAACAAACGATTTGTTTGCCCTCAGAACAATAGAAAGGTGCGAACTCCAGTCTCCTTTTTATACGAGATTAACTGTTAGTAGAAAAAAAAGTAAGTGTGCCCCCTTTGTCGCTTTGTAATCGTCTTAGATATCATACTGGTAGATGCGGAGATTAGAGAAGATCTTTTGTACTTTTTTTATAATATTGTTTCACAGTTGGTAGATGTTTTGTAAAACGTTTTAGCTTTGAAAAGGTCCATTGAGGATGAAGCTACCACCTAATACGTTTAATTGTGATGGAACTTGATGTAAGAGATACGTTTTTTGTGTGATGTCCGATCTTTGGTTTATGTAACCGTTGTAAATGAGTGGTCAGTTTTGCTTTTAACCTTTTATGCGTGTTAGTTATTTGTTTGGATTTAAATTTCAAGAGAGATTTTTGTCGTTATTACGATATGAGATAATATCAGTAATGTTATGAGTTGCTCAATAGTGTTATTCAGATTTATATTTTCTACTTTCTCCTTGTAGGTACTATCGCCAAAATCTATATCTGACCACTGTAAGGACTATTCCTGCTTGCAGCGCATATTATTAGACGACCTAAAAATGACGTAGCTGTGGTCATCATATGCACGGGATTTTTTTTTCAAAATGGTCATATAGGTTTTGGCGATAGCACATATACATCCTTTTCTAATCACCAGGACTTACTATTCTAACGGTCGATTATTATTACTTGCAGTCCATTCAATTTCAGTCATTAATCCTGGTACATTATTAATCTATCACTGTAGAATGGGGCATAAATGGTCTATAATTTCAGTACAGTTATAAACTCTATGCAAATGCAAATATGAGACAAAGCTTACATATGGATTGATTAATTAAACGCATTAGTGGACCGGTTTATTAAAAAGTGCATAAAGGTGAACATGTAGTATTCCTCGGGTTTGCTCGTCAGTTGAACAATGGACAAGCACCTTTTGTTCGCGGCGCATCAATCACTTCTCATTGTTTGCTATATCTTAATAAGTTTTTGTGTTAGGCCGGTCATTTAGAAAGATTCCGGGTCCCCCAGGCCTGAATTTTAATGGGCGATTTTTGCGGGTAGATTGTAAAGTATCTTCCGTGTTGTTTTTGGTAACGATGAGCGCTATTCTGGAATGTATTTAATTTACATTAATATGCAAGGATTGAACGGTTTTTGACTTAAGTGATGGTTTTTAAATCAGTATTATTTTCGGTTTCTAAAATTTTATCTTGTTAGACTTTATATTACTTATACTCCAAATGTTTTTCATTCATGCTTTTTCTGCAGTCATAAACTTTAAAATCAACATTTCTAAACCCATAAAGCATTCACTTAGCAACAATAGTTTCAAGCTTCCTTAACCTTTCAGTTCCAATACCATCACAAATGAATCCATGCACAAATGACCACTGACCATACACAATATGATTCATTGTCCCGAACATGTCAAAAACATCATCTTTGCGTTCCCAGGGCACGATCGAAGGGGCAAAATTGTTGCAATATTTGTCCCTTACGCCTTAAACACGCCTCTACGTCACAATGACGTAGGTTCTTAGAGGGTGGGTTTTCGGACACCTGGTTATTATGGGTCAACTGACCGTAAGGACCGTATAGCCCCGGTTTGTTTGGATTAGACCAGTCCTAGTTTTGCAAATATTAAAGCGTGAGAAATGTAACGTTTTTGCTTTTTGCAGCTAATGGATTGTGGTTATGATTTATGATGGAGGATTATAGGTTGAAGACTGGAACTGATTCTTTTAGTTTTGGTTGAAAGTGTGGGATTGGGGATGAAAGCGTTTAGGTTTTAATAAAAGGGATATCTACAATCAATATAGGTTTATACCTGTGTTGGTTCGATAAATTCAGTTTAGGGAAACACTTAACAGATTGATGAAATCGCAAAAAAGAATTTCTGCAAACTGCCACAAATAATAATATCTACACTGCTAAACGAAACTGACCTCAACGATAACACATAGCACTTACAAATAACGTTTCATACGGTTTTACCCACAGATTGATCCAACTTAATCGTGTCAACAATCAGAACGAACGCTTTGGACGACGAGAATAACTCGGCACATAAGGACCGCCTCTGTGTGCGTCATAGCCGAAAGATTATATCGCTTCTAGTGAGCATAATAACTGTGACATGTCTTACGACGCTCTCGTACTGCGTGTAATGGCCTCTTTCTCGGAAAAACAGACTCTTACCGACCAACATAAAGATACAATCGTAACGCACGCTTTCCCACGGAACGTCGCGAAAACACCCCATCCCTAGTGGACACTGGTCAGAAGTTACAACACTACCAAAACATTAATTAAAAGGCGACACATAAACCAGTTTTTGGCAAGGTGCACGACCCTTCGATACCCGCTAAGCTAATTATATCTCCGCACGTTTTATCACGCATTTGCATGAGAATCGGGGTACAACTACAATAGAAAACGCTACGCTAATCTCTTCTAGTAAAGGTTTTTGTACGCAGGTATACGGACGGGTCTCCGCTCAATAGTTGTTAGAAACTTGATAGGTTTTCACTATAAACATTGGCTTTACAGTGTACGGTAGTGAATATTAAATTTCACATTGCGATGAAAGGAGATTTCATCGAGTTATTGTGCCCTTAAAATAGATAGGCGCTTAAATAATACAGTATTTATGTCAGGCTCGTGCACTTTTCCTCATGGTGTACTCCAAAGTAGGACCATTCAGAAAGAGGCAGCATGGGGTCACGTACGAAGATATTGGATTTAAAGATTCCAATTCATAGTACACAAATACTCGGGTCAAACTTCACAATCGATGAAACCGTTCGCAATTGACGACTTTTAAAATCATAAACTCGGCGTAGAATTACACATTGAATTTGTTAACAGTAATAAAATTACTTTTACAATATAAAGGCTAGCTTCGACGGCACGCTTCCACACAACCTTTATTAAATCTAAACCCATTCAATATGATCAAAAGGCTCTTTTAACATAAAAAGGTGGCCAAGTCCCAACAAATTCAGGTGTACAAAATCCATTCCGAACAAATCGTAAACTCCGAAGCGAAATGGCGTCACAAAAAGGAATCAAAGTGTAAAATCATTTGTGTCGGATTAAAAAAGGAGCTAGCGAACGAGCGTGAGATGTATACCACTATCAATCAACCGGTGATTTATATTCGTCCGTATGATGTATCGCCGAGCGAGCCACACGAAATGGTAAAAGTATCCGATAATTAACTTTTTAAAATTTGACGGACGCCTTCATCTCGGTCAGGGAAATAAACCTTTTATTTTGGAGTAAAAAGATGAACAAGAATTATCGCCGAATGTAGCAGATTGTGAAATTCCTTTGTCTGTGTTGTAGATGATGAAAAAACCTGTTGCTTACGACAAACACGCTGGTATGCGGAATGTGTCGATGGTATCATTTCTAATGGCGCCAACAATAGATTTGTTATTTAATCATTCAAATATTCATACATTATATATATTACGTAATTTTAGCATTGTATTAATTAATTGCTACATTTTTGTGGGTTCATTTCGTATTAAATGGCGTGAAAGCTGGTATTAATGTTATCAATTGTGTGATCAAAAGCGATTGACTTGACCTGTCAAATGATGTAATCTTTAAACTTGGTCATAGTTCGTAGAATATTATTTATAATTCATTGGCATATCCTTATTTAACGAATTAATAATCAATTAGATTAATTTTATGACCATAAAAAAATTAATGTCGACGAAAGTGCTGATGACAATTTTGATGTAACAACAAAATTAAGAAGAAATTCCGAAGCTGATAAAAGAGCATCGAATTGTAAATTCACCATTCATCAACCTGTACCCAACATGGCACTGTACGACCCGTCAAAATATTCTACAGGGGGTTCCTCAACAGCGTTCCACTTGCCGGCACGGGATCGAACGTGGACCCCCGCGGCGCGCAGCCCGTTCTTAACGAACTGTGTAGGTGATTTATCTGTACGTACTCTCACACTCTCGATACTAATTCCTTTACGATGTGTGATGTTGGCTCATGAAATATATCTGCGGCAGATTTAATATCTAATTTACGTTTATGTGTTCTAGTGTTTGGTTCTTCGTTCTTTTTAAGATTGAATTTAATATCAATGGAGGCAGAAATTACCATTAATTAAATTCATCTTCTTCCGTCTCTTCATCGTCTTCCGTAGCATCACTCATATTAACATGAAACCCAGTTCCGGGTCTCCAAACATGTATATCCTTTACACCAAAAATTTGTATTTCCCTCCAACTAGTTGTGCAGAAAATAACGCAAAACATTTTGCTCATACCAGCCACGCGAAAGGTCGTCTAAATCAACATTGATAGGGCTCCTACAGGTGAAATTTTCTCACAGCCAACTCGTTCCGTTCTAACGTCGTATAATCTTGAATACTTGAGAGTAATGCACGGTCCGCATGTATATTGGTTACTACGTTAGTAGTCTCAGCAAACCTGTTCCGTCTGGTCGTGCCCTCTGTACCGTATCCAGCTACAGCATATCTGCATCCAACTTTATAGTTTCACTTTATATTTAAACATCATTGCTTATGATTTTATGAACTTCACATTCAGTAGAGTCTGCCTCGGAATTCAAAATTTCCATGTCATCCGGCCAGATACCAATCAGGGTCACAGAATGCCAACAAATGCGGATTCTTTAAATTATATATTGCTGACAGTTTAATGGAATAGCGAAGCTGCCATCAAAATCATAGATTACGAACAAATAAACACAACAGATCGAGATATCTAAAAACAAAAACTATTTTAATATGTTAATGTCAGTGATAATTCAATAAAATTAACGATAACAGTCCATAATAATCATGACCGTATTTAAAATTGAAACAACTTTTTCTCCCGACCTGTCGCTTGGAATTCATCTAGCGTCCGCATCTCTATATGTCAGTCCGTCTGTACGTCCGTCATTACACGTGAATCATCCTCGGTATCGTGCGCTGAGAATTTCGTGAGGTCACAGTTTACTATAGCGGTTTAGGCGCCCTGCGGTCGTTTGCCTGACAGAGACGGCGCCATACAACTGTCCATGTGCTTGAAAAGGATACGGTATGTCTTCTCTGTCTAACGCCGACCGTTTCGTGACCCCACAGCTAATCACATATCTGCAAGCGTATTATGATTATCGCAAGGCTTCGTTTCGTCTTCGTCGCTCGTACGTTGTTGTGGTCAGTGACTCTGTGCATGCTGCCTTCGTTTTATTTCTCTCTAACATCATTTTATATGCACAATTTACTTTAAGATATCTTGGAAATTTATGTAGGAGCTTCTTGTAGATTTATTAATGCTCTTTTGTTGTCAAACATAAGTAAATATGGATTAAATCAGGGCTAATGTCGTTTGTAACGTGTTAAGTAATATGCGCATTAATGTCATCGTCAGTTTCCGATACATTTGCACGTTCATTTATCAGCGCATGGGTGTAACGAAACAGATTTGCCTGTTGCCGGCCTGACATAAATCTCTCGCGGCATTTAATAAGTCGATAATTACAAAAACCCGACGCGAGCTAATGGGGTTGTGGAGTGCTCAACAGGAATGCGCTTAATTCTGAGCACGTGCCTCCCAATAGCTTTATTATACAAATCTTTAACGTTTCCCAACCAGCTTTATCTTTACGATAACTTTAATTATTTGATTTGGTACTGTTTTGATGGTTTCCGTGTCCGATTTTTAGTGTTCATTTAGATATGCAGTTCTCGGTGGGCGGCTTTGTTTACATTCCTTAGAGTTAACGACTTTCTATCGAATGTCGATATCGTCTCCGACATTCCATTTCGCTTGAGAGAATCTATATCTACCGCTGGGTGCAACAAATCAAAATCGTACGTTTATCGTTCCATGTCTCAGTAATCGAGGTTCTAATCGTGTGTCCCATCCGTCACTGACTTTGCGTCTACTACTTTCTACATTAGTAACAGACAAATCTCTAATCTGTATATTAGAAACAATATTTCTCACTGTCGTAAAACCCGAGAATTTCCTAATGATATCAAAACACAACCGTTAGAGCAACAAAAGGTGGATGGTCGACCATTTGTCGGTGTTCAAGAGTCGGGCGACAAGTCGCGTGCTAGACTCTTGTTGAAAAATGTCCGACATAAATAACGGATTATCAAGTTGTATCGAGTCGTAACGAGATAGTGGCTAACAACTAAAATAAATAGGCGAACGGTAAATGAAGTTGTGTACCAAACTTTACAATTTAAAACGTACGGATGATGTATCATATGTATCTTTTGAAGTAAGTAATGCCTGCGAGTTGCCTTCGTTAATGTTACAATTTATTGCTGGATATTTATACGTTGTTGGTCGTTTTGTGAGCCATTAGCCGTGAAATGTTATCTTGATTAGTGTTTATGTATTGATGGACGAGATAACTTATTCGGATGACGTTATAGACTTCAGCTGTAGTGTTGTTCTTGAATGGCTCGTCCTCTTGTATTGTGTTTGTTTGTTCTAGTGGAGCCTTGTTTGGATCTTCCTTTTAACCGGAATAACATTGTGGATCCTCCTGGTCATCCGTTTCTCATCTTTAATATACGGATGCTCAGAAAATCTTCTCTGGTGATCTTTAATATTCGGATGATCTTCTTATATATGCTACATATATCAATAATAGATTTATATAGAGATAGTACACATGGCAATAGTTTAGTCAAATTAACAGCGATGCTTTTACCCAGAGTAATCTCATTGCTAAGTGTAACTAATCTATCTTAGATGGTCTCATCTACACAACACACACAACACACAAACACAACAACAACATAATACACAATACAAAACACAACATAACTAACACACACACACATGTTGTTACATAATATATTCATAGAGTCTTCTATGAATATATTATGTAACAAAAATTTGTTTCCTCCTATTCTTATTAGTGTCAAGCGTCTTTAAACAAATAGTGTTCATCATCACTAATTCACACTTAATTCTTCAATGCCTTCCTCCTTCTCCACTATCTTCGCAGAAACGTTAAACAGCAAAGTTTATATTGTTGAAGGGATTAAAATTATTACGTAGAATTATACTATTATGATTGCTACTTCTTAGGAAGTAATTAACATGGTTCTATAACGATTGTTACTTAATTCATTCTTTGTCACTTTACCTTGTCATGAGGCACGTGTAACTCATTCTTTAGAGGGTCAGCAGAAGTCTAAACTCGTTTTATAGCTGGTGGTGCATAGGATTAGTGTAGTTTATTATCTTGTCTAGAAAGCCTCAAGATTCTTCAATTAGATGTTTAATCTCAGACCAGTAGCTGGTAGTGATTTGGTGTAACTAAAAAACAACTAAAAAGTTACCACGAGATTTGACAGCAGTTAAATTGAATGGATTCTCATTACTCACTAGACAGTCAAAAATATCAAGTTGAATGTTTTGTTTTCTTGGGAATTATGGTTTTCATATCTTCCTGTGGCTAATACAGACCGAACTGATAGTGTTTTAGGTACTACAGATCAACTAGGAACTACTTCTAATAATGTATCCTAAGCGTTGTATCTCCCCTCGTTTATGTAGTTTTCTATGCTGGATATGGTCTCGTACCTTGGAGCTATCGTTATGCTGTCACTTGTAGTCTCATTATGTCCCGGTTGTCAATTCCAAAAACAGTCGTGACATTTACTGACCAACCATTTCATATCACCTACTATTTGTTCCAAACAATAGTCATTTCGAAAAATGAAGTCGGGCAAAATTAGTAGCTTTAAACTAAATCATTTTAATTATTAAAAAAATTGCGCGTGCTGAACCGTGAACATGAAAGAAGTGAAGCTTTTTATAAGAACTAGCTGCGCCCCGCGGTTTCACCCGCATAAGTTTCCATCCCGTGGGAATATCGGAATAAAAAATATCTTATATGTCAATCCTGCTGTGCCAAATTTCATCCAAACCCGTTCAGTAGTTTTTGCGTGAAAGAGTAATAAACATCCATCCATCCATCCATCTATCCATCCATCCATCCATCCATCCATCCATCCATCTACCTATCCGTAAAAACTTTCACGTTTATAATATTAGTAGGATAAAAAAGATATATATAGTGTGAGAGACAGATAAGCCTGTGCTTAATAACCTGACGCGTCCTCGAAATTTCACTATCAGTTCTCGTCCAATTATTGAATCGCCGCCGAAGTTACACTTCACAAAGCCTTGCCGACAGGGTTGGCGCAGTGACTGAGCGATCAACTGCTGCGCTGCGTGTCGAGGGTTCGATTCCCGCACGGAACAAATATTTGCATTGCCTACAGGTAGTTGTTCCGGGTCTGGCTCTTTGTGTATGTGAGTTTAAATGTTTGTAAACTCACCCACGATACAGGAGTAATTCCTAGTGAGGCTAACGTTACGTATTTAAAAAAAAATGAGCTGATGACAATTATAATGATGTTTATGATTTAGATACAACTCTTGGAATCATGGTCTTAAAATAAATGAATACTTGGAAATAGACTTCACCCTAAAGATTTCTCTATGATTAAATAAACATATCTCTATCATTTTTTTTCGTAAGGCTGTTAATTTAAACAATATAAACGGTAACACGCCTATAAAACACATCTTTAAAAATAAAATGACATAACTCCTACAAACATGATTTTGAACTATAAACTCTAATCATGTTAATTCTGGTTAATTTTTTAACGAACTTTAAATCTTCGACTTAGGACTTAAGTCCTTTTACTGCTAAATAAAAATTCTGCGTGGTATCAAAATGTTGGAAACTAAATTGGGTACCAGTTTAGTTTTATCGATATTTGTTATGCAAATACAAGTTTATTGTGGATCAATTTGATAGTTATTTTTCTTGGCATCCATCAGTTCACTGGTACAAATTATAATTTAGGGTTGTGCGGACTAAAAACCGTCAGTATGGTTTAATTAATGGTATCTATGAAGTCTTGGGTCAAGTCTCTTCAAAAATATCAATATGTTCCTGTTAAATATGTTCCTTGCCTTCTGTTCTCTGCTCTACGAAAAAGCTCGATCCGAAAGTACACGTCCATTAGTTCCATTTACTTTTGTAAAAACCGATTCACAAAACGAAAGTCGAGAACGGACTACTTGAAGAGGAAAATGCGATCAAAACTGAACAAATAAAAGTATTAAAGTTACCTACTGACATTTCAGTTAACAATTTACGTATTAGTGCCAAAGCGTTACTAAAAGACTGAAGATTTATAAAAATGGATAAAATCAAAGACATTTTTGACCAAAAAATTTATGGAATATCGTTCAGGTCAACATCATCATAACCATTGTTAGCCTTGTTCCAGCCACTTTTGACTATAAGCTTCCTTCCTCTTGTGTCATGCTTCCCTGGTCTGTGCGAGTCTTGCCGTTCATATATTGAAGTTCAAAGTTGATAAATATTCCAGTTAGTAGGTCAGCGCATCTCCTTTCTATTACTAACCTTTTCCCTTTAGCTGAGGTACTATTACAAGTTTACTTATACTCGATTTCTATGTCTTAGCGCGGTTTATTGTTTAAAGCTCTTGTATCTTCACGAATATCAAAAGCGAAGCTTACCTTATATACCACTTTCCATCCTTCACAAGATTTTATAGGATCTCTTTTCAAAGCTTCTTCTAAGTACTATTTATGTTATTGCCAACTGGGCTAACGCGACATTCCGATACGCCTGTTACTCAGAAATCAAAACCAAAAACCAGAATTCTACTCGATGACAGAAATTGGTAGATTTTTCTTTAACCTTCCGACTCTCCAACAAGGAACTTTCGGTTTCTTTCAAACAAGTCAGTAATTAAAACTATGCTTGAATATCAAAACGGTAAAGAATAACATCGTGAGGCAACCGGCATGTCTTAGGAACAAAAAATTAAATAGAACATGTGACATCTACCAACATGCACTGGACCCGCGTGGTAAATTACAGCTCACTCTCTCTCACCGAGAGGAAGCCTGTGTCCCAGCAGTGGGAACATTTTAGGCTGATTATGCTAAATATCGAAACTGACGATCAGCGCGTCTCGACAGCCCTGTCATAATTGTGGGGCATTTAAATAGTTATAAACGATACACTAACTACAGTTGCTTTATCCTTATGACAATCGTTAATTGTTGCAAATTATACTTTAGAATATGTACTTGAGAACGTCGATATTGAGTCATTGAGTCAATAAATAAATAAAACTGTGTTGAATAAACAAACAGTTGAAACAAACATTTCATAGTGCCCTAGAACGTTTAGTTGCTGGGTATCCACTTCTTTATAAGAAAAATGAAGGAAAAGCTACTGCTGCAGCTTTATCAATCAACTCAGACTATGCAGTCCACTGCTGGACATAGGTCTCTCCCAGGCTGAGCCACAACACCCTGTCCTCCGCCTTCCGGATCCAGTCTGTCCCCACCTTCTTTAGGTCGTCGGTCAGCTAGATAGCTGGGAGGCGTCCCACACTACGCTTGCTGATACGCGGTCTCCACTTCTGGACTCGTCTGCTCCACCGGCCATCTGACTGGAGGTTTATAGGTAGATAATTAACGTTTGACGGAATAAAATTGACGTTTGACAGTTTTTGTATGAAATAACTGTCAAAATTTCAAAATTATTCCTTTCATAAACCTTCCGGAATAAATCCTCTATATGATAGTGAAAATCGCATTAAAATCCATCGTTTGGTTTAGAAGATCTAATCTGTCACACAGACAAACACGAAAAGGGGTTTTGTTTTATAATATACTCGTAATTGCATAATGCAGTGAACAAACTTGGTGATCAAAGTTGATGGCTTCTTGGCCTTGGTCGCAAAATGGGATAACAATAACAGAACGGCAATATAGGTTATGATAATTTTGCATGTGTGTCCTAGTTTTTATTCCAAATACTAGTTGTAAGTTAGCTGGTGGCGGGCGGGAGCGAGACTGGCTGGACTGGCTCCGCAGTCACCACCTCGCTGATGCGTGCGGTGAACATCGGCAGTGTCCCCTTTGGGGGAGACCCTATTAAGGTTTGCTTCTCACGTTAAGGTACTGCGATTCTGTTAGAGAATGGGCCCAAAAAGCCGGGGCCGCTGGGTTTAATCGATATTTTTTCGGGGTTTAATATTTGGGTGAAGTAGGGAAGAGTCCCTATTTCACCCAAATATACAACCCTCAAAAAACATTCAGAGACTACAGACTAGAGGCGCGCTGAGTCGTAGATTTATAGACTAGATTTTTAACAGGAATATAGAAATACGTACCTAGTGTCTTTAACAAAAATACAGAAATTCCATGTTAATAGTTTAACAATAAATTCATATTATTATAGATTGTGTGAAAAGGCCATATTTTTACGAGCCGTTTTTTCTTTATGGCGCGAAAATGATTTAATGTTTTTTTATTAATGTTTAATGGCGCCAGTTCTATAATCAAACCGGTTATTTGTATTTCTTTTTTTTAAGAGCCCTAAAAAGAATAGAACGATAACCTTTCACCTAAGCAGGCAGTATTGTCGACCGCATTCTTAAAAAAAAACATAACTTTTTTATGTTTTGTTTGCCTTATATTAGTAGGTCGTTAGATAACCTAGTTACTGTATTTAGGTACCTCCTTATGTTTCATAGGTTGCTTAGAAAGGCTCCATTTTGACTGACTTAAATAACTATAAACCAGCGTAACACGCTAACAATAGCAATGACTTTCATTTTGACAGTTCAACAACATTCAGCAATGGATTAGCAATATTAGGGTGCTGGCTAAAAATGATTTAATGTTGGCGTATTATTGCGATTTACTGCTAAATAATGATCATCGTTGATGGCCACATACTTTTTAATTTTTTTAAATATTGCCAAAGTACACGGTATCAAGTTTTAATTATCTTCATACATTATTTTAATGCTTTTTGTTTAGTACAGTATTATCTATTTTGCTATAGAGGTGTCAAGCCGTCAGTCAAAATGGACACGAGTGTTTTTGCATGTAAAAAATAATTGTACTCTACGATTTTTTACGCAACTTTTCGTAGTTAGTTAATTTTATTTTATATTGATTTTGATGAGAGCAGTGTTTTAGCTAATTATTGAATTATGTATAGGAAAGGACAGAAGTTTTTTAAATAAAAAAAAATGCTGTAAATTTTTCGCTTCATCCACGAGTAAGCCACCCAAGTCGTAGTTTTCTAGATACCTAAATAGGTGGCTATGATGGATGTGGGTATTAAATAAAGCAATTCTAACCACATCTTTTCTAAGTTACTGTAGGTACCTCGCGGTCGTCGGATCTCAGAAACGAGATGACATATTGTTTCCTCAACGCAATCTGTGTCAAGATCACACTTGGCCAATCACGATCAATCTTCCACCACCCTTATCTTAAGGCCATAAGGTCGAGAATTCTTTAAATTAAACGAACATAATAACTTTGTTTTGATCTGTGTACGGATCTCGAATAAAAACAACGTAAAGAGATCATTTAGTGTGGTCACCACGTAAATAGGTTGGACGTGTTATGATTTCCGAAGCTTGTGTCGCAAGTTTCTAAATTTTTCCCTAATAAAGAAGATACAAAACAATAACATTGTGCTCCTTCCAAATTAGCTCCAATACCATTTTTATAAACAAGGCTTTTTCGCTCGCTGTTGTTGCCAGTCCACCAGAATTCTTGTCCATGACTCACCTCTGACCATAAACAATTATAATAAGCTCTTTCCTTTCACATTAAAATAAAGTAAAAAACAATTTTTATTTACCAAACTGACGCGTTATTAACTGTTATCCAGTAGCTTTTTAGTTTATAATCAACACATTGCTAATTTTCACTTAATCCCGTGAAGTATGCGCCATGGCCCGTGGGTGCCCAACGATTTAATCAATGTTATTTATACAAGAGAAATCCGAAATGAGACGTAGTCTTATGCAAATCAGAGTTAATGGACCTAGTTGTATTAACCTCACGGGAAGCCCACTCATATTAACTCTAATTTACATTAATTTCCATTCATAAACCTCCACCTGTCAATAGCTAGAATTCATTCTCTATACTTAAAAGCAAATTAAGAAAATATTCAGTTTCAAATGACGTTTTCGCGCGTTCGAAATCCGAATCGTAATTAGTGTTGAACGCGATCGAACAATCGCTTTGTTGGACTCGCGCCGAGTGGTCATCGATTATATGAGCAGATAGTGATGTTCCGTCGATGTCGAGACGTACCGGAGATGTATCGGCAGATAGTGTAATGACGCGCTATTAGGCTAGGTGTCGACGCGGCGCGGCGTGGGAGAGCCCGCGGCCTACATTTCCTTCTGAAACCGGCTAATCACGCGCGCAATTACTCTAATTCAAACGGAATTATTCCGGCGATGTAACACTTTAATTGAATTGTTGATGCGAGCATGTAATTCGTGAATGCGTGTTATTTCGATGATTGGTATCGTGATATTTGGTTGGTAAATATCGATATTGAGCGAACGTATGAATTCGTGTGTAATCGTCATAATAATAACCCGAATCTACGAAATCAAATGTCATAACAATTTATAAAAATCAGAATTTAGTGAGTTTACTGTGGGAAGCGCTCGTTACGAAACAACCGTGGGGCGAATTCCAGTCATCTTGTCATTCAAGGAAAAAATAATAATACAACCTGTTTACTTGTTTTGTTTTTTTCTTGCTGCACTGACAAGAAATAAAAAGGCGGTACGCGCGTGCGCCGGCATTCGCGCCGGCCCGCGATGCGTTCCCGCCAAAAAACGTGGCGCGCTCCGAATGCTTGGCGCGCTATACATTTTTGTTCCCCTGTGAGCATTTCCGAATGAACGATTAGAAGCGACGATTCCGCGTTTTCACGTCGATTCGTCTCGGATCGTATCGATGATTTGTGGCGTCACGATCTTTGAAATGCCTCGTTGTACTGAGAAACAACAGGTTAATTCTTTAACGTCTACGTCTGTGAAGCTGACTCGTAATTTAGAATCGTCTAAAACAAATGTTGTCCATTATAGTAATAGATACTAGGTTTTGGAATCGAGATTTTTGCATATTTCTGATTGCTGTCGATTTGTAAATGTTTGTTTTGGTAAAAATGTACCGTTACGTGCGGTTTTTTATTTGAATGTACAGTAGGCTTCACTTATTTGCATGCTATTCACCTGTCCGGAAAAATCATGATCGTGACATCTAAAAAAGCTTAGCAATTGATTGAACTTTTTTTTAAATTGATTGTGACGGTTTCTCAAGGTTTCTCAGCAGGTATTTGAATTTGGAAATGTCAATGGCTTTTTAAGATTCATGAATTAAAATCTTTTCGTACCGACGTTGACGTAATCGTTTTTATTTTTTTTATTAAATAAAGCTAGACATTACTTTTTTCAAAGCCATAGTCAAATCATAATTTTCTAAAGACAACCCGTCTTTACCCGCATAAAATTCTGACATTTCTGGCATTCATCATTTTTTTTGGCATTTCTCCGTTAGCGAAGGAAAACTTTAAATAAATCTTCCCTATACATATCGTATATCCCCATAGCACTTGTCTTAATTTTCCAAAATTAGACCAACTAATGATTCCATCTTAGTTATTGTTATACACTATGCGTGATAATCTAGTTTTTATTAGAGATTATTAAATTAATTCTTATCTCGATCTCGAACATTTAGATTGAGGAATTAATAAAAACAGTCAGTTGGCATAGTTCTGTTATTATAATGTGAACCCAATCAAGATAAACAATAACTAATTGACGTTGCATGTTTAGTGAGAACATCGAATTTAAACTAAAAAGATAACGACCGGAAATCTTTGCTAAAATAAATAAAACTTTATATGCAAGACTTTGCGTAAGAAAATACTGTTATTTTTACAATCTTGAATAAGTAATTAATATAAATATGCGTAAAATATAGAACAGAAAATATATCGATAACTTTTCGTATTCGAAAATACATCCCTATTTTTTCGCTTGTGTTTAAGAAGTTCTTAGGAATAATTATGTTCTTTCAACAAAAGCTTGAATAATACTTTGGATGCACATTGGCTACCTTATTAAGTTTTCCACGCCTTTCTGATTTACCCAATTCTGGCCAATTTTTGATAAACGTCACTCAAGCCAACGCGCAAGCGTTTCCATGATCACTAGAATATACCTGTACCGCAGAATCGTTATCCCTACATCCCATTCTATCATTATACAGAACTCATAGAGCTTCTAAAGCCTCCCTCAATCAACTCAGCCTATCACCCTCTTCCAGGCTGCCCCACAATACCCTCTCCTCATCCCCCGCATAAAGCCAACTCTCTACTATTTTTTTTTTTGTATGGCATCTCTCAGTTCAACCTGTGGTTGTCGTCTGCATCACCGGCATCCTTAATTAATTGAGGCATCCAAAGGCAAGCCCTTTGGATGCCTCAATTAATTAAGGCCTCCAGCCAAGGCTTTACAAACTTAAAAACTAAGCGACTACACGCTAAGGGCACTCCCTGTGGGGTACAGACCTCGGCTTAGGGCGTCGCTGGGCTCTCCCAGCGGCGCCCTAAGCCGAGGTCCGTACGCTGCCCTTTGGCAGCAAGGGACAGGCTGGGTCGGAATTAACTAAAAAAACAAACTCCGTTTCAAACTTTTATATAATCGCACGAACAATATTAGTTAAAGCAGTAGGATTATTGATTACAATTAGCAGAAGCATCAATTCGATTTACAAATCTGTGTAAAACACGCGTTATAGTGTTGTAAACAACTGGTATTTACTAAGTATCGATAAAATACATGCAGAAACACCGGTAGGTACACAACCACATACCATTGTGAGTGTTTACGAGTAATTCACAGCCAATAATAGTCTGTGAACGAATCAATCATGATTGTCATGTTATTATTGTTTTAGACATTAATTTCAGTTTGTTTGTTCAAGATTTTCCTTGTCTTTTAATTACTTTTTGAACCTCGTGTTTTTACTCAGACAGAATGCTTTTTATTAGGTAAAGGGTGTCCATCACATAGATAGAACAAACCTAGTTCTAGGCATCGAGGATTTAACCGGCTGTGCGATTCTGTAACCATCTCACCGTGAAAACTTAAGTGAAGTGAGCGTGGAGTGAGCTGTCATTCCAAATAATGCTAGGGATTGACACTATTGACAGCTCTCTCTAAGCTCACTTCACCTAACTTTTCACGATGAGATTTTTACAGAATCGATCGGCTGCTGTGCGATTCTGTAACCATCTCATCGTGAAAACTTAAGTGAAGTGAGCGTGGAGTGAGCTCTCATTCCAAATAATGCTAGGGATTGACACTACTGACAACTCACATCAAGCTCACTTCACTTGAGTTTTCACGGTGCGATTTTTACAGAATCGACCGGCTGATGTTGCACGAATCATCATCATCATCATCATCATCAGCGGCAGCCTAGTTGCTTCCACTGCTGAGTATTGGCCTCCTGCCTTTTGTGCTATGAAACAAAACAGACGCTCTTGTACCTGATGTGCAGCAGAACATTGATGATAATATGAGTTGCATCCTATATTGTCACTATTTTACTTTGTCATTCTTCAGAATAGAAGAACAATGATGATTTGATTCATAAACTGACAGTGTTTAACTTTGTGAGCATAAATGGGCTACCTCATCATCTTCCTGCCCTTATTCCATGTTACTTGGGGGTCGCAACCCGTATTCTTCTTCCATTCAACCGTCACGCTATCATTCACTCCCTTCTCTTTCATATCATTCCTCACATAATCCATCCATCTTTTCTTCAGCCTTCCTCTCCCTCTCCATCCATCAACATGTATATTCATCACTCTTTTAGTCACATGCGTTTCGTCCCTTCTCATCACATGCCCATACCAAGCCAAACGATTTCCTTTCAACTTTTCTGTCACTGGCGCCATGGGCTACTTACTTGCAGATAGATATATATCCGGGTTTATAATAGGTATGTTCGTGCATACTAAAAAATAATAATGAATAACATTGCCAACAGTACAGAAAACGATCACAGACCCTCTCACGAGAGGCCTGGTGTCCCAGTAGCGGGTACATTAAAGGCTGATTATGTAACAGAAATCGATAGATCCTTGCGTTATACTCGATCGATACCAAGGACGACTCGATCATAAGCGCTTTTCACACCTCCCACACTTTTGCTGTAACTCGCATTATTTCGTAAGCCATACAAACTATCAATGAGACCAATGCGGCCTCGGTATAGTTATAAATACTATAGTTATTAGGTAGTACTTAGTAATAAGATGGCTATTAAACATACCTAGTTATTTCTTAGTAGCTGCACAGAGTCTCTTTTATAGGGGACTTAAACTGGCGAATTGTGGTTGTACTATAAGTACAGACGCCAGCACATCAAGTTACTACAATCTGTCAAATTTCTTTAATAGATTTTCCACTTTATCGCTAAAGCATTAGGTTCAAGGTTGATTGGGAAAATTTGACAGTTTTGGGTAGCTTGACCTGCTAGCGTCTGTACAACTCTACATAACCCTTCGGCTAGTGGAGGCGTGTTATATGACGTAACTGGCGAAATGGTTGCTCTGTGCATCTCTGCCTTCCCCTGTCGAGGTATGCGAAAAACAAGATTATGTGCATAAATAATATAGCTGTACGAATCGCGCACTTTCTAGTAGTTATATTTATAGTTACTGAGAACTGTCTCTTACAGCCAATTTCTGTAGTTGTCATGTCTTGAAAATTAATAGAAAAATCTTTATTGTAATCGTGTTTATTGGTTGCATTCCATTAAAGTTGTCATTGAATACGAGGTCTGGTCATGAAAGGCAGCGGCAACAGAACTGCCTGCTGTTTTAGTGCAAATTATGTATTTACTGCTTTGACTACTAATTGCGAACTAGAAGTAATGAGCCAACTAATTTATAATATCGTAATTATTTGTAAAGGAGGAACCGGTAACATTATATCGAATGTTAGTGCAGAATTATTGGGTGCGAATTCCGAGTTCAGCGAAATGTTACTGAGATTTGTGAGAATATCATGTGGTCGCTTCATATGGACTTCATGGCGTGAGAACTTCTTGGTCTACTGCTTGATAAGTCTTCTCTTCTGCTTTTAAATCTAGAATGTACCCTAACCTTGTTTTGTTTCTTTTGTTGCAGCTGTACAAAGAGGTCGAGTTCCTCCGACGCAACCGGCGGGGCTCTCCCTACCTGGCCAGTATGCGCTGGCCAACGGCGACCCCTCAGCCGGCCTCAACAGCCATCCCTACCTCTCCTCCTACATCTCTCTGCTCCTCCGAGCAGAACCCTACCCCACCTCCCGGTACGGCCAGTGCGTACAGCCTGCCAACGTCATGGGAATAGACAATATCTGCGAACTAGCTGCGAGGCTACTCTTCTCCGCAGTCGAATGGGCGCGGAACATCCCCTTCTTCCCCGAACTCCAAGTGACCGACCAGGTCGCGTTGCTAAGACTCGTCTGGTCGGAACTGTTCGTCCTGAATGCGTCTCAGTGTTCCATGCCCCTCCATGTGGCGCCGTTACTGGCGGCCGCGGGACTCCACGCGTCGCCGATGGCGGCCGACCGAGTCGTGGCGTTCATGGACCACATCAGGATCTTCCAAGAGCAAGTGGAGAAGCTGAAAGCGCTCCACGTCGACTCGGCGGAGTATTCCTGTCTGAAGGCCATCGTCCTCTTCACGACAGGTAAAATTTTAGACAGTCTTTTTGGGGAGGCGCGGTTGTTGCTTTACAGAGTGGCGGGGGCTGGTGGCTCTGTGACTAACTACGCGGAGTTGCTTGTTTTGGTGAGAACGCATTTGGATGCGTACGCCGAGGCGGCGCGCGTGCAGATACAGCAACCGCCAGCTCCGCAGCCGTCTACCGCTTCATCCGGGTACTATTCCACTTTGGACACGTCTTTGGGCGTCAACTCCTCGCTGTCCTACGGAAGCTTCCTATCTACCCCTTCTAGATTACCACCTAACTACACTAGTAGTCCAAGAATGCCTGAGGCTAGTACATCGTCACATTTATCACCTTTCAAACTGTGGGAGGGGAGTGGGAAGCTTTCCAAGATGGACCAAGGAGGTTGACGTGTTACCGTATCGGTTACGGGTCGGAACTGAGGTGTCGGGTTATGACGGAACGCTTGGCGTATGTTCGGAGTCGCTCGCGTATTTAACCGTTAAGGTATTGCTAGAATATGTTTGTATACGGGGATAATAACTCTCGCCCCCCGAAGCGGTCGGATTCCATGCGTCCGGGGAGTATGCGACTTATTGTTCTCGAAGATTTCTTCGCGTATCTCGCGTTATTGTAAGTGTTACGTATAAAATACGTAATATATAGGCATAGCTTCGTTGAAAACGATTACTAATATCGTCGAGACGTCTTAACGTATTAAGTTTAATTTATTTTCATGTAGATAACTTTTAATATGAATACACGCGCGTAATTTATTACTAAATACTTTCGTTTCATTTTCGTTTTATGTCTTTTTAACCCTTTTTATTAATTTAATTAAGCTTTCGATGATAAATTTGGATTAACGATGTTTTATAAATATGTTAAATTTGGCAAAAATATTCGTAATTAACAGTAATTTATTGGATAGATGAATTATAAATCAAATTACTTTGGTGTTTATAGTGTTGGTTGGCAACGGATTTATGAAGCCAATAGATCGTTTAGGGGATTAGTGGAATACCGAACTTACAATTCATGTGTCTTATTTGATAAATGTCTAAAGTTTTTTCGAGAAATAAATAGACTTTAATTTAATCTTCGTAATAAGGAAGTTGATTAAGAAATTTCTTGTTTGGAATGTGGTCTAAGATGACCGCGTAAATATTGCGCAATCAGAAATGAATCAGTATTTATATTTAGAATAGAAATAACTTAAACTTCGCATTTTTATTGTAGTTTTGTGATATTTTTTCGATAATTAACAGAGATTTTAAATTCTCCATATTTATGTAAATCATGAAAGAGTCGTGTAGGTAGAGTTTACATATATTGCTTAAAAAAATAGGTTTAATTTATTTTTAATTTAAAAGAAAATTTAACACAACACACCTACATTACATGCAATTACTATACAGATTAATTTATACCTATTTTAGATATGAAGTGTGGCAGGGTGGCAGGGACCTCCACGCACAATCTATAACCATGGGTATATTTTATACATGATTCAGAAGGCCAATAAATCTAGTCGCAGTCTCATCTCGGCGACAAACAAGTGTCAAAAACTTGTCAAAATTAGAGGTATTTTTGACAGATTGAGACTGAGATCGGACTGTGAATGGGAATACATTTTCCCGCGTAACTATTGCTCTTTTCTATGAAGTAGTTTTTTTGATAACCTACTCCTCTCGAATCATGTGCTGAATTCATGGTTACATTTTGTGCGTTGCTGTCCCTGTTACCCTGTATATTAGATTTCGAAAAATTCATGATATTATTATATACCTACTGAAAGATACCTAAGAAGCTTTCATTTCAAGGATAAATCGAAGAAAGCAATTCTCACGGACGCAACTAAAATTATAATAATACTAAAACCTGCATATTATTAAACAAGTAAGTACCGCACACTAACTTAGCTAGAAATTAATACAGAAATAGGTAATAAACTTTCGCTTTCCCAGGCTTACGATCGCGAAATTTCCAGTTTTACAACATATTAAAAGTCTTTGACAAATTTTAATGGCTACTTGTATAATTTTATCCGACATTAACTTTTAGGGTTGTAATCGTCGTGTAATGCGGATATTTTGAGCGAATTACGCGGATTTTTATATCTTTTTGATTATTTAAAGTTAGGAATTATTATTATGTATCTACTTCGAAATTATTATTTTAGTTTTTATTGATTAAATTAAATTGTATATTCTTAATGTTTTGTTATTGCTTTAGTTGAATAGTTCCCAAAATACTGTTATTAACTAAGAGTAGATTTCATTTACACTTAGGTAACTTCTAATAACCAAATTCTTACTTAGATTCTATAGATGATACACATAGTCAGCCAACAATGTTCTAACTACTGAGACACAGACCTCTCTGTGAAAGGGAGTGGGCATAGTCCACCACGCGGGCCCAGTGCGGGTTGGCAGATGTCACATGTCTTCGATTTTTTTTGGTTCTAGGACATGCCGGTTTCCTCACGATGTTTTCCTTCACCGTTTTTGACAGCAGTGGTAATGAAATAATTTATACAAAGTTAACACCTGTCTGGGTATAGAATATAGAATACATACTCTTTATTATGTATTATAACATAAACAATACCTAGATATAATTCTAGATCTCTATAACCGTAGGCACATATGTATTTTCGTGTCAAATTTAACGCCTTCTAATAAATCAGGCAACTAGTAGCTCGGTGACATTTAAAACATCATAATTAAGACCTCAAATAAGATGTAAACTAATTCGTAAAACAAGATGTTCCGTATAATTAATAAGTTTATATTTATTAAGAAACTGATAATTATACGTGATCACATTTCACGCGCAGACGCATTTAAATTCGACTATAGATATTAATGAGACTGATAAACAGAAAATGTAAAATGCAATCTACACTATCTTGTCCGGTTAGAATTACACTGTCTAGTATTTTGAATGTCTCCAGACCGTATTTCAGCCATGGCGGTCAATCTCAACAGAGACGTTCGTCGCGGGAGATATTATAGTGCACAATTGTGTACGCAGACCGAGGTGCACTCTCTCTTTCACTCAACCCGTTAATAACTAAGAATCAATCATTCGGGAAAACCTCACCACGAACATTTTGTTTGCAAACACGTGTCCCATAGAAAATTTGAACACACCTACTACATTTTCACATACAGCGATTTATTCAACGTCCCTCAACTTTACCGTATTTTGTACCGTCGCAACTAGCCTTCCCCTACGATTGTCCGCACAAAACTCGTCCCGCACTCGTCGGCTAGTCGTACGATAATCTCTCGAGCGCGTGACGAGACGCTTCCGACGTGTCGACACTTTCGCCACACACCGGGGTGTTAGACTTTTGATAGCAGACCAGTAATAGAAGACTGTAGATTATTGTTATTTTCTGTGTTTGTTGGTTTGGTTGGCGAACTGGGAATACAAAGTTTTGATAATAAATTACTTATAATTTAGGTTTAGAGTGAATATGAAGCTTGAAAAATATTTTTAGACGGACTTTTTCTTTACGGAGCCCGGTTGGTGGCAATAGGCTCGTCCCCTAATGCTTAGGACTTAAATATAACTGGCGAAATGTGGGTGCTTTGTACACCTCTGCCTAACCCTGCGGGGATTACCATGCTTGTTATAACATAACATCACTCCCATGTATACCCCGAAGGGCGTTTGTTTTGTCATTTAGAATTTTACTTTTTAAAGACATCCTTTAAATACTTGTATTAAAATCTTAACTTTAGTGCGACAACTAAGTAATTCTAACACTAGCACTAAAATAACAACCTAAAACAAATAACAATCAATTGTCAATTTCAATTACTACTCCGCTCGTACGACACAAGTCTCTCACTACTTCAATAATGATTATAATTTAGTGGTGTATCATAGTTTTAGTGGTCGTTCGCGACTTGCGGTGTAGTCTACGCAACGGTAGTAAACAGTTGAATGCGTAAAGTTAGCAGACGGGCAGTGATTGAAGGATATTACAAGTTCGGATATATCCGAGAATATATCTGGCTGTCAAATGGGCATCGCATTGAAAGGGTTGGGTCCGGAGCGCATGGTTTGAATTTAGAATATGCGTTTTGAAATTTCGAGGAACGTCTTGGCGAATGAAGTTCTAATTCTATTTTGGAATGTCAAAGTAAAAACTTTTTAGAAGTATTTAGTCTATGGTTTCAGATGAAAATCGATGTTATCTATTGAGTTTAATCGAAAATCACCCAAATAAGTTTATTATCAATAGAAATGCTTGGTAATTTATGTTTAAATTGATCGATTTCTTTGATGAAGTTCTCATTAAAATGTGTTGAATAGTAATACAGAATACTTTAGTCACTATGTGTACTTATAGTGTAATTTAAACGCAGCATGACAGGTGTCGTGACTTCCATTTTTATTAGAAAGATTGATTCGTCATTTCCATTTCGGTTTCTTGAGATTGATCGGTTATTTTTTGTGTTAAAATGTAGACTTTTTAATAGTGAGTCTAAAATGCATTTGGCCCAGAAATGACAATAGCATTGAAAGACCTGATTTTTTTAGGATAAACCTGTCACAATACATTGTCTACCAACTTGTAGGTACCCCTTGCCTTGTAGGTAGATAGAAATTACCGTTCTTTTTTTAATGTATATCAAAAACATTATCTATTTTAATTTTACAAGCAGAGGCTCACGTCATGTACTCCATAGACAAACCTCCTTACTAAGCCATACTTTTTTCCCGATCCTTTTCGCCATATAACTGAACAGCTATAAGTACGACACCTAACACAACACTGTCACTACACCAAACTGAATATAAAACTAGTTACAAGTAGGTACTGAACGACCAATAAACCTTGAGCTTCCTTGTCCCCTCTTCCTACAAGGAAGTGTTAAACAGGGAAGGTTTTGTTCCTCCATAGAGGGGTCTAGTGTGAATGGTTCGGTATTGCGCCTGGGGGTACGATGAATATGCAACACCAATAAATGTAGTTTTATCCACGCCGGCTAACTTTCTCCGAGCACGGGCGCAACTCGACTCGGTCGAGTAATAGTTGTACGAACTAACTTTGTGATGTAGTTGGATTACCGCAGATTGATTTTTTAATTTTAATTGATGCTGCTGGCTAGCGTATGAATTAAATTAAAATTATTATTATTTCAGTAGGTTTTAAAAAAGGCAAAGATACCGTTAGTCAGCGTCTCATAAAAATGTGACATATTAGTAAACCGTCAAGAGATAATATTTATACGTACCTACGTAGATATGACGCACGGTGTATTTTCCAATATTGCGATAAATCTGAATATGACATAATTATCGTGTTTTACAAAGTAATTCACCACTTATGATAGCTGCATTTAAATTAAATCTTCACACATTTTTAGTAAGTAAATAATAACTGCTACTAGGTAAATAATTGCTTTATTCGCTTAGGTATGCAAAATGGCAGCCGAACAACGTCGTAATCTATCAATGTATGATACGACGAAAACGTTCCTACTTACCTATTGGCAATCGTGTAGGTACCTATACTGCGTTCGTGAATTAGTTTCCAAACATGTAAACAAAAACGAGTTTAAGGAAAATCAACTGTAAAACCTACACATAAGTTTGAGTTTGCGCTCCAACTTCATATTTTTTTATGAATTTTCTAAAGTCAACTTAATTTATAATTTCATAAAGTTTATATTTATTTAAGTAGATATAACATCAATAGGAAACAAGGATTCGAATAGGCCTTAGGTACATTGCCATAACTCATAAACGTAGGTATAATATACATTTCATATTACAATATTGCATGCGACCGCCACAATTTATGTTTGAAACTGAATGAACAGTGGTTTTATTGCATGACTTGACTTTATTATTATTACAACAGGAAAACCAACTAATTATGAGATACGACATTATTACAGACTGAGCAACGCTTAACAAGCGTATCAATTATTTTTTTCACAGAAAACAAACGAAGGTATTTTATATTAAAACTAACTTCTGCCCGCGACTTCGTCCGCGTGAAATTTCTTGTTCGCCCGACCCACCGCGTCGCATCGCATCGCCTGCCGGCGCTATTACTTCGTTCTGATTTTTTTTATTTTTTGCTCGGCTCCTAAGTGTTCTAGCGTGATGTTAAATACCCTATAGCCTTCCTCAAAAATATAGGCTATCTAATGCAAAAATATTTTTTCAAATCCGACTTGTAGTTCCAGAGATAATGCGTTCAAACAAACAAACTCCAGCTTTATTATTATTAGTTTAGATATAGATTTACATAAACGTCAAAATCCGTTGAGAATTCAATATGTTATTCTGAAGCTGAATAATTAACTTGCGAAGAAAAATGTAGGTTTGTTGTAGATAATTAATATTATCAAATGGCTTCGTAGGTATTTGTCGTGATGGCTATTCATACAAATGTAATTCCATTAAAAACTAGACGAATTGTGTATGTTGTAGGAAATATTGTCCTTATTTTTAGCTTGATAAGCAGTAAGTAGGTAGGTAAACCTGAGTATTTGGCAAAAATTCGATTGTCGTGCCAAATACCGTATGTGAAATAAACTCGAAACCCAAACTCAAAATGTAAACTCAAATCATTTATTTCTATTAAACCATTTACAGGCACTTTTAAATTGTCAAGGAGTGGGTCAGTCAGAAATATGAAGTTACATAGTTGCCCATTCTTAAGCGTAACAGATACCTATGGAGAAGAACGGACAAGAAAATCCATGGACACTCTTTGTTAATAATGTTGGATTTATAATTGTATGTGAGAACGATCTACAAAAAAAAAAGATTATGGGGTTTATTTATAAACGATGATTATTAAGTGACGTTTAAATGTTAAAGTATTCGTTAATCAGTACTTAACTTTAAGCAACGTTTATGAATAAAGAGGTATATTTGTCCCATCTCTATTAATTAAATTTTAAAACGTGTTAAGTGATCATTCATGCTGTCCAGCAATAAAACAGTTAGCAAAATATTCGGACGCTGCGCTGGTAAAATGTTGTGTCGTGCAGAATTTTAATTTATTTTTTCGTGACAGCTCATTGAACGAGTTTTTATTTATATACTTGAGCCGATAAAACATGGGTCGTTTGATTAAATAAATCTAAATCGATCTGCTTGGATTAATACTTAGTAATCAATAAAAAATTTAAGAAAAAATGCTTTGGAAGATACACTATCAATTTATTTAAATAAACTCATCATTTAAATAGCTCAACTTTTCTCGTGACGTGATTTAAGGAGAATATTTGAAGGAGATGTTTTGTGCATCGTTTCGTTTTCTGAAATTTCGTTTTCTATATTTAGAAATAGGTTTTGCCCGCGGCATCACCCGCGTTGATGTCGGAAAATATTTTTTTTTTCCATAGCCCAATTTTTGAGGAAGGCTTTGGGCTATTTAACATCAACCTAGGACTCTTAGGAACCGAGGAAAAACAAAAGAAAGAACACTAAGCGAAAGCGTAGTAAGAGCGCCGGCAGGCGATGCGATGCAACGCAACGGGGTGGGTCGGGGGAACAAGAAATATCCCGCAGGCAAAGTCTCGAGCAGAAACTAGTATCTCTATAAAAATTATACAATACAATGCAGTATAGTAGGTACGCAAAAATGTTACCACAGACAACGAGTGTCATACGCAACTCGAGACAACAATGTAACAAACTCGACCAATCACTGCACCGTAACCATGACAACGCACTCTGTAACAGAAATCACAATTACAACCTATTAGACACAAATCAATATAATTATTCGTATGGCCGACCACCTTAGTTCCCATACAATTTATGAGAGGTTATGTAATTTTCTAAGTGCCGTAAATGTTGTATCGATGACTGCCCAAGTGCCATTGAGTTGTATTTAAAGGCCCTACACACCTGCTTTGGGCATTTGTTTCTGCCGGCCTATTCCGTAAATATTTTATCGTGAAAACTTAGGTGAAGTGAGCTGTCAGTAGTGTCAATTCCTGGAATGACAGCTCACTTCAGCTAAGTTTTTACGGTGACTTTTTCACGGAGTAGACCGGCTGGATCATCGGTGTATTACCTACGCTCGTCTAGGAGATAGGCAAAAGATGTCGCATGGCATAAAGTCGTTTGTGACAGACGTAGGTAGAAATCGGAATATAGAGCTATATTTAGATTAAATATGACTATCCGCGCTCACTCCAAACGTATAGTCAACCGCCGACTATGAGTGTCAAATTGATGAGCTCCGTGATGTACAAAAAACCAACTGCCAACTGATTTTGACGGTTGACTTAGATAGACCATTTCCTAGATTTTACTTATCACCTCACCAGAGGGGCAATTCTCGTAATTCTAACAAGATTCCAAGTCTGATCTCAGTCTCAATCTGTCAAAAATACCTATAATTTCCCTACATTTTTGACAAGTATTTGACATTGATTGTCGCTGAGATGAGATTGCGACTAGATTTTGAACGTTTTTAATTACGGGAATTGACCTTCTGGTTGCTAACTGAGTGTCACCTAAAATGAGGAATTTGCACATATCTTGGGTAGTCTATTACCCAATATTTAGTCGCATAGTGAGGTCGACTCTTTAAATGAAGTTTACGCGTAGTCACGTTTGACGCGTATGACTATATTTAATTTATTTAATTAGCATATGAATTTCGTGCGGAATTTAGGTAACGATTGTCGCCTACTGTCCCTTTGTTTAACATTAATCGTTTCTAATAATAGCTCTATTGTTGTTTCTGGTATGTCTTGCTTCATTCATAAAAAGACGGTGAAAGAATCCACGTCTTTTTTCCTTTCATTCCGTTCCTTTTTTTCTCGAGTGTACATATAATTTACTATTCTACGGATACCTATCAAAACCTTAACGGTTTTTACAACGACCCACTGTTGCATCGGCTCCATGCCTCTTGCCATTTTAACAGGTACGGTTTGATTATTACAAACTCTTCAGTACTAATCCACTGAAACAATTCCTATTTTATAGGAGCTTAGTCTCTGACCACTATTATTCCTTCTCTTTGCCACACAGCTGCACAGGCACTTCCTATAATGATGAATCATAAACCTCTATAGGTATTTCAAAACGGGGCTTTCCCAGTTCCCTACACCATTCTATTTTTAATTCAAACCTAGTTCCGCATCGAACATATACTATTTTAATACGTTAACACATCAAAAACAAAGACGGTTCCCTCAAGCATATCCTTCAGCCTAAAGGCGGTGGTGACAAATACAACTATCTCTTTCTAGCTGTAGGTGCAGCAGGTTAGTGTGAGTGGTGTGTACGTCTGGATAACGGTACACAGTTCGTGACGACGAGGCCGCGGGACGAGTCACGATTTGAAAAAGTGTCGGGCCGACGGGACGAAGTCCCTGCGTTCCGAGATGATATTGCTTGGTGCAAGACGTAGGCTACATACTGAGGTGATTTGAACTATGTTGACCTTCTATAAGGACCCATTCCGCGTCAAAGACTGCCAATAACATGCTTGTGAAACAAGCAGGCCGGCGGGAAAGAGGAAACTTAATATTACCTACCAATTTCTAATCAGCCGATCGATTCTGTAAAAGTCTCACCGTGAAAAGTTAGGTGAAGTGAGCTTAGAGTGAGCTGTCAATAGTGTCAATCCCTAGCATTAGTTGGAATGACATGTTCACTACACGCTCACTTCACCTAAGTTTTCACGGTGAGATGGTTACAGAATCGCACTGCTGGTTGCCCTTTCATTTTCAAGAATTTCAAAAGGATAGTTCTTCTTAAACTATGAAGTTTTTCTACTGACTAACTGCTCCCTAATTGCGTAACACACAATCTATCTCCATCTGAATCATTTTGAAGGATATTACTAATCCATTGGTTCATATGTTAGAAAAAAAATCTGCTCAACAACGTAAATAACGCAATGAATGTTGTTGAACTGTCAAAATGAAAGCCATTGCTACTGTTAGCGTGTTACGCAATTACCCCTACCCCCCTGATGACTGGTGTCTTAAGGACCATTTCTTTTGAGCACTTTTGTAAGTGAAGGATCTGACCAATCCGTATTCTTCTTTGTATTCCAGTGCTAAAAAACTTACCATCTAACATATCCACTAAACGATTTTGTTCATCCCCAATAACTTCTTTCATAACCAGCAAAGTCGCCGTAACGTCCATTCTCTATGATACTGTCCCTTTCTCATTATTTTCTTCATCCAACCCTCCTCGCCTCTGACTTAAGCCACACCAACCAAGCTGCATACTGCAACAGTATTACACGTTCTTTATATCAGCGAAACTTTAATACATGAGACGCTCGCAACATGTATACTTAGGAAAATTCACTGCAAACTACCTTCAGCTTGATTATCTGGAGATACGGTTACCTGGGTCCGATACTCATTCTGAGCAAAGTGTGGTAGGAATAATCCTACCACACTTTGCTCAGAAGTCTTTTTTGAAATCGATTCATAAGAACCGACTTCAAAAAAGGAGGAGGTACTCAATTCGGATGCTTATATTTTTTTAAATTTATATTCGGGCATAACTCGGATTTGTAAAAGTTTAATGGATAAGGTATGCCTCAGAGGTGGTCGCATATAAAGATTAACTTTGCTTGGGTAGTTTTTGAGTTCGCTTCAATAATACGATTTTTTTCCACTTTGTAGTGTGTTTTTTTGGAAGTCGGTAGTTTTTTTTTTCAGCCATTTCTTTGCAGAAATTCTCAGTAACACTTTAACTTAGTGCTCCGTTACTGGCAATAGGCTTGCCCCGAACATGGGACCTTTATCTATGTAATTGGCTATATATGTGTATCGTGTACTTCCCCCATCGGGGAATAAGGGCATAATGTGTCTACCTTATTTTAAGTAGGCACGAGCTACACAAGAACAGCTCAAACCGTTGTAAAAACATCAGTCAGTCATCAAGGGTCTTAAACATTATGCACTCCTCACTCTAATTTCTTCCTAATGATGTCTGATTAATAAAGATTATCAGGTCAGCAGTTTGCGAAGTAGTCCACATAGGTTGGTGTCTTATTAATGATGAAATTATTTTCTAAAGTTTCCCAATTATAATAAGCAATCGTTTGCAAAGCTTCTCACTCTAGTCTTCGCATCCCAATACGTTGTTATATAATAGCAATAGTCCTTAACATGTCACCACTTAGCCGATAGCCGATGGTCTATGGACATGGCCGTGGCCCGGGCGATAGCCTCCGATCCTTGGAACCTGTTCCCGCGGTTAGATTTTAACAAATTGCGCGAATATAGGTACTGATATTGCGTTTTAATTTTATCTTCCTTGATCCTTAATAATGATTATAATAACCCATAGCCCAGTATATTTTGTTTCCATGTTCTGCAATAGTCCTGCACCAACCGGGGGTTGTCCTTGGGTGCACTTACATGGTGCATACAGGGATAATCGTTGGTTGGTGCCTCTTCATCATTTAAAATTGTGTAAAGGGCTTCTGCGAGTTGGCTTCGGCCCCTAGTACGCCTTTCAAAGGTCCGGAACCCCAGGGTCACGAGATATGTCAAAGAAAACTAAAAAATTATAACAAGAACTTAGAACTATGAACTGAAAATATTTTGGACGCCTACGCGGGATCAAGTTAAATTAGCTAGCTAAACTCCACAGACGAAGTATCGAAATCATCTTCATTATTATGTTATGTCGTAAGGTGCACCCACCATTTCCTTACCTACTAACGTTTTTATTATGTATTCCGCATTACGATGATACTGTAATTGACCTGTACACACGGCTACACATCAAGCTATGCATTTCCAGTTTTAGCTGACCTCGCATTGTATAGGTTTTTCGTACAATCAGCAGGCAGCTTATACTGGTTTTGCATAGCTTGATGTGTAGCCGTGCGTACCCTAATTACGCACTTTCAATCTTAATCTGAATCATTTTGTAGATTATTGCTAATCCATTGCTTCATATGTTCGAAAAATATGTCCGCTCAACAACGTAAATAACGCAATGAATGTTGTTGAACTGTCAAAATGACACCCATTGCTACTGATAGTGTGTTACACAATTACCCCGCTGTGCACTATTTGCGTAAAACACTTTCAATCAGAATCTGAGGGTTTTGAGCAGACGAATCTTTGAGGTGAACTGCCAAAATGAAGCTCAGACATTGCAATCAATTGTTATTTTATGCTGTTACCTATGTTTTTAATTGAAGAAAAACGTCGGTAAAGTAAAACATCGTGATGAAACCGGCAAGTCCTAGAACTAAAAATTCGAAGACATGTGACATCTTACAACTCGCACTGGGCCCGCGTGGTGGATTACGGTCCACTCCCTCTCACAGAGAGGAGGCCTGTGTCCCAGCAGTGGGAACGTTATAGGTTGATTATGCTAGGGTGTTTAATTTAAAACCACGGATGAATCAGCATTATTTTCATCTGTTAATATAAATAAAGTAAACCTAATAACCTCCTCATATTATAACACAGGCCCAGAAACTCGCACTCTAAGCGCCCACAATCTGAATGACAAATCAAAAACTTTTTAAACCTCAACAATAAGTTTGCCGAGTCCAAATTTGGCTTATTGTTGGGACCAAGATGGCAACCAACCAGCTTTCCGAATGCTTCCTGACCGCGCCAATCACCAACCTATTGTACCCAGATTACTTGCAAATTCTATTAAAGAAGAAATTTTCGCAGTCAATAATTTTTACAACCATTGTAGCTTTAGTACCAGTCATTGTAAAATGGAAATAAAGGAACCGCGCAATGTATGATGTAGTACTGAATAATTGGATAACGGTAGCCCAACATGTGGTTTCGTGGTCAAGATATATGGATTTCCTATGACTATCGAGTTTTTGATTGAAATGTCAGTTACACGATGTATAGAAATATGTTGAGAAATTGATTGTAGGACCATTATTCTTGGCTTGTCTTTACACAGCTGGCCAATACAAATATGCAGACGTCGTAATAAATATTAATATACGGAGAAAATAGAGAGAATTTGCATTAAGATGTTATCTGTGGAGTAGCAAGTTTATTCCTAGCTATCAAGTATTGATTGTGCAATGATATTCAAGCAAATATATTAACACCTTCCCCGAAAATTCGGTCTTTCGGGGAACTTTTATTCGAATTATGTCAAAAGAGAAATAATATTGCGACGCAAACTTCCCAATATGTTCGATCACAAACAATTTCCGCGAAAACCATAGAGAATATGAAATGTAACAAAAGGGAGACGAGCAATAAAACATACACAGATGCGTACCGAATCCTGAGGTCACACTCGTTGCATAATATTAATATCCTACACCAAAAAATACAACAAATATACGAAAAATTGACATTCGCCCGTTTCCAATTGGACCCTCGTCACGTGTCAAAGAATCAAACACAGAATCATTGCAATTTCCCAGATATAGAGAAAACGCACTCTAATTTCTAACACACAAAATGCAATTCTGTTCAACAAAATTTATTGAAAGAAATCGACGCCAATCCATCAATCGAATAAAGTCGTAACTTTTAATCCTGACAACTAGATGAAGACTTTATTTGCATGACAATAAAATTGCAATTTCAATGATAGAAAAATGTTAACCCTAAAAAGATGAATGCAAATATTAATCAGGCTGATAAGTGTGGGGTGTTACATTCTTGTTCGGATTGCGTTTGTCTGTCTGTTTATCAGATGACATCGTGACGGGTTGGTAAGGGTTGTAACAATAACGCGTGCAGGTTGGTTTTATCAGCGACCAGAGATAATTCGCTTCAACGCTTGAAATAAAAGACCTTTTTGCTTTTCGGTGTTGTGGATTCATTCATCTTGTTCACCTCGTTATACAGGGAGTCATGTTCTTAAAATGTTTGTTTCTGAAGCGTCTTAAGGTTCTTGTGGGTTCGAGGATGGGATTTATTTATTTTTGCTTATTAAGTAGGTATAAGGCCTACTACAATTTCTGTAAATTCAAAAAATATAGTTTTGTTTAATAAAATCTTTTTTATATAGATACCTATTTTGTCCCACTTCTGAGCAAAGGTTCATACTTCTCCAATTTTCCGTATCTTGTGCCTTCTCCAGTCAATCGGCCAGAAACGAGTCCGAATCCTCACGCCAGCGTTTCTTTCGAAAAAACTTTTATGTGTATGACTTCCCAAAATAAGTCCCCAGTGCAGTGCGTAGAATTACTATTTTCGTAACCAAAAATGCTCATCCCGTAAACTCTCTCTCTAATCTCCCAGATAACGCAATCGGTTTCGAGTACCCAAGCGACCACTCGAAACCAAATAAAGCAGAACATTAGTTCGTGCAACCAATATTAATTAGCAGATGGTTATCTCGTCTTATTTAGAGTCTGCCGTGAGCATGTCCGCCTGACCCTGCCTAGGTCGTCATATATACCGCTAGAGGGTTAAACCACGGAATAAAGTACCTACAGAATGTCTGGTCGACAACGCGGTATTGCCACGCACATAATGGCGAAGCGTTAAATTCGAACCTCGAATTTCGAATTGCAGTTTTCTCGATTTTACACTTACTTGCATTAGTACCGTAATACCTACCGGTCTATTCTGTAAATATCTCACCGTGAAAACGTGTGTGGGGTGAGCTTGAAGTGAACTGTCCTATTACCTGACCCTAGGAAATCTAGAAATTGACAGCTCGTTTCAAACTCACTTCATCTAAGTTTTGACGGCGAGTGTAGTCTGTGAACCTAATGTTTCCATCTAACATTGCTGAGCTGAGGCCCTGGTGCCATAATTATTTATTTTTTAATACTTTAAAGTTTTTTTATATGCCAATAAACGCATTTTCTTTCTTTCATTCTGTATAAAATATCAATCGAATAATAGATTCGATTATTTCTCGGCTGTCTACAATGAGAACTGCAGTAATCTAGTGATTACTAGATACTATTGCAGTCTGTGACTTAGTAGTCACAGACTGCAATGAGGCTTTTGTCCCTCACACAAAATGGCAACACCACAATACAAAATATCGTAGCGTAGCCATTTTGTGCTTGAAGACTAAAATAAGGTCCGTATTGACCTTTTAATGGCGTATTAGTAGATATTTACTTTGTATTGTTGCTTGTTTTCGTGCTAAGTGCCTATAGAGTTTATAGGATTAGTGTTATGTTTTTAATGGCGCATCGTTAGAGGTACAGTTATTACGAAACAGGTTGTTGGTACGTTGTGTAACCCACATAGCAGCCGGCTTATTCTGTAAAAATCTCAACGTGAAAACTTTTGGTGAAGTGCTTGAAGTGAGCTGTCATTCCACTCGATACTAGTTATTGATACTTTTGACAGCTCACTTCACATAAGTTTTCACGATGAGGTTTTTACAGACCAGATCAGCTGGTTTAATGACATAGGTACAGGTTGACATTCGTTAAATTAAGAATCGATGATTTCGTCGCTTTTTATCGAAAAAAAAAACTTTTACGCATCCTTGAAATGCCAAAGGAACAGAAAAATTTAAGAATATTTTTATATTTCAATATTTTTATTGATCCAACATTGGTGCATCGGATTATTTTTGTAAAATGTAACTATAAACAAAATATAATCGGATTGGATACGCAAGGTGTTCGTAAAGTGAAATATATTGAATATTTTATCGGCCATTGTTTCCAGGTCAGTAATATTATGGACAATTTGTTGTTTTATTCGTAAATTTTATTTTATTTTAAAGAAAATAAAACTGACCGCGAGTGTATCAGGTTGAACGGAATCGATATCTCGAATCACCATTTTGCTTTCATTGTCACCTCTTTTAACAAGTGCAGTCCTCTCAGATTAAGTTAACCGCAATAAAACCTGTAATTAATGGCAGTTAACTAAACTATAAACATAATAAATTACTGTTCAGTTAACCCTAAATCGCGCTCGTACGTGATAGGTTAGCAACCTGCCTGTTCTTGTTCGATCTTTAACCTGAATCTAATAGATCTGGCACACAATGGCGGTTGACGTCTTTTTGACGTCAGACGTCAGAAATTCGCTATTTATTTTTGGAACAGCTTGTATGTAAATCGTCAATTGTTGTCTTATTGTATGTTTAGGAACCAGCCTTTTTTTTTCGGATGGGAAATCATCAAATGACCCCTCCCGCTCTGGGTGGAGCGGAAGGGAGTGTCAGACTCTTACTGACTAAAACCCACCCATGTTCCTTCCTTTGCCCTTCATGGTCCGGGGTAGCGGTAACCCTTTCGGACAATCCCGCTGATCTGGCAGGCATCGGCCCTAAGGGGCCCCTCAAATTATGCTGACAACTCTTTGAGGCGCGGGTGAACACTTACGCGCCGTCCGGCACGGGCCTGGTCCTGATCGGGCGGTGAGTTACCCATTGCTCTCCGCCCACAGGCCCGCGCCAACGGTGGCCGGGAGTCGTCACGCGGCTCCCAACGCCCGGAGCGTCTCTCGCGGCGGCTGGGACGGGAGGCTCTCTCCCTCATCCGTCCCGCCACCTTCTTCGCTAGCATGACTGCTTCGCAGAAGGAGGCGACTGCCTCCCACTCCCTCTCGCCCCGGACCATGGCTTGCACCAGGGCCGGGCGCGAGAAGCCGCCGCCGCTGCCGATCGCCTCTACGAGGACACGGCGGTGCTCCGCCCAAGTGGGGCAGACCTCCACCGTGTGCTCCACCGTGTCCTCTGGGCGATCCTGGCAATGCTGACACCCGGGCGTTTCCTCCCGCCTAATGATGCGTCAGGCGGTAGGTGAGGGCGCCGTGGCGCCTCTCTAGCCACTCCTCAAAATAGGAACCAGCCTTAAGCGAATATTGCTAATTGCGTAAAAAATTTAGTTACCATACACGTGTTGAAAAAATATCTTATTTATTTTAGAAAAAATCCTTAGATACTATTAACTACTACAAAACGTTCTTACATCTTAGCTCCATTAATTAATCTCATCTTAGACATCAGTGTATCAAGTTTTGACTCCTCCATTTTTAACAAAAACCTATCACATATAAAAATACACAGTACACAAACAGAAATCAACATAATTATCCATAACCCATCAACTGCGATCGATAAATGAGAAGCTAAAAACAGTGAGTCAAGGGGTCGCCGGGACCGAGACAATGGCGTAGGGTTGCGGTCACAGATGTCGTTTATCGGACGCTCGCCTAATCTTTAACCCTCCTAGCATTTGAGGGTTGTGTTTACGAAAACGGTAAATGAATTTGATTTGGTTTTAGCAGCACTCATTTTTCTTATTCGATTTTTTTTTTGTGTCACGAATTTTCACTCGTATACGTAACTAAAAACTACAAAAAATCCGTTTCCTTATAATCCTACGGTCTTTAGGGGTTCTCAAGCTTTAGGTTCTTGCCACAGACCATACTTGAACTTGAGTTTGTCTTACAAGTTTTCTTCTTGGGTTCCATTGCAGCCATTCCACGTTCCAAGGCTGGAAAACAGTTAATAGCTTTGCTCTTTTCAATAACTAAATAACTTTTCAACACCGATTTTTTTATTAGTTACATGCTTATTAAGAAATCTTAACTACAATATACAATTTAACACTAAAATATATATATTATATACAAGGATACAAACGGAAAAACAAGGGGAGAGCTCATTAGGCATCAAAAAATTGTCCTCATCGCTATCAGTAGGAAAAGTGCCCAAAAGCGTTGCTACGTTAGATGGCAATGCTGATCTAAAATAAAATTTTCCTAATCATCAAAAACTCAAAGAAAACCCATCCCTATAACACTCACTTACCCCTTCATTCTGCAGGATATGTAAATACCCCTCACAGTGATAGCCGTATAACTTTTTAGACCGTGTTTGTCCAAATCACTCTGGTAAGGGGTGACCACATTAATTGAATTACGTGTCGCTTCACATTATGCCTGCGTCGGCTCTACTATTTGAGTTTACTTTATGACTACTCACACAAATTGCTGTAAGAACTTCCCTACTACCAGGGTGTTTAAATTTTAACGGCCGTATTCTGGAAAAGATAGGTAGTCTTTACAAATAAATTGAAGTGTCTGTTTGTGATATCAAAATTACATCTTTTTACTAAATAAATATGAAAGTTTTTATTTATTATCTTCATACCATGCGCAGACGGAAGCTAGTCAAGCATAGAACACAGTTTTATAAACATAGTTTTGAGCGGAGAGTAGTCTGAAATGATTCTTTGAATAGAGGTAGCATCGTTCTAGAATAAGAGCCATACAGTTTCTCAAAATCTTTAGTAAAATCCTGACCTTTTCCCTCAAAGAATAAGCTCTTTTCCTATCACTTGACAGCAAACACCCTTTTAATTCACACCGATTAGATGATTGTACGCGCTTACCACCCCACTAGTTCCGTGGTAAACAATCCGAACGGAATGATTCCGCCCAAAGTAAGGACAGACGTCACCAACTACTTCTATCTTGCCATTGTCTTCGACCGCCGAAGTTCGGGTCTGATAAGGAGATGGGCCCACAATGTATAGGTCCCAAGTTTGTTAACATGGGGATTTGAAAAGCCGTTGAAACCGTTTAGACGTTGCAAAAGCGACAGGTGAAACGCTTTTCTTTGCTTATCGTGTTTACTCCGATAAGTTCGGAATAAGGCGCCCGACGTTTCTGGTTTTACCTACGTATTCCATTTTCGAATTTATTCTTTGTTGCCAGTAAAAAAAAGAATTGGGTGTCGGAATAATTTTACATTCTTTATTTAAATTATCTTGCATTACTTTAACAGAACTTTGAACATCAAAATGTCTCCGTAAATAACAAGTTTTTTACGACACCAAAATTTAATTTCACATTTATAGAAACCGACAAATTACAAAACGACAGTTTACACTTGTCGCTTAAAAATAAATTAGAAAAATAATTGGATTCGGTGTAGGTACACATGTGACAAAAAAATAGTCACAAATGTCTTGTAAACTCGTAATATTCTCGTAAAATGTGTGTGTAACAACAGTTTTGAGGTCGTAAAAGGGCGTGTAAGTGTAAAGTGAAGAGTGGGATACTTTACCGATGTGTTCATTGATGGCACCCCGGGGCTCACATTAACACCGATATTACTATTATCGCGGTGTATTCGTATTAACGCCGTCGAGATTACATTAACTAAACTACCGGCCGTCGACGGGATAACACTGTTTGAGTTTGTAAAGAGCGCGTTTGTTTTACGCGGTGTGGTTTGGAAAATGTATGTCCTATTTAATTTTTAAATATCTTTTCAGTTTACAATCTATACTTATAAATTATTTTCAAAATTAGAGAGAATATGAAGTGTTATCATCTACAATAATAGGCACTATTTTTACTAATTCCTTTATGATCTGATCAAATAAAAAAAAAACATAAATCAGTCACATTTTTACTGTAAGTAAATAAATAAATTAAATTATAAATTTTATTTTTTAATTCAGTAAAAACACATTTAAGGTTCACAATAACAATTTTCCAAATAAAAACAGAAAATTCCAGAAAAACAACGATCGTTTGTAGATTACATACTAATAAAAAACCATTGTATCACAGACACCAGTAAAAAGTAATTAAGTATGTATTAAAGATGAACAATTAAAAAAAAAAAAAAACAAAACTGATCTATATCACTATACAGTTGTGTTTTTTTTTTATTGTTAAGTGATGTGACAGATGCTAAATCTGTTGCACCTACGATATTTTTGTATTTTTTTATTTTTTATTTTACAAAATTCACTTTCAACGCTCACGTTTTCGCTAACCCCCTGTACCAGACTATGTTTAGCCCATTCGCCGGTTGCACAACACAGCATTGTTCGCAGGGGTCGAGGTCCAATGCTTAGTTGACCCTTAATTGATTTGTGTCGGGCTTAAACACAGCTTAGCGTCATTACGAGCTAATCAAATGATAGTTGTGCTTATCGCTTTAATGATGTTCATTAAGAATTAGGGTTCGTTGTTAGTAGGAAATGGTGGGTTAATGTTTAGTACTTATAGCTAGGTAGCTAGCATATAGCTTTGAGGTGAATAAAGGGTTCACTTCTTTAGAAATTGTAGCCGTTGTTTAATTGTAACTTTTATTTATTTGATATTAACTGACCCGAAAGACGTTGTCCTGTACAAATTTCAATAACTTATACATACATCACCCCGAATTTGAAAAAAAAATCGAGAAACTTTTCCAATTTTTCTTTCCATAAAATCCTAATTCGGACTGTTACAAATATTTTAAAACAAAAAATAGCCACATCGGTTCAGCCGTTCTCAAGTGATGCACTCACCAACGTACATCATTTCATTGTTTTATAAAGTTAATTCTTCGCTGTCAACGTAACTCGTTGACGAAAAACAAGTTTTATAATGACAGAAAATCTTTTGCTTGACGTCGCAGTCATTTTAAATTATTTAATTAAAAACAATACCTTAACAATAAATAATTAAAAAATCAGCAGTCTCTACACTTAATTTAATATCAAAATAATATTTCCTAAACGAATCATTGTTTACATTACATTGTAAGCAAAACTACAACACACCACCAAAACAATTTTCGCTAACCCCAAACCACTATCCTAATATTTCTGTACCTGACCAAACTGACCACGTAAACGACCATTAAAGGGTTAACAGCCCCGCACGAAACAAGAATAGCCACAAATCAGTGAGATATTCAATCTCGGGTACAATAACATTAGAATATCGGCTAAACGACTAAACTAAGGGGGTTTAGCGACAGTGCGATAACTAAGGGTTAAATCTAATGTTACGGCTAGATATGACATGTTTAACATGTCATTAAAGATAGAAGGTAATGCCAGCTACTGGCATTATTTTATTTATTTTTTATTTTATTTATTAAAGTAAACCAACATTTATAAAAATAGGTAGGTATGAAAATGGATAAACAATTAATTAGTGTGAACTTTATAAGACAAGAAATACCCGCATTGCTATTCTGTAAAAATCTCACCTTGAAAACTCAGGTGCAGTGAGCTGTCACTAAAGGGATTAGGTGGAATGACTGCTAACTTCACCTGAGTTTTCACGCTGAGATATCTACAGAATAGATCGGCTGGAATAGAATACTCTTCATTATGCACATCATAATTATAAATTACAGATATAAATCTAGAAAAAATACTTAATATTTTCAGAACCTTAAGAATAAAAAATAGTCCTTGAAATTGCAAAATTAATAAAAGTCGTTTTTTTTTTCATCGTTTTAGCTTTTTAATCAGAATTTAAAGACATTTTTTGAACCAATAAATCCTTCACGTATCTTCATGGCTAAAAGTGCCCAAATCAAACCAAACACCAACTACCATTAAACTACAACGAAACTAACATATTCGTTGCTCATCCAGCTCCACTAATTCCTTACTTAACTATCTGTAAAGGGAGACGGAAGGGATAAGGTGGAAGGGCTCCGAACAAATTAAGGGATCCTAATGGTTATCGGCGGGATCTACGGTGGGCTGTGTTTAAACTGGCCTTTACACTCGCTGGATGAATTTTAATGTCCCCAAGTGTAGTGTGAGATGTCATAGCTGATATTTTGATATGTATTACAAGATGGTGGACATAATCGTGTTATGAGGCTTTTGAGTACGTTTTGAATTGTTTAGTGGCCGTTTTATGTTTGGGAGTCGTAGAAATGGTCCTGATTGGTGCCACTGTGTTGCTAGCTTTTGCCCGCCGCTTCGCCCGCGTAGAGGCTGGAAATTTAACCTTCGGGAACGTACTACCGGGATAAAAAGTATCCTATATGTTAATCCAGGATTTCAACCGTTTTTGCGTGATTGAGTATACATGCAAACATTTATAATAGTATTATATTAGTTGGATAGTAGGAAGATGGTTGACATGTTACGAGTTTTTTGAGTGCGCTTTAAAGAAGATGGTTGACATGTTACGAGGCTTTTGAGTGCGCTTTAAATTGGTGCCATTCTGCTACATTTGGTAGTTTTTATCATAGTGTTAATGTTTCCAATTTAAGATCCGTGTTCTAGAGTGATAGAATCAAGATTCTGGATAAAAAATTGCAGATGTGACTCTTGTCTCGACGCAAATTTAAAAAACGGTTCTACAGTGGACTTATTTTTAGAGTATGAGTCTGACATTTAAAGATAAACTTAACATTTGACTTAACAGTCTCCTAGGGGTCATTTCAGCAATGAAACTGAACGCGATCAGCACATAAACTGCGTTCAAGAGCTGTCAATGAAGCTGATGACACAATGATGACACCGACAGCTCTTGAACGAGGTTTTAATGTGATGATCTCGTTCAATTTCATTCCTAGAATTCGTTCTTAGTCGAGAATTTTATTACTCAAAGTGTAGATAATTTTCATTATTGTTCAGCATGCAAAATATAACTGTAATGTTTACGGAGATACCCTGCATTCTTTAAAGTGTAAAGGGTAAATTAAAATATTCACTCAGTCGGAGGTCTATTTAATCGGAGATAACTTGTCCAAAGCATTAAAAACAGCATCAATAACATTATAACAGTAACCAGTTTCATTCAATTTATATTTTTTTCCTTTACCGTCTTTAGCGCCCATAAATAATTGTCAGAGATATTAATTACGATGTTGTCTAAATTTTAAGACGTACGCGCCATTCATCTTCTAAGTCTTACTCTCGTGTGCCGTAATTATTCAAATTATCTCCTTATCAGGTCAAAACAGTTTTCCAACACCCCCCTGAAATTAATACATGTTTCATATCAATATCAACTTTATGACTTCGGCAGTAAGGTTGAAATTCCATTGGTGTAAAATCGGATTTTTGTTTTGCAAATGTCTCCTTTATCAGTGTCGCTTTTGATATTTTAATTTGCAGTTTTGTTTTAATTAATCTTTGTTTTGGTAGTGTTATGGTTTCGCTGATCGTTTAATTTCATTTTATTGTTTATTATTTGGCCTGCCTGCACAAATGCATTGGCAAAAAAGTAATTATGTACTTATATATCTTTTTTTAATACCTTTGCTTCAAATAACATCTCTATTAAAAATACACGTGTTGATAATTCATAAGCTCTTTCAATTGTCCAACACTTTAAACGCAACATCACGCCTGTATTTCCCGAGGTTTAAGCAGAGGTGTACCTACAAGGTGTCATTTTGCATCTTCGTCAAATTCAAGGAGGTAACTATGCTACTGATTCTCGACACGAATCAATAATAAAATAAGTAGGTATTTTTTTTTTCTAATTTTCGGAAATGTGTGGGACACGCATTTTAAAACGCGGCCTCTGAGACCGCACTGTAACTGCCCTTTTACACACACATAAAAACGCGGCCGCATATACGACATCATAATGCGATTCTGTTCTTTGAAAGTGGTGTATTCTGAAATACTGCCAAACTTAAATAACTAAAAAAACAAGTTTGTATTCATTTTTTTTTTTTGTATCGTAATTTTATTTGATTATTTATATCTTTCATAACAGCCTCCTGAAATTTGACGAGGATGCAAAACAACAGCTTGTATAGTAACACCCACATTTCACCAGTTACATTGAAGTGTCACGCAAAATATGCGCATTGACGTGGAGTTGCGGAAACCAGGGGTCTACTCAGAAGTGGTATCGGCCGAATGTTCGGCCATTTCCTGCTAAGTTACTATTTGATTCGGTCGGCCCCGATCCTACAATCCTACACTCTTTCGAATATTGACTATGGTCCCGACCCAACTGAGTCGATCCGAACTTTTTTCGCATTTTTCAATAATATTCAGTTCGGCCATGTGTCGGCCCGATCCGATCATTCGCACTTTGCACTTCGTAGTAGACCCCCAGCCCTTATTACCTATTACCTATATTTAAGTCCCATGTAATAGGAGGCGAGCCTATTCCAACACTTTAATTGCATTTTATCTATTCTAACCTCAATAAACTTCAAAAATCTACAGAAACCCCTAAAAGAACTTCTTAGATAGTTTTCCTACGAGTGTACTACTTTTGAAACCTCTTCCCCTCCCACACAAAGTCGCGAATCGAACACCACTTGAACCTAATCTCATTTGTATGTTAAATGCAAGTAGCCTCGACATCGAGTATCTTGGGCCATAAGTTACACCCTACCGATACCGAGATATCGATCTAATCTATCGATGCACGTTTATCGAGTCGTTTGAATCGATACAAACTTATCGATACCGCATTTGTCACGAACACTCAGTGCGTTGGGACAAATCTTGTTAAGGGGAGGTAATTCCGTTAATTGTAATTGGTCTGGTTTGTGGGGTACCTAAGGAGTTTAGTAGCTTGCATGCTAATGTAGGGTAACTTTATCAAATTAATTAATGATAATGTGGAATATCTTCAGTGCTTATTAGAAACAGTTTTACTATAACAAAAGTGTGAATTGAATAGATTCATAACTTCCGACATAAATAGACCTTAAAGGACGAAAAAAGAAATTTAAAAAAAAAGATCATAAGAGAGATGTTCCAATTTTTATTATATTCTATGCGAAATTCCATTCAAACCTCATTCTTATTTTATTTACAAAAATTATGGGTTTCTATTATCTTGTAACGCTGTTGGAAAAATAACAGTCAATGATATTTATCATAATCCGCCTATAATGTTCCCACTGCTGGGACACAGGCATCGTCGCTTCGAGAGGGAGTGGGCTGTATCGCGGGCCCAATACGGGTTGGTAGATATCACATGTCTTCGAATTACTGGTTCTAGAACGTGCGGTTTTCCTCACGATTTTTTCCTTCACCATTTTGAGAACAGTGGTGAAGAAGTGATTTACACAAAGTAAAGCGCCTGCCTGGTTTCGAAGCCACGACCTACAACTCGTAAGTCGCCTTTACCTGGGCCACCATTGCTCTTTAATATTTATAACTTTTCATAATTTTTTTTTTCTTAGCCTATTCTGTCCCTCTCCTAGGCAAAAGCCTTCCCAGAGGCCTTCTAAGAACATTTCCGTTAACCTTTTAATTTATTTAAAAAATCTATGCCCAATAAATTAAAACCCACATGACGTCATAAGAGGTTCCTCTTAAAATTGACACAAAGAAAGAATGCTAAGATTTATTTAAAGACGCCGCTACGATGTAGATTCAATCGATCGCCCATTGTTTCAATTTATTCGATTTACCGATCGATATAATGCGAGCATCTATAAGTATTACAGACCGTGGGAAAGTCGATCTTTCATTATTATTTTCGTATTGAATAGTATCAATCTGATCTGGATCTGATATATTTTGCCAAGAATTTTGCTAATACAAAGATGATCCACAGTTTGTTCTTTGTACAGTCAAGGACCTTGATTGTTAGGTAGATTGACACGTAACGTGTTACATTTCATACGAGTGACAAAGAATCATAGCTGTGATTTGTAGATACGGACGATTTAAGTGGAAAGTCAATTTGCCTATCAATCAAGTTCTTTGATTTTTACATTGTAACACAAAACGGTAGAACAAAAGATATTTTGTCATACTTTTTAAATAATATTGAAAGCCAGAATTGTAGAACCTGTTTATCTTTTTTTTTTCTAGCAATTTCGTGAAACGCACTTAGACATATCCTAATTATAATGAAGTAAACTGTCATCCTCTACTTTACCTAGTTTTCAAGATACAAACATCTGACAGACCGACATATCGTAACATACGTAACTAATTTCTGAGATAACTCCAAGTTAATTACTCAAAAGAACAACGTTATCTTTTAGATCAGGGCATAGTGCCCATGTTTTATAGTTTTGGTTTGTGGTGCGGTCCGGGGCATAAGCGGGAGCGATTTTGGCTAGTCGCTAACTCGAGCGAAAAAACCTTTTCACCTAACGTAAAAAAGAAGGGCTCTTGTCTTTTATAACGAACCTCAAATTCGTAGTATAATGAACTGTCATGAAAAGTACGATTTCTGCGTGTATATAAAAGTCTTATGTGCATAATGAATAGGTCGTAGTCCTCATAGATAGGCCTCTAAATTATCTTTATATTTGCTCTCTCTCATAGAGAGGCGGCCTGCGTCCCAGCAGCGGGAACATTATAGGCTACTTATGTTTACTAAACTTTGGAAACTAAACACATAAAAAACTTTGTAAGAAATAGAGTTGCAGCTAAGTTGCAAACCTGAATTGATTGTAAAAGTAACGTGGAATATATTCCTAGGTATATAATTTTATAGGCCCAGTACCTACACCGCCAATAATTCCTAGTCCCGATATCGTGATTTCGAAACCTACTAGATAAATTGCTACGTGTATGTACATACCCATCAAAAGTTATCGTTTACGACAGATTGGAAGGTAATGTGATGCCAGGATGAAGAAATATTTTGGTCGAATAATATCTAGGTATTGAGACATTCATCCTTTCGGATAAAACTTGGGTCTTTCGAAGTTCTGTCGGTTTTTCGAATAAATCCATAGACTCTCCAGAATTGATCTAATTAACATTTTTATAAGAGTCCTGCTCTCAAAACGGTGAAGGAAAACATTGTGAGGAAACCGGCTTCTCCTGGAGCCATAAATTCGAAGACTTGTGACGTCTACCAACCCACACTGGGTCCGCGTGGTAGATTATCGCGTTCAATTTCATTCGTAAAAATGGCACGTAGTCAACTCTAGAACTAAGACGTATTACTTTTAGCTATGAAAACTTTACATCTACCAACTTTTACTTCAAAATGCTTGTCTTCTATTAAACCATTAACATTACAACACACTAAAAAAAAACTATAAAATTCTCTACCCTTGCACTGGACGCACCACACGCCGCGTCTGTCCGTCTGTCAGAGCAACGTTGACAGGTGTTAAATCGTACCCAGAGCGGTGCGCGTACGCATCGTAATTAGTTGAGTCATGGCTATTAAGTAATACCTGTTTGGCTCTCAACGGGGTACGGAAATGTTGAGTGTCTTTTTAAACTAGATTTTTAGCGTTATGAGAAAAATTGTTGGCGCTACTAAAGTGGTATAAGAAAAAACTCTGAATGCAAGCTTTCTGTCAGTTATGAGTAATTAATTCGGATGTTGCCTATAGCTGCCTCATTAACAATCACTTCAATAATTATCCTCCTAATATTATAAATGCGAAAGTTTCTGAGGATGGGTGAAAGGATGTTTGTTTCTTACTCGTTCATGCAAAAACTAATCAACGGATTTGGATGAAATTTGGCACACAGATAGTTTATAACCCGGAGTAACACATAGGATACTTTCCCGATATTCTTACGGGATCTAAACTTATACGGGTGAAACCGCGGGGAGCTGCTAGTAAGAACTATATCTGTAAAAGACCGCTTTTAGCGATAAGACCGCCCGTTATGTCACCGTATGTAACATTTCTACATTTTTATCTGTAGTTTTTATGGTGTACATAATTTAGAATTTTCTATCTATTTAATCTAATTGCACCATTCTTCTACAAAAGCATCACTGATATAAGCATTATCATCGTCTCCTTCTTCCATGTCAGCCTCCAGATCATCTCTCTAATGATAAATCTCAAATTTGTTCTTCCATTAATAAACCCCTTCAACACTATTTCCTTAATCCCCGATGAAACTGATATCTTCACGGCTCCGTACATAAACAGCGCAAGATTTTCACCCGTCTAACGGCGTGTACCAATAAAGCGTAGATCAAATGAGCATATCTGAGCGTAGGGCATCCATTCACGCTGCTTGCCTATTAAATCAATGTCCACCGTATATGTATTACAGTACAGTCTGTCTGTCTGTCACGCGATACGAAGAAACATTGGCGCTGGGCGAGCCCCTGACTCGAACAGATGTTTTGACTTTATATTTCTGTTTTGTTGAAGAATTTCAAGAATTATTATTGCCTTGAAACACTACCAAGTAAAATAATAAATAATTTTATGGACCAAAAGCCTATAGAGAACTCTTACAAGAACTGATTTACGACTTTCAAACAGCCGTGTAATCCATTGAACCGATGATACACTACAATTTAAACAATAATATACCATCTTCCAAACCGTAGAACACAAGGCGTGACCCAATATGAATAATCATAAAACCACATTAAGGAATTAGACGTTGCACGCCCAATAACTCTATCTTAACATCTACAACGCGACCGATTAAAATAGTCATCAACAAACAAACAATATAGTACACCTGACACACCAACATAACACAGCAGGTTAATGTAAGTTCACACGTGAACCTAAGGTGAGAGCGATCCACCGGCGGCAAGGCCGAGAAAACCGATCAATTTAAAATGAAACTTACCTGACACGTAATAAGGTCAACATTCCCACGGTCGATGTTTAAAACACAATTAAGAAAGTATCCAATAAGGCTCGGAATGTGTGGTTGGAATATGTACTGTATTAGAAGGCGGTAAGGTTGGTATTGTGTGGATCGTTGTTTGCGAACCGGTTGGATCGGTCGCGAACTTTTACCTATAAATTTGTGTCGGCTAGCCGGCATGCGGCGGGCGTGCTCCGTGTCTAGGAGCTCTCGTGTAGTTTCGTCTTATGTTATAGGAAATTAGAGAGAAAGAGCTGAAAATATACGACGTCATCTATAAGATTCAATTACGTTAACAATATGGCGACATTGTACGATACCAAAACAGAGAGCTTGTTATTTCCCCTAATTATTATCGAAAACAACTTGATTGATCTTAGGTTTTATTTTAAATTATTATCAAACAATATCATTATAGTCATCTAGGTATCTCATCAATATTCAGGTTCGCCAACTAGTCATTTTAAATATCCGGACGATAAAAATTACCTATACTATTTTTAGCTGCATTTTTTAGAGAGTCTCTAACAAATCAAATAAACTGACCAAAATTGACACATGAGCAGTTTTAGCACAACTACAAATGCTGAAAAAATACCGATTTACATACATTCGGTTTAAAATATCATTTATTTCTCAAAGATTTACATAATCACTTAATGAGAAACAAAGTTTTAACATGCAGGTAATTGTTAAAATAGTCCAGAGCGCTCGTCGTGCAGTTAGGAAGTACATAATTAGTTACTTTAATAAATTTGGTGAGTGGGTACATCATAATAAATTACTCGAACGCGCGCGTCGGTGTAATGAACACACATACATTTTATTCCCAAGAGGGTAGGCAGAAACTAAAGAACGCCACCTGCCACAATCCTTACATACTCCTTTTGCCTCGTTTACGTTCATACATCATACACGCACTATACCAAACAATCTGTCTTTAAAAAAAAAAACCTCACACCTACAAATGCCTATTAAAAATCGCTCCCGCCCACACTGACACCCCACCCCAAGCCAAGGGCTGATGCATTTCACAACGAGTCAATTAAAGGCAGCATCATTACCGCAATCTGTTTTTACCGAGCACGGCTAAATGTTAATACTCTTGCACCTTCAAGGTACACCCGTACACCGTGACAAAACGGGACATGTGTTGAGAAAACTGAAGATTTTATTACATTTTCTCATTGCTTCGCTTGAATGCGACAAAATCCTTGAGACTTATCACTTATTCTCTTACTTACTTATGCTACAAACCTGGTAAATCGCATTGAAAGTTACATTTTATAACAAGCCATTAGTTGTTAGCTAGCCCTCTCTCAGCCTGCGCTATCTAAAGACCCTGACCAGCCTATCGATTCTATAAAAATCTCACCGTGAAAACTTACGTGAAGTGAGCTTAGAGTGAGCTGTCAATAGTGTAAATCCCTAGCATTAGTTGGAATGACAGCTCACTCCACGCTCACTTCACCTAAGTTTTCACGGTGAGATGGTTACAGAATCGCACTGCTGATATCGAATCAAACGAAGCACAAAGGGACCAAACGCGCATACTTACACACACACATCAGCCACACACACATACCATTCCATGCCTGAAATCACCTCTCTAGTCTCCACTCTGGAGTTCACCGCCGAGCCCCAAGATACAGTCGAACTGTCTAGTTTGGGGCTCACTGGCAAATGATTTTAAGCTAAATATATCGCCTCATCTTACAGTCAGGGACATATTGTGTAGTTCAAATAACAACAAAAAACAATGTCAATCTGCCAAACAATACAATTTTAATAATCGGAGAATTTAAGTTGTTAGTACAATTCGCTTTCCTAACTATACATCACTTTAAACATAACGATGTTTAGAGTTCACGATATTTGAAATCATTAACAACTTTGTTGCTCATACACAACTGGCGAAGCTGGAAACAGATTTGCAACATCTTACTCCATTAAATCCTGTCTTATTATCCTCCCGACGCGACGTTACCACGCGTCTTTTGTGCCTTGTTACAAGTCTGTTCCGAACTTTATAGAGATAAGTGCTCTATGACCTGGCAGATGCTGTAAACCTGATTAGAAGTACACTATGACCTGGTTACGGTCTTAGATTATTATAGGCAATTATTGCCCGATATTATGAGGCTATAAATCCAGCTGTAAATGGCAGAGTTTAGTACGTTATAGTTAGTGTAAATGATGAGTTCGTTAAGAGATAAACGATTTTGATCTAGGAGATGTTCAGACAGAGAAACCTACAAACACTTCTTTTAAAACGCAACTAGGATCAGCAACCCAATTGCCTAACACACTTTCTTTCACAATCCGAAGGAAATTCTTAATCCAATGCCTCATATGTTTGCAAAAATTCGTCAGCTCTACAACGTAAATTACGCAATGAATGTTGTCTAATTGTCAAAATGAAAGACATTACAATTTTCTGTGTGTTACGCAATTGCCCCGCAGTTTAATCAAATATTTATTAGTATTTTCTTAACACCATTTAAAAAAGGATGTGCTTTCAAATTAATTTGAATTAAAAATACTCCATCTTATGTTCAAATCTGCGGGGTAATTTCGTAACACACTAACAGTAGGAAAGGCTTTCATTTTGACAGTTCAACAACATCCATTGCGTTATTTCAGTGGCTGATCAGACAAATTTTTCGAACATATGAAACAATGGATAAGCAATATCCTTCAAAATGAATCAGATAATGATTGATAGTGTTTTACGCATTTAGGTTACTGTTTCGCAATGGCCCCAGAAGATTTTAATACAAAGTCCCATCATTCTTATAGAGATTTACATGATATAGTAAATCTCTCAGTTATAGTAAGAAACATAGCCATTTTATCAGTCCTAAAGTAATATTTATTATTAACAAAGATTCAAACATTCTCCAGTAACGAAACACATATAACATGGGCTACTTGATACGCTACTTAATCAATGGGATGCGAACACAGGTGAAATACGGCCCTGCATCTTCATAACATATTCCCTGCAACTAACAGAAAGATTTAGTGCTAAAAGATGCACTAAATATCGTCCTGTCAGGTTGTCAGCTGGTTTTAATAAACACTACGGTGTATTTTTCTATTTCTTTGCAAAAGACGGTCTTCATTATCTATTACAAGAAGATTAAAAATCAAAAGGATGTTTAGGATTACTTATTATTTATCAATTAACTCAAAAGACTCATGTAGTTTTTAAAATATGATTGACGTGTAAAAGTGGTTGTACAAACCTACCAAATAAAATCATTTATTATGCATCCAATATTAATTATCATCCAAAGGACCAGAAATTATCATCATTGCCAGTCATGTTCCACCGACTGCTGAGTATAGGCCTCCTCCGTTTTGTAACATGCTTCCCTAGTCCATGCGAGTCTCATCCAGGTTTTCCCCGCGATCTTCTGTAGTCCTCCACCCATCTGGCTATTGGTTTGCCAACGCCAAGGACCAGTAATTTATTTTTACTGTTGCTTGTCACGTAGTCTACCTTTCCCGCCAAAATCCTGCTTGTCATAATGTCATTGAACCTTCCATAGATTTAAGTAGAAGATTTTTTTAACAGCGTACACGTTAGGCACAGATAATGATTTATGCAGCCTACTTAATAATATTTTAATACAATTTAAGAAACAGCCCTTCAGACTTATACATGCAGTGTGAACGCACTTAGCACTAAAAGCCTAATTCTTTATGCACCCTTACGGCTTTTTACCACCAGCCGCCATTTTACTTTGTCCAAGTGTTCGAGTTATTTATTGCAAGGTATTAAATTATTCGCTAAGAGATTGTCAGGGAAAACTGTTGTGATTTTCTTTATTGAGTAGGTATATTTTTTCAACCGCTGAAAAGCAGGTTGTATTTAAGAGGAGTCGTGTAAATTGTACCCATTTTTAGACGACTGCGGAGTAAAGAAGTGTTCTGTTTTGTTATTTACTTGCTTAGATTCAATACACTTTATTTTAAAACATAATGCATAATATTCACGCAAAATGGTCCACTTGAAGGACTAAGTGTGGAAAACAAACCCATAACATAGAACATAGAATATCTAAATTCAGTTTCTAATGAATATCATTAAATAAAAAATCCAAGCCTAATTTATTTATCGACCAAATAAAATAAATTATAAAATCAAAAAACAAACATTATAAATTCACAAATAATCCCAAGAAATTAAAATCTCAAATTACGAATTAATGTAGGCAGCTTACACTATGGCCGCTGTAGTTTGTATAATTATTTATACCATACTTTATACAATTTACATTAAACTGTTTACAACTAATTTATTTATGCATAAAATAAATGAATTAATCAACGCAGTGACATTATTAAGTTATAATTTAAATTGTGAAGATAAAGGCCCGTGGTCACCAACCAATTAAAACAGCTGGAGAAAAAATATTTGAATTATACTAACAATGTGTCATTAAAAAAAAGATGAATCGCTTTGGCATTAGTGATTTCTTGGAAATATGATATTAATGTACATATAAGTTCGCATAATCAGCCTATAATGTCCCCACTGCTTGGACAAACCTTCTCTCTGTGAGAGGTATTGGACCGTAATCCAACACGCGGGCCCAGTGCGGGTTGGTAGATGTCACGTGTCTTCGAATTTTTAGTTCTAGGACATTAGGACCATTTCATCAGTTCTATAGGACTATTTTGTCTTGTTAACTTGACCTCTTTCCCAAAGACAAAGCTCGATTTTCTAGTATCTTTAAACTCTAGTCAGATTTGTTGAAAGCCTGTTTAACAGTGCTAGCAACTGTGATATCTTATTTCACGGATTCATAATTTAATTTGAATAGGCATTTGGATGTAATCTTGCAATTACCAGTTTGTATTTATTGCATCCTGAACTGGAAACTAAGTACGTACTGTATGCAGTATTTTAGTTAATAAGTAGGTGTGTTGACTGGTAAGCTGCAGTTTATGTAGTTACCTATATTCTTTAGGTCAATTTTGATCAAATTAAATCGTAGATAAACTACAGTCTATTTATAATTACCAAAAAAAGTGTTTATTCTTAATCAATAAAATTAATTGGACACATAATCTTGACTAGGTACTTACGAAATCCTGAATAAACACACATTACCCTTTTCAAAGCAATGATAATAGGTAATGACTAGTACAACTTAAGCGACCAGCACATCTAAACCGCGTTCAACAGCTGTCAGTGTCAATATTCCACAACAATGATGACACTGACAGCTCTTGAACGCGGTTTAGACGTGCTGGTCGCGTTCACTTTCATTGGTAAAATTCGCTGTGGTAACTTACACTGCCTGTGTCTTGTCAACTCCCCTAAACCAATAACTAATACTTCCTATCTACAAAGACAAAGGAACAAGAGTAGGTATGCCACATACAGCCTCTATAAAAACTACAGCATTCGCCACCTCGGTCTTTAGTACACTAGCGCCATTGCTATTGACGCGCGCCCATTGATTTATACGCGCCAACCCCCGGAATGAATAAAGAACTAACGGCCCCGAGCGACCATTTGTCTCTATCCTTTATGGTAAATGCGAGATTTAGGAGTTTTTATTTACTGGTAACAAAACTCGCCAGCAATGGACACAAGAAAACAACAAAAACATGAAAGTCTTTATTTTGTGTCTATGGTTTTCTCTGTAATTTGCAATGCAGTTCCGTTCAAGTAGTAAACATAAAAAATACATTTAAAATGTCAAACACGAAAAGAACTGCAGATTTTTATGAAACAAAAATGACAAATGGTGTTGGCAGATCGCCTATATTTCATCAAAAGAACATTTTTAAAACTGCAATACCGAAAAACATTAATAACTAAGTGAAAATGTAATGTCCCCTCGCATTCCGCGACTCCCCCAAACTATATACCAAAAACAAGAGGAAACTATTTTCGTCGAACAAAAAAATGTTTCCGGCAGAAGATTTATAGGGCACCTTACTCACAGCATAGGCCCTCTTCGTATAAAACGCGTGAAATGAAGTGTTTCCCTCCCCCTTTGGTTTTTTCTTCACTTTTTCCTTAACCACAGATTTTTTATTGCTCAATTAATCCAATAAATTCGCGTTGATGTGCGTTTTGACTCGTGTAACAGGGCCTTTAAATTTTATTTCTTCTATTTCGTTTGAAAATGGAGCGGTGTTTATACAGATCATTAGCAGCTGTCACATTTAAACTTGGAATTAATTTTAGCGTTTCATTTGTTTTTGGTTTAATTAATTATGCATGGCCAAGTACTGATTTATTTTAGTTGTAGCAAACGTCATAAATGTACGTAACCATCTACGTAGGTATAGTCAAAATGAACACATGCGACTTTAATTTAATGTAGTTTACATTATTAGTTATTTCAACTGCGTAATACGGAATTCCCCCTCAAAAAAACATGTAGGTAATACTACCCGGGGGTATGGGTATCAAACTTTCAAATATCATATGGTCAGTCAATAAAAAGGTCCACCAATGGACATTCGCGTCACGTTCGCCCTCACTTGTCGCTATGCCCATTGCTGAAATTGATATACATCACTCGCCAATATCCAATACATTACAAATAATTCTTAACACAATGGAATAAAAGCCATATTAGTAGAATTCGCACGCAAACATAAATTGGCCGCATAACCTATGCCCAAAATAGGCTGACCTCTCTGGTCCGATTTTCAATGGGTGAACATGGAATATCCGGGACAGTGAGAAAGGTCTCATTGAAATGGTGTTCTTAAAGCTTGACCGCACACTTACTTCAGTGCTCTGGGCGCCTGGTACCAATTGCTTGAGAAATATTATTAGTATGAAGGTCTGTGGACCGTCAGAGTTGATAAAATGAAAAAAAATGGAATTGAATTGTCTTTTTTGGTCAGTTAGAGGGTGTGGGTTACTTTTCACAGTTTTCCAGGACTTATCTTTTCCTCGCATTTTTTAACTACGCTGGCAGTCGTAATCCATTTTGAGTCTTATTTTTTTGTCATTATCGTCAAAGTTAGATACAAGTAGGCTATGTTACAATGGGATTACCTACTGCTAAGTTACAGCATTGGTAGCCCAGTGGTAACGGCCGCGACCTACGAGTTGTAGGTCGCAGGTTCGAACCCAGATACGCGCTTTACTTCGTATAAATTATTTCTTCACCACTGCTCTTAAAAACGGTGAAATGAAACATCGTGAGGAAACCGGCATGTCCTAGAATCAAAAATTCAAAGACATGTGACATCTACCAACCCGCACTGGACCGCGTGGTGGATTCCCTCTCACAGAGAGGAGGCCTGTGTCCCAACAGTGGGAACATTATAGGCTGATTATGTTAATTCACAGCAGCAGTTGCTCTCTTTGCCTATGCTTACCTATCAAAATGTTGCCAACTTTAATAAACGCACTCATAATCAAAGTCCGTCGATTCAACCCGTTCGCTGCGACGATAAAAGTCGCAACGTTAACATTAACAGATTTCGTCCAAAGATAAACATTATGGACACGACGTAGGCGGCGCCCGGGGGCGTCTCCCTGTGATATACGATACCCGACAACGATTGTATCGATTCAATTAATTAACATATCTATATGTAACATATTTGTATTACAAATAAGCGTAAGAATTAACTTTCTATAATTTATATTCTACAATTTCTGAATACGAAAATGTTCGACGAATTCTGTTTCGACGTATCTTGTTTTGTTACCTTTAAAAAGCTTTAGTTCAATATTTTAGTGAACTTTCCAACAAAATATTTAAAAGTTACATAAATACTGTCAAAACAAACATAGAATTAGAAATACTGCTTTTTTAATGCTCGATTAGTGTTATTAACATGGAAACGATTTTATTAAGTCTCCTTTTGGGTGAATATAGGAATATTTACTCACTTTATTGTCCATTTAATTTCTAATTATTAATTCATATCGATTAATATTGGATATTTATTCAAGAATATTGACAATATTGAATAGATTAGTAAGAAAAAGTTTTGTTTTACGAATTTCATGAGAAATTTATTGAAAACCTGTTTATTTTTACATTTTCTCTAAAATCAACTTCCTGTTTTTTTCTAAAATTGATTTGTTATTGCCTGTACCTTTTATCTGCAGCTAATTTATGCTCTTTTAAAAGCATCGTTCCGTAGTTTGAAATAAAATATTATTATGAATTTATTTATTCATTTATTATTTATATAATAAATAATCTAATATGACCTCTAGATTATTCGATGTTTCTTACTTAGTCCACAACGCAAAATGCGTGTCTATTCGTCGAAATAGAACGCTCATGACCAATCGCGTTTCAGAATTATCACGTGACAGATTTTCCAGATTTCCTAACAGTCACGATAATTTTCACGGTCGCATTTCACGGTTGACGTAAGATCGCCATTATAAGCGATATTACTTAAAAGGTAGTAATTGATTATCAACAGTGTGTTTAAAATATTAGGTTATTAGACCAATTTGCGTGATGAAATGACAGTTGCAACTGAAGTGACATTCTTTTGTTTTTCTTTTGTCACTATCAGTGGTGTCAACTGGAACTAAAAACTCTCACCGTGAAAACTTTGGGGAAGTGAGCTTGAAGTGAGCTGTCATTCCACCTGCGGGTTAGTCGCGTTATTTACGTTGTTCAGCAGACAAATTTTTCCAACATATGAAGCAATAAATTAGCAATATCCTTCAAAATTATTCAGATTATGATTGATAGTGTGTTATGAAATTAGAGTGCAGCCGATCGATTCTGTAGCCATCGTGAAAACTTAGGTGAAGTGAGCGTGAAGTGAGCCGTCATTTAAACTAATGCTAGGGATTGACACTATTGACAGCTCACTCTAAGTTCATTTCACTTAGCTTTTCACGGTGAGTTTTTTACAGAATCGATCGGCTGATGTTAGGGATTGACAGCTCACTTCACTTAAGTAAGTTTTAAAGGTGAGATTTTTACAAAATAGGTCGGCTGTTTGATTACCTACTAGACATCGGTGTTGGGGTCTTTTGGGAGAGTTTTGAACACGTTTTTTTTTTCTCATCATGTGCTTAGTTTGATCTTTTACAGGAACTGTTTAATTTAAGAAATTAATCTATAATAAGTACAGCTGCGTGTAAAAAGATGGCAGTTAGCGAAACTCAAGTGTTTTTTTTTTACAGTTAATGTCTAACTTTATAGAAACTACAATGAATTAATAATTACATATTATGTACTTACTATTAATATCAATAGCCTTTACGACCCGTGCGAATTAACTAGGCACTTCGCTGAAATACGTCCCCATACCTACTACCTATACTCAACAGAACCGCCGATCGATTCTGTAAAAAAAATCACCGTGAAGACTTAGGTAAAGTGAGCTGTCATTCCACGATGCTATAATAGGGATTGACATTATTGACAGTTCACTTCAAGCTCACTTCACCTAAGTTTTCACGGCGTGGTTTTACTGAATAGATCGGCTGTACGAGTAACGTCACGGCGGCGCCAGGTGCCTAGTGCCTAGTTAACTCGCACGGGTTGTAAAAGAAAATCACAATTTCGCTAATCGAACAAATAATACTTCTTTTTACACATGGCCATATACTACAAACTTGTGTTATTATTATTTTTGGTTTTGCTTTGCATGAATTTTTTCATTTTTCGCTCTGCATGTCATAATAAATGTGATGACGGTTACTCTTGGTGGTGGTAAACTGTTAAAATATCTTGATAACACTATACTAACCACATATTCTTTCTGTTGAGCGTAATTCACCTAAAGTAACCAGTCCACTGTAGCACTGTCAATCTGTCACCTGTCACTAATATTCCACCATTGGAGCTTCGGGGTACAATCGACCTGCATCATCACGGTAAGTAAAAAGCACTAACTCAGTATAACAGGGTTGGTTGAAGCAAATCGTTGTAAAGGCTCCCCAAACAGGCACGACGCGATTTGACCATGAAGTTTTCATAGAAATTGTTCTACTAGAGTCGCGTCGCGCTGTCGCATCGCGCCAGTCTGCGGGAGCCTTAAAGTGTTTTTTTCTTGTCTTAAGCCCCATTTACACGATGCAAGTTTCTTGTCTGTTGCATACAATAAAATTGAAGCAATAATTGACTTGCATCGTCTAAGCACTGTTTAGACGATGCAACTTTTATATTGTTGGCTATATTTTGGTAAACAAACATGGAACACTGAGTAAATGAAAATAAATGTTTTGTGATTCTCAGGGCGAATTTCACCAATAAAACTGAACGCGATCAGCACATCTAAACCGCGTTTAAGACCAGTCAGTGTCAAAATTGTTATAGAATATTGACACTGGCGCTGATTCCCTTGTCCACAAACTAAACTAAATTTAAGTTCAGTGCAACTTTTTCTTTCAATTTCATTAAGAAAAGGGCAGAAGATAAATATTAGTTTAGTCCTGTCAAATTAGTCAGCGCCTGACGTAAATTGACGTATTTTTAGTAGCCATGTTTTTAATCACGTCTAAATTGTCTATGGAGTATCTTAATTTGACAGGACTAAACTAATATTTATTTTCTGTCCTTTTCTAAATGAAACAGAAAGAAAAAGATGCACTGAACTTAAATTTAGTTTAGTTTGTGAACAAGGGAATCAGCGCCACTGACAGCTTTTGAAAGCGGTTTAGATGCGCTGAACGCGTTCAATTTCATTGGTGAAATCAACACTTAATCTTATGTCATTTCACAGAACATAAATATAATTATGATTCGCTTCAATGAACGCCAGGCCTATTTTTAATGATTATGTCATTGTTAGATTACTTTTAAGTGCAATCTGCAACACTGTTATGTAATTTTGATTCTTAGTGACGTATGGATCTCTTACTTTTGTATAAGATTATTCTATAGCGTTATTTTACTACGTTTACTAGGGTATAGGTACCTACAATAAAGATTATCAGATAGTTTACAGATTGCATTTAAGAATAAATGTAAGTAGTAACTTAATTTTATGCTAGAACCTTTTTTTTTATTTTATTTCCACTTTTGCACCATTGTAAGTCAATAACGGTATATAAATCATGTTCCATTTAAGTATTTAAAAATCGTACTAAAAATACTAACACGTCAAACTAACCCTATTTTGCGGCGGTGGGTCCGACGGGCCCCGGTAGGGAGACGCGGCTAATAAGTGAAACAGAGATTTATGAGTGCACAGATATGCAAATAGAAATTTGCGGTCCCCCGCCGATAAAAAGACGCCGGGGCCCCGCGGGGCACTGTTTGTCCAAATGCCGGGGGATGACGGCCTTCTAATTATTTTGGATCATATATCTATGAAGTACGTTTTCTGTTTGTTTTGCTTTGTAAAGACTTTTCAAGTAGGTAAAAAACTGCCCAAGAAGGACGGTTTTTTTCCATAATAATATATCAAAGCTCTTCTGAGAATTCAATGAACTGGGTACCGTAGACGTTTAGTCTTAGTTTAATTTTATACAACGACAACTATGTAGCTTCTGCCTGCGGCTTCACCTGCGTGGTATGTCTATGTCCTTCCCCAGGGTTCAAAGTATCTTTATATTTCATCAAAATCAGTCCAGCCGTTTCGGAGATTAGCTGGAACAAACAGACAGACAAAAAAAATGTTTGTTGTAAGTGCCGTATACTTCCATATAGATTTAGTAAAAAGCTGTTATATTGACAAACAGATACTTAAATTTTATTTATTTGGATATTTAAGTATTGTATGTATAGTGAAGTGCACATTATTAGAACCTAAACAACGGAAATCTCTAAAGAGGTACTCCACGCAGCCTCCTATCTCCGCCCATAAGTTGACTCATAGATTATTTACTATTTAGTCTTACCACTAAACTCTGGTTGCGAGGTGTTAACTCGAAGCTATCTCCGCACCGTATCAACAATCCCTGTACTTAATGGTTTTTATCAAACCTGGCCCTATCTCCTGAGGAGGTTATCGTGTAATTCGTGAAACTTGTTAAGGCCTAGATTCAGTTATCTCGCTGAACGCGTACTTTGTAAGGGGATTGCTAATTATCCGCACCGCCGGTGGAAGGTGACGGCATGCCTAACAAGATTATGTTATTTCATTCGTTGCCGTTAATCTCGTTCCTGTTCTGAAGTGCGGAAGTTTTAGTGTAAGATTAGATGTTTTGAAGTGTTTCTGTCTGCAGAAGTGAATTTAATTGGTGCTTGAGGTTGTACGAGATAACGAGAGATTTTTGAGTGGTTTTGAGCACGTTTAGTGACGGAAAAATACAATGTAGACAAAAATATCTTTGTAGGCAATAGCAGCACAAGAAATATAAATAAATAGGAGTCATTTTATGTTCTTTTTCTTCTTCGTGTCGCTGGCACGAATGTATTTTAGATCTTGGTGGCCCAAACTTTCGCCACTTCCACGGCGTCCTCGTCATCCTTTCACTACGATACCACGAACTGGTCTTTCTCAAGACCCATCCCAAAAAGGCTCTTTTAAGAGCCAATCCCCGGAACTTAACTACTCCAGCCCTTTTCATTTCAATCATTTCCCTTTATGTATGCTATTGTTGACACAGATTTTGAATAAATAAAATAAAAAATCAATCGACTTTTTTATGTTAAAAAATTAAAACTAAAATTAGCCATATACTCGTACAAGATAAATTGGGACAAACACCTTAAACGCCACAAAAAAAACTAAACCAATAAACAGAAAAAACCAATACAAGATTTAACTACTAATGAATTAAAAACAAACTTTGCAATTTAAGTAAATCAAAGCGGATTCCGGCAAAGCAAACACCAAGAGTGCGGTAGACCATACGATGCATGTCCATGTTCACGTTTGAGCTTGTTTGCTCATTAGTGGCAGGGAAGGGAGCATCGGCCTGTCACCGCCTGTCACTCGGAGACTGTCACCTCTGTGAATGTATGAATAGTTGATTGATATGTGGAATTAGATGGTAGGTGTTTTAGGGTTGAAGATGTAAGTACTTAGTGCTTATGTTTTTGAGTGTTGCAGTAGTTTTGTTGTAGTGTTAGAGGCTAAGCAGAATTTAGATTTTCATCGGTTCTGATGGAAAAAAAATGCGCGTGCAGCACCGTACACACGAGAGAAGCGAAATTTCTTAAAAAATAAGGAATAAGAGTAATTTAGTGTGTGAGAGAGAGAGATATTATATCTTTCTTCTCTCTCATGTAACGAAATGTGCTTAAACATGACGCGTCCTTGGAATTTCACTCTCAATTCTCGTCCAATTATCGAATCGCCGCCTAAGATGTTTTACTTTTAAAAAATCAAGATAGATAGTGGTCCTTTGACCCGGAAGTTATGGTCTATACTTTTTAAAGTTTTATTTCTCATATAATTAATTTGAAACCAATATTAGTAGCTATCCTATGGAATTTCTTAAACAACACTCCTCATTTATTCGTGACCACAAATCGTTATTCTGTCATCCGATGAACTTTCACACAGATGCAAATTCGGTCCCAACATAGGTATACATTACAGCTCCGGTGTAAAACTCCAGTTACAAATAAATCCGGGATTCTGGACCCCTCGGCGACAGATTGTTAATACTGACCGTCGACGACCTAACGAGCTGTGACCGGCATGAATATGCAGCGGTCGTCCGCTACAAGGACGAATTAATTAAATTTGTCCACACCTAGCGTTGTATCGTAGTTAAAAAACGGATTTTTAATGAAATTTGTGGTCAATGGAGAGAGTTTAAAAAGTTGAATAACTTTTTGGATTAGAAACAGTGATGCCAGTTAGAGCGTCCTTATCTTAACTTAAACTGGCATATGTTTGGAAAAAATGTTACTTATTTAGAAACACAAATCGGAAAGCAAACAAATATAAGATGTTAGTAACAAAAACAGGTAGTTTTATTGTATTTTCGTCTGCCAATTCTATCTTATAAACTGGCGATGGCGCCTCTAAAGTAGGCAATCTTAAAGTAGTTAATTTTAGAAAGTTTACGGTAAGGTAACGATAATCACGTTATCTCGGTAATCATTATAAATATATATTACAGTTTCTAAAATTCCTTAATGTGCACAAATTATGGTTTCTTATCGAGATAATATTGCCATTACCCATAGATAAAAAGCCTTGTTTTTAATCTAAGCTCATAAGTTTTATAACATCAGTTACATTATCTCTGAGTTAGAAAAACTATTTTTATTACAGGTTTTAATATATCGAACTTAAAATGTGTCACAATCACAATAATAAACAGTAGTGGCAAACGTAGGCGGTACTCTTTGTCCGAACAAAAACATAATAAAGCATGCGCCCGCGCAATTCCAGTGGCGGCGCCGCCAGCGACATCTGTCGGTACCCGCAATTATGGCGGATTTATAAGTTAATCGCGCGTTTGACGCGTGAGATTAATACCTTGTGAAAATAATCACATGGTTTTTTGTCTCGAGTGTAATCAACAGTAAATGGGAAGTTGTAATTTTATTTTTTTTCGCGCGGTCGTTTTGACGCGTGCCCTGCAGCGGAGGGTTACTTGATCACTGGTTGCAGAGTTTTTTGTTGTGGTTATAAGTTACAGTTCCCCTACTGAATTCGATGTTTAATACTACAGTCCGCAATATTCAATTTTACACTTAATAACGGTTATCTGAAATGCTTTTGTGAAGTTTTTTGATCAATGATTAGTGGTCAGAGTGTAGGGGTGTCAAGTCGACGTGTCGCGACTCAAGTGACGTGTGTGCAGATATGATTATCCTCACCCCTAGGGGTGGCTGGTAAAAAACTGCATACGTGTATGCGTGGGTCGTGGATAAATCTGATGAAATTACTCACGAATATTTGAGTATTATTCACAGGTTTTTTTTTTTTGCAAAACTTTCACGTATTTTTTGTCTAGTTTTGGAAATGTCACTACAAAAGTATTAAAGTGTCCATTTGTAAGGTTTAGAAATATGTTTTTGTAAAAATAAAATATGCGCCTTAATAGACTATAAAAAAATCCTAAGAAAAGGGCCTAACAACTTTTGTTTCGTTAGGTTTACCTAGTCCGTCTACCCGTCTTACCCGCGACCCCCCGTCCCTGTGAAATTTCTTGTTTTAACATAAAAATATATCCTATAACACTCGGCAATACTGCAGCTTTCCATTAGTGAAAGAATTTTCAGAATCGGATCGGGGGTTCCGAAGAAACTCAGTTTTTTTTTCACTACTTTCATAAAAAAAATGCAAGTTTTTATACAAAAATAATAATCTTCTATCCAAACAATCATCAGATTTATCCCACTTGTAACACCCATGTGTCAACCCATCGGATTGTAGAGGCAAAAGTCGCAGTTGTTACGAGATTGCGTCGACCGCGGGTTGTTTAGACCCGAGGGTCGCTCCCCGCGTGTTAGGGTTACAAGTCTTGTGGCTTGTCACACTTTAGGCATTCGGGTTATCCTATTGAGGAATGAGGTTTACGGCTATTTTAGGGTTAACTGAGATGTTTTATAGAGTCTGTTTCGGTACAAATGGCTTCAATTTATTGCGGATTTTCTGTCAGTTTTCCTGATAAAAAACTTGTCTCTTGATAAGAATTTGGCAATTTTAGGGATGATTTACCATCGTCACATAACTTTTATTCGAGGAATAAAATTGACGTTTGAAAGTTTTTGTATGAAATAACTGTCAGAATTTCAAAATTATTCCTCGAATAAAGTTATAAGATGATTGTAAAATCAGCCCTTAATCATATTTGTTTAATATGGAGAGAATTACTAGCGTTTTTGAAGTGAAAAACATACATTATTCATGGGAAAAATATGAGAAAATCATGGTCCAAAATAATGTTCCATCGTTTTCACAACCCAAAGTTAACACTAAAACTCCCCATTACACAAAAATCCACAAATAAAATTGCGTAAAAACCTCATTAAAAGTATCATCAGTGTAATATCGAGTCGTGATTTCCGTTGTCGTCGAACTTCTTCTTTTGTGCTGTTTAATTGTGGAGCTACACACGGCGAATTAACCAAATGAGGCCGATACACTGCTGTGTCCTGCTCTCCTTAGCTTTAGTACAATCGAAGGGAGCCTGCTTAGCAGAAATTGGAAATATTATCCCCTATTTGGGACCTCAGAATTCTTTTCTGTGACTGTGATTTGGTTTTATGCCGTCTGATCTTGTTTTTTTCTTTTGGCTCGCTCATTGTACGAGTAGGTAGCTTCAGCTCTAGCAGAAGCTAATTTATAATCATTAGATGTGCATATTTTTATTCGGTATAAAATTTTCGGTAGTCTTCTCATTAGTGTTTTATTATTTATCACGACATTTTCAAATAAGGAAATAAAATATATTATAAGACTATAAAATATGACTCCGCAGTTCATTAACTCCGAACTAAAAAATAATCTCCAAAATCAAGTCCGAGAACAAATAAAAAAATAATTTCTCATTTTATTGACGGAAACGAAACATGATCTCACGTGACACTAAATCACCTTATAAAACCCATAATTAGTACTAAAAACTAATGCATTTGCCCACACAGGGGCTTATCCGAAGCCCATCTCTTTAGAACTGTACAATTAAACAAAAGGACTTTCGTGATCGGCGCAGGCGCTCACGAAGCCGCCATTAGCGCAGCACCGTGGGCGTAATTAAAAGAGTTACAATACAGTACTGGCGAATTAAAAACAATTAACTGGGACCCGAATTGAGCACAATGGTCGTCCTGTGCACGACTTACACAGAATGTTCGACCGTACGGCTGGCGAACACGGCCCGGACCGTGTTCCCGCGTGAAATGCGGCCCGTCCGATGCGGAAGACGCGTTTGTTTGGCGAAATTAATTTTGTAATTAGCGAGCTTTTTGACGCGCACAGAGGAAGGGCTAACTTCATGCTTTTTGTTTGGTGACGTATTGATTTGACGTGTCGTTGAAGTCTTTTTGGTGAAATGTCAAAATACGTACGTCGTAAAATGGTTTTATTTAGGTAGAAAACCGACTTGCAATGCATGGGTTACCAATACACTCGCTATTCTCGCCTGTTCTGTATCACGAAAATCAATCATGTGACGTGAATAAAAACCCGACTGTGCTAATCGAGCCGTCAAATTGGGTTTTCAACGTTTAAGCTTATTCTGCGAAAGTGCTGAATCGCACTGACACCCCACGCCAGCGCCACAGGGCGAGGGTGTGACGTCACTAGCATTTTTCTCTTTTTTCACGGCACTGCGATTCTATTACCGCCTCTTAATCTACGAGCCCGCATTGGTCTACTGACGTCATTATATTTAGTCACGCCTGACATTTTTATTAATTTTCAAAATTCGAACTGTGATACGGTTGGAAATATTTTTTTATTTAATTAAGTGGCAACTCTAATGAGGGTTGTGGCCAGTGTCGTATTTCGTTGTATAGAATTCGATTTTTGAGGGTGCCTGAGGGCAACTCTTATTGTTAGTGTCCCTCGTTTTAAATTATTGCTTATCAGTGCTGTATCGTTTTACAGCTGGTAGTGGGTTCTTTGTAGTAGAATATGGTGTTTTATAAGGGTTACGTATTTAAAAACAAAACAAGTCGCGTGTCATATTAATTATCTACTTAAGTATGTGCACTATCCTTATGCAATCCGAAATTCACACACAAAACGTTTTTTTTTTTTCATAAAATATATTTTTCTAACGAGTACTTTATCCCCCCTCCCCCCCCTCCCCCCTCCTTATTCCCTATCATTTCTCATTAACGCTTCGACACAAACAATACATTATAACATCTCTTCTAAGCTAGACAGACGGTCAAAAAAGCGAACAAAACCACCTCAATAGTCTGGCGAAAAAATCGTGCACTACATGCATCGTGTAGTACGACAATGCGACTTTTTGTCGGTCCGTCCGTGGCTTTTTGAACTGGAATTTTTTCACTCCATTCGGTCGACGGGCAGGAGAGCTTTATTTCACCCCGTCAGCGGTTAGGGTTGATAGGATTTTGTTTCGTTTGTTTGGAGAGATATGGTGGTAATTTTTGAATGATCTGATTTTGGTAGGTTGGGATTCGAATTTAATTCGGTCTTTTCGATGAGGAAGTACTATTATTACGATGTTTTATATTTCATAAAAGCTTCTTGGTAGGTACAAAAAAAAAAACAAGAATATTCTAAAATTTATCACATTAATCTTTACAAGGTATTTTTCAGGGGTTTATGATTTATTATCCATTTACCTAATTACTATTGCTAACCACATCCGCACACAAAGGCGTTTTACCCGAAAACAATCCTAAGCTAGATTGTTCCCTAAATATTGTAGACTTCTATTTCTCAAGCAACCCATTATAAGGCAGTTTTTTTTTTTATTTGGAACACACAGATAAAAAAAATAACTGGCAACCCTATCCGTGCATTAGTTTCCAACTCGGACAGTAGCCGTCCTCCCGTTCCGTGTAGTACAGTCGTGTGCAGCTCAGCGCTAAGTGTTGGCAGTGTCACAAATGAAACTGTACGCTACTGTACACTATTCAAATATCACCATTTTTGCTACGAACATTCTGCGTTTAAAGGTTTTGTTACTGAAAATACATGTAGGAATAAATTTTCAATGAAATCCAATTTATTAAAGCACTGGCAGTTGTTCAGGAAGCCAATTCCTGTAATTAAAAACTTCAAAATCTAGTTACAATCTCATCTCAGCGACAATCAATGTCAAAAACTTGTCAAATTTTTAGGGAAATTAGAGGTATTTTTGACAGATTGAGACTGAGATCCGACTGAACTGACTGAGGACGTTCTTAAAATTACGAGAATTTCCCCTCAGGAACCACTCATTCATATTGGTCTAACCTTCATTCAAGATCCAAAATGGCGCTCATTAATATCATCAATACTCGTGTTCGTAACTAGACCGAATGTAATCGATTGTAATCCACTATTCACGCACGTAATCAGTTCATGTTACATCATAAAAAAGACAATCCACTTGTTAATTCCATTAAACAAAACACAAAAGATAATGCCCAATGAGCAATAATCGCGTTTAATCTTTAAATTGAGCAACAATTATGTCGTTACTGGACCGATTATAATCTCCGATCTTAAACAATAGCTACAAAATTTTTGTTGGTAAATTAAAAGCTTAGTGCCATAATAGACGGTTCAAAAGTATCGATAAAGATCGATTCGAAGCACGTGTTACACGTTTTAAACAATACGTTAAGCTGAGCACTTTCGATCCGCTTGAAGTGACTTTGTCAAGAGGTATCGTCGGTGTCAAGTGCGCACTGATCTTCGTCGATCGCCACTACAAAGCTTGTAGTACGTGATTAAACCGCGAATGTCAAAGTGCAAAGATCGGCCCTTTGTTGCGCTCCCATCAGTCAATGCTTCCAGTACTGATGTGTTCATTCATCAAAAAATTGCTCGCGGCAAGTAATATGTGCGTATTTTATGGGGGTTTAATGGAAACTTATGATGGGGAAAGATTTATGTTTTAATACCAAGAACAAATAGAACGATATCTATGTTTATTTTTCCCTCCGGCAAATATTGCTGTTTCTTAGAACAAAGTGTCTATTATGGAGATCGGCGATGATAGTTGGTCGTTGACTTTTCAGCATACGTTAAGAGGCGTGCAAGGCGCAATATTAACTTACTCTTGATTGAAAAACGGACTTTAGTGCAGGAGATAAATCAGAAAACAAATGTCTTCTAATTCTAAACGATTATTTATCTATAATACTAACTAATCAAATAGATTTATGGTTCGGCCCAAAAATGTGCATTTTTCAGTCATAAAATCTGTTGATTCCTGTCAGTTACCGAGTGTTTCCAAACAGCTATTCATTACAAGCTAATAAATTCTGGCTTTTAATGCCTTTATTCTGATTCGCGCCACATATCATAATCGGTGGCTCGCCCCCGAACACGAGTGTGTGTCAATCTTTCATTTTTCCGCTACGAGCGCGCGGTCAGACCTCTTTGTTATTCAAATTAAACACGCCCAGATGGACAAACGCGCACGGGGGAATAATTAACTTATGTATTTAAAAAAATACCTTTTTACTACGTAAATGGAAACATTTTAGCATCGAAATTGTGAATTAAAGAGGTTTTAATGTATTCAGGTGGGTGTGTAAATATTTTCAGTATTAATCACCGCTTTGATAATTCATACCGGACATCAAATTCTTCATTGCGGTGAGCCACGAATCAGCGACATAAAACAAGTTTTCTATACGTCGTGTGATTTAAGCTTACTTTAAATTTAATCTCACTACTAAAGCTAGGATCCAGCCTAACAGGTGATTTACTCCATCGTTAGTGAAGGCTAATTCTTCCGCGTTCTCGCGTATCTGCGTTGTTTCTATCTCGCTCTAGCGATGCGGGGCAGGTTTACGACGTCATTAATGTTATCACAACGATGCGATGGGACGCCGCGCGCCGCTACAAACTCACAGCGTACGGCACTTGCGTTAGTTGGTGTCCGACTATGAAATAATCTTAGGATACTCATTTTGGATTTGTTGTGCATTGCTGCATTTTTTTTATTATAAAATTAACGTTATTACAATCGGTGTGGTGCTAACAATGGAATTTGTAGCGAAACTTAAACCGCGTTTCGTTTATTGGTCCTACAGTACAAGATGTACGGCTTGTGACACCGGTCGTTGAAAGTTTATGCGAAAACGATAGCCCGGTTTATAGTCTCAGCGTAGTGTTGTTTGATTATACGCCATTTGTATTCGTTCCGTATCTTTAATGATAAAAGTTATACGTTTTAATATAATGAAAAGCGGAATTGATCAGAAATATGTGATTTAATGTCCATTTTCAAATTGATTGGCGCTATTTGAATGTTTAAGAGGTGTTTACAACTTCCTTTTGATGGAGTATAAAAGAAAGAGGTTTTATATTGTGTGTCGTAAAACTGGGAAGTGGGTTAAGTACTCTAAATACCATCATTATCACTTCGGTGGTAATAAACTTTCTACAAAAAAAACGCTGTCGCAAAATAATCGAAACTACGATGTTGATTTTTTTATTTATTATTTGATTGGTTTATCGTAAAACTTATGACTAAATTAATAATGTAAAATATTACATGATATACAGGAACCCGTTGCAATTCAACGAATGATGATTTCTTCAAATTATGACAAATGTAAAAACATAATAACCTATAAAAGTCTATAAATATTTGACAACCATTTCTATAATTGTCTATAACTTCTGTGTTACATAAGATAACCTAAAAATATATTTCCTATTGGATTCGATTTTTATGATTATATCTCTAATCATCTTTATTCTCTAATCATCATAAAAATCGAATCAATCAGATCCGATCAACGAAAAGTATTGATTAACCTTTCATCTGTTTATAACAACTTAATTAATTATTTAAATAAAATGGCCCGACTAATTAATAACCAATCAATAAATACCAATATTAACTTATTGAATTTTCACCCGATTGCGGCAGAGCTGAAAGGTTAACTAATGGTTTTGACAGTTCGCGTGTATGTATGTATGTGTAAGAATGTTTTCTCGGAGATAGCATCTAATCTTTGGTTGGATCTACGGACAAATAAGGCCTCTCTCGATTCATCGTGCGTGTTCTCGATTTTTCCAATTATCTACGAATAGAAATAATTGTATTCTTTTTCTGACAAATACTATCTCTAATCCATTGGCCAAATATGGGTTTTATTTTCTCAGCAATACCAGTGAATTGAAATTGTGAATTAAAGGGGCTTTAATGTATTCAGGTGGGTGTGTAAATATTTTCAGTATTAATCACCGCTTTGTTTTATTTGGTTTTATTTTCTCAGCAATACCAGTATTTTTTGTGACCGTAAGTACTCATCGATTAGGTTCGCGCCAACTTCAATTTCCTAAAGAAAACGCTTCGAACTAAGGCAGCATATACACTAACCGCATTCCGTCTTGCGCGGTGTCAGCGTGCCATTATACGGGACGAACTCGGGACCTCGCTATCAGTGACGTGACACCGGGCCAGTGTTGTGAACGACTCACTGACCCACTTGGGAACTGTATTGTTCTTTTGTCAGTCAAATGACTGTTCAGGAGGATGTGCTTTGTAACGTGTGACCTGACGTGTCACTTCGTACCCTTTTAGAGAATAGGCAAGGGATTGAGGGGGAATGTAATGAATTTTCATATGAAAATTGGATGGGAAATGATATTTTGTACGCTGTGAAGTGATTCCAAGTTGTAATTATGTGAGAGAATTATGTTCCGCAAATGACCATAAGCAAGACCATAAACTTACACCAACTCCTTGCTCTTTTGCAGTTGCTGGAAGCTTTAAATGTGCTGAATATAAAATAAAGACACAAACAGTTGGATAAATTCCATGTGCATTACCTGTTAGTCGTTAGCCCGGGTACGTTAGCACGGGCGCGTTTTTTCCGCGGCGATTTTTTTCGCGCACTGGATTTTCAACGCACTGCTCACCGGCGAGAGTTGAAAAGCCAACAGTGTGTTTTTTTGACGCGTTGGGATGCGCTCTGTTGGATTCTCAACGCTCTGCTCAACATCGAGGGTTGAAAATCCATTGCGCGATAAAACCCTGCCGCGATATTTGTACGTCGGCGCGAACGTAGGCTTAGTCGTTACGCAGTAAACTTGACAGGCTAGAACTTGAATTTTCTCCAAAATTATCAAATCCCGTTACACTGTGACTCTATTAAAAAGACAGTTCCACGATAACTGCGACGCATTCTCTGCATATACTTACATTTTAGAATTATGTAGGTATGTCATTCAAGATGCCGTTACAATATCATTATGTTTAAAGAATTCACATAAAACCCGGAAAATATTCTTCAAAAATCTTTGTAATTTCTTCATCGAATAATTTTATTATTTACTTGGTCATATTGTGTAGGTACCGTAAAGGTCGGTACGGTAGCGAGTATTTTTGTGACGTCGTAAAGTGTGGTTGGTACTCGGCGCGTCGGTAGCGCCACCCGCCGTGTAGTTTATGCCGCGCGATCGTGCGATATCCCGCCAATGTTATGTGCACGCACCTTTATGGTATTAAGTTACGTGACTTAGAAGTTATATGCGATTTCCCTTAAGTTATTCTTAATCCGTATTAGGTAAATCTAATTTGCAGATTTAATTTACACTATGAGGTGTATTCCCGTTTATGACGTAGCCGCATAAAATATTATACAATCTCCCGCCTAAAATGGTAAGCGATCGCTGACCATGGACAATAAATGCCTTATTAGTATTATTTATGGAATGCTTACATATCAATTTCCCGTAGACGGTTTTAGCTTCCAAGATTAAACGGTTTTTGTCTGGTTAGTACCTATCAAGTTTAATTTGATGAGTTTTTTCTCATCAAATTAATCTCGCTTTAAATATCATTGGGAGAAAAGTGTGTGAACTATACTTTTTTTTTCTCTATATAATTTATGATAAAAGCGATTAGTAATTTGATTAGAATAATCTTCTTTCGATTTACTTAATCAGCTAATCTGGGTCTGTTTGTTCATTGCTTTTCAAATTAAAGTCCATTTCATGAAGAAATTTCATTTTCGAATTTCATCAATAAAGAAAAATGTTTAGCCGATCGTATAAAATGCTTGTAAACTGTAACTACAAATTATTATTTTTGTCACAGCAACACAATACAAATGCCAATATTAAAAGCACGTGGCAACATTACGAGACTGTCAGACAACACCCCCGCAGGGAACCGTTGTTAAAAATACCATTGTAATATCAACAAAAACCTATTTACAAATACTCCGCTAACGCCCACTCAAAAGGTGTTTATTTAAAATTTTATTTCACAATGCTAAAATGTCACATTTTTTCACTTTTCGCGCCATTTGATGCTGTTTGACATCGCCAACTTTATGTTGCACTTCTCAAAATATCTGCCAAATAAATTACATCCTTCCTCCTTCGTTTTAAGAATGACAAATTTCGATTTCCAATTTCATAACTGTGAATACAACGTTGTACGATAAGGCCGGCCGTCTCTTTTTTTCTTCTTTCGGACACGTGTCTATGGTACCTATGGACGTCCAATTTGTGTCTATTGATCTATTGTTAGGAATCTTTTGAATTTAATACTTTTCAATGTTATTAACTGTCATAAAAGTTAGATGTATTTTTTCTTTTATCCATTGAATCATTATGCCGACGTCTATGTGCTAAATGTCGGTTCTAACAAATGAATATTATTTAGCAGTACCTAATTTGATTTTTGGATCGCTTACGGTTTTTTTCCATTACAGTTGGCTACTGTTCAATCATAGTTACTAATTTACTGTGCCTAGATTCTATTTGGGTTGTATTGCTAAAAGTTTCCTATGCCTAACAGCGTTGGTAGGTTTCTAATTGCGTAAAACTTTCATAATCTCAATAACCTTCGTTTTGACCGATCGAGGTTTTAACAGATGAAAGATTAGCAATGGCGAACGAGCCGAAGAAAGATTATTTTAATCGAAAGTAAATTATTATTCATTTATAACTCATTATTATTATTTACATTTATTAGTAATTTACTTATCAACCGTTACCACTAAAATAAGCCAAGTAAATGACCTAACTGACAGAAACAAGAAAATCTTTTACAAGAACATTTCCATTTTTTCATTGTGAAAATAACTTTACTCACCGAACATAAGCTACAAATAACTTACCTATTATAAACGTAAATAAACATCTCGTAGGTACCAGGGTACCAGATAAGAAGGGTGTTATTCTCAAGATCCCAATCTTGGTGACAAACACCACGGGCCTATTGTGGTACCAGCTAAATTTGCTTCGCTATTTCCGATCTACTTACAAGATTATTTTATTATTGTAAAACCGTTCGAGATTATATCGGGTGGAGCGTGCCCTAAAATGTGGAATTGGATGTCTTAAATGGGTTACGTTTCATAAGAGAGTATCGGTTGCGTTTGTAATAATTTTTTGTTACGTATGCAGGTGCTAAACAGAAAATAATGTTAGTTTAGGTCATCAAGTTCAAAGAAAACATGCTTTTACAGTTTTCTCAGAAGTTGAAAAAGCGAGCTTTCGGGTCTACCTCTACTATTACGACGAGTATGGTATCTTTGTTAACTTAATTAAGAACTGATTTTTCTTCAAAGCTTTTTTTTCAAACACGTCTAAAACATGTTCCAAAACCAAATTCCAAAATGCATCAAATCAAACGCCCTATAATTCGACGTAGAACATAAATAGATAAAGCCTATCTTTTCAAATTGTTCACATAAAGCATCTCTGTACCTATTACCGCTTCGTCTATTGTCGGACATTCTTCGTCCATCCTCGGACGCTGAACAAACATCTGCTTTGCCGCCTACAGTTTGCAGTAACGCCTCCTTGCATCAAAAGATTATAGATTTCTAAAGACGACTGTTTGCTCTTTCATTGTTGTTGTGGCCTTTTTATTGCGTTTATGGTCTGTTAGGATTAATAGATATTTATTATAATGTTACAAGCTTTTGTTGGTTTTTAAACGGATTATTTTGTTTGTTACTTTTTGAGTTCCGATTATCGGTAAGCTTCTTTGATTTGATATTGATAAAGTAAATATCAAAATGTTTGAAATTCTTAACTTAAGCACCTCAAGGTCTTTAAACGTACAGTTCAATTAGTAACGGCCAATATAAGAATCATTTAACGGCCAATTACAATCACTAAAAACTTCCAAATGATAAAAAATGCTCCAATCACTCAGAAAATAAACCAAAAAGAAAACACAACACAAATTAAATACAATCAACGGACCGATGAAAGTTAAAAGTCATTGATATAAAAAGCGTGTCACTATAAACACCCGCATAACCCGTAAATCGACTAATGAGCGACGATTATTTTATTTTCATAAACGATACACTCGCCGTCGATGCGGGCCATCGATTTAATTCTCGATTATCACCCTTTAGTCGAGTATTTAATGAGAGTCAATGAGAGTCACACTGAAATCTGGAGGGCAATCAGTTTGTGGAATAACGATTTATTTATATTCTAATTGGTAATAACTTCGGCCACTCTGACGGCAGACAGCTTCAAGGAAAGTGGTTTAAATTGACAAAGAGATTATCCAAGGTGGAGACGACAATACAACAATAAATTAAACTGCGCATATCTAAGGCCGTTTACACATTATGCCACTGCGGCAGCGTTTTTTGACGCCACGATGTCAAGACTCTTCAAAACTCGCCGCCGCCGCGGCGGCGTCATGTGTGAGGGTTACCAATACATACAAAGCTAAGGGTGACTAATATAGCGGCACCGCGGCGGCGGCGGTTTCGCTGCAAATGTGTAAACGGCCTAATACCGTTCTGTCTGCATACGAAAATTCAATACCTATATCCAATAGTTTAGTCACTATAGTTAGTCAAAGATTGGCAAAACCCATAGTCGGCCCATCACTACTATTTAGTTTGTTCGAAAAAAAACTCTTTTATTTATTTCGATGATAGGATTTATTTGATAGTTCCAAAATACTCTTATGCTGTATTGTCATCTCCATTGAATAAAGACCTTTGTATAAAGACCTTTTATGACGAGTTTGAAAATTAAGCTAAACTAAAAGATGCAAACAATGTCACAGCTTGAAAAGTAGGTACATACAAGTAATGAAAACGAACCCAAAATCAACAAAATAACAACCAACTGGTTTAATGATGATTGATACATTAAATTACTCGACTATCTGGCTCACTAACAAACAATTGTTACGACCTCTGTATGTATGTGCTACTCTAAATTACTTCAAAATTTAGCCAATAGCATTAATATATTAATAAGCATCAAGTTTATTTATCATTGTAGTTTAAGTTAATATTGACTGCGTCATGATTTCTTTTATTCTTTTCACAATCAACATCTACAATACTTACAGCTGTCAAGAGGACATTCAACTTAGGTACTTAAATTGATATTTGCTTCTTCATTCCACAACCTTTGAAAGATCAAAAATAATCCTAAGCTTGTTTCCAGCATCGTTTAAGTTATCATTGACACCTTATCAACGTCTTCTTTTTCTCTCACTAACCACTGGTCATTTGCCTTTCTTTAATTGCTTATTTTTTCTCCATCTATAAGCTTGGTATCATCACTCCCAATATCTTCCTCTTCGTTATCAATACCTTTAAAACCGAGCCCTCGACTCATCGGCGCCAGGAGGCAATCTTATAAGTTTATAAGCATTCATTGGTCATGATAGAACATTGATTCACTGGGTCAAATCTGTTGACACTACCATCAATACTGTTTAAAAACGGGCTTCGAATCATGCGCATGTAGGGTTTATTAGTGTGCGCTGTCTGTACCTACCTACTGGGTTTGTTTCAAATGATTTTGGTTGTGGATTAATTTCGGGAAAATTTTGAAAGTAAACTTGATTTTGGTGAAGAATTACATATCGGTTTTAATGGTATTTTATTGAAGTATAAACAAATAGTATGTAAATAAATACTTGTGAAATTGAATAGATTTGCATGAATTCGTATTGGATGGTTCGCCATCATAAAAATATATATTAACTTTAATTTCTTTGGAAAATCTTGTGCCATCAAAAACATGTGTTCCTTAGCAAAACAAAACAAGCTCCTTAAACATATCAACACCATCACAATCAACAATTACACAACTAACGAATGACGTCATTCATTCAGAACCTACTTTAAAATTTAACACGACACTCCTTCATCCATTCAATTAGGTCCGTTCGTTCATTCCGACCAATATTTACTGCATCTACGGCGGGGTCGTTTCAATTAAAATATATTACATTGTTACGATGTCCGGCGGGCGCAGGGTTAATTGCTATTGCACCGTCTTTGCCTGATCTTTGGTCTTTGGATCATTGTCGTACACCTTTCGATTTGATAGCGCAGGGTTGAGATTGCCTGCCCTTGGATTCTTTGGGGAAATTGGAAATTTCTGTGCGTTTTTATTTTTTCAGGATTTTTAATTCTATCTTATAAAAGTTCTTTGAGCTCTATGAGCGTTATTTTGTTAACAATATGTTTTTGTTCGATTATCGTCTTAGGGCTGATTTTGCAATTATCACAAGGGCAATTCTCGTAATTTTAAGAACGTTCATAGTCTGATCTCAGACAGACACTCAGTTTTGACAGATTGAGTCTGTCAAAACTACCACTAATTTCCCTATGTTTTGACCAGTTTTTGACGTTGGTTTGTCGCTGAGCAGAGACTGCGACTAGATTTTGAAAGTTTTTAAATTACGAGAATTGGCCTTCTGATGACTTTATTCGAGAAATCATTTTGAAATTTTGACAGTTATTTCATACAAAAACTGTCAAACGTCAATTTTGTTCCTCGAATAAAAGTTGTCTAGCGATGGAAAAATCAGCCCTTAGTGAATAGATAATCCTCGTCTTAACCTATCTTATTAGAATGTAAGTTCTATTGTTTAGAACCTTCACTGTTAATGTTGTTATGGGGATCAGCCAGTCGCCATACAAGATATCTTCTACTTCTTCACCCCATATCATCTTCACCTCTTGTTGAAAGTTATGAATTTCATATAACTTTTAGGTATTAATACTGCTAGACTTTCATTTTGCCCCAAAAGATAATCATAAATTGGTCTAGTCTACTTATCTATACTTTATATATTCTATATTATATTCTATCTTCTATTATTACGAGGTAAAATTTGTGAGTTGAAAAGTTGTGCTATGTAGGGGGTAATCTTTGGAGCTTCTGTAGCTACTGCTACCGTAATGCCGAGTGTCATAGGATATTGGCGCCGATTCCCTTGTTCACAAACTCAACTCAATTTAAGTCCAGTGCATCTTTTTCTTCCTATTTCATTTTGAAAAGGACAGAAGATAAATGTTAGTTTAGTCCTGTCAAATTAAGATACTCCATAGATAAATTAGACGTTATTAAAAACATGGCTATTAAAATTACGTTAATTTACGTCAGTTGCTGACTAATTTGACAGGCCTAAACTAATATTTATCTTCAGTCCTTTTCTTAATGAAATAGAAAGAAAAAGATGCACTGAACTTAAATTTAGTTTAGTTTGTGAACAAGGGAATCGGCGCCATTTTATTTTAAAACAAGAAATATCACGCAGGCGAAGTCGCGGACAGAAGCTAGTTTCTTATACAGTAGTAGTAAAAACCTTTGCCTCTTAAGAATCAAACAACTCGTAAAAACCTCATAGATAATGCTAGAATTACGACAGAAGATCGCTCTATTAGAGCTATTAAGAGTCAGTTGAACTCAGCAGCCACCTGCTTCGCTTGCCTGCTCTTGACCTCCTTCGTGTTGCTTTCAATCGTCGTCGTTAACTATCCTAGTTAGTAGGGAGATGCTTTGTTAAATGAAGGTATTCTACTTCAGTAGCATTTGTAAATCTGTAGTAACATTTGGCTCCAATAGAATAGAAAACTTTTATTTCAGACAGGAGTCCATAGCGTTAGTAACAATTTTACTTAACTTCTAGTGTTAGTAGGTTACAGGCACAGATGTACATACAATTAAAACCAAATCTGGATTGGTCGTTTTGGTTATTTAATGAATATAGTGTGTATATGTCATCCCCAGAGTTATTGTAACCTAGGGTTAAAGTATTAGGCGTCAAAAAGAGGCTGAGTTACCTGAAACGTATTCTCCTGTTTAGTCGTAACGTTTAGTCTTCTTCTTCTTCACGTCGCTGGCACGACTGTATTTCATATCTTGTTGGCACAAAACTTCGGTACTTCCACGGCGTAGTCGGTGGCAGTGCAGGGGTCATTTTGACGTGTAATACTTCACCATAGTAATTTAAGTCCTTTAGTAGTAATAAAAATACCTATATCATTCTTCAACGTCTTCTAATATAACTTATACCTACTTCGATAAAGTTCGTAGAGCGTATGGTAGCTAGTCAAGATGGTAAATTCCTTTCCCTATCTTACAACTACTCATTTGCCATACCAACCCATCTTTCTCTGTCGTTTTGCGCGGAAATGCAAATTACACAACTTATTGTCCAGCTTACAAACAAACGCCTCACAACATCCTTCAATAAGCTCAAAAACACCCCATTCAAGTTTCAACTTTAACACTGCAGCTGAAACCTCAAAATCGTTTCCACGGATTTTTCTGTTCTTTTCTTTGACATCTCCCAACCAAAACCCAACTTAGAGAATCTAAAGATAAGGTAGAGTTTCTTTCGTGCGGGCAAAGTGTATCAATTATCAAGCAGCTGTCACCATTTAGTGGCATCGCTGGAACAATTAGGACAAGTGACCACAATTATGGTCCCAGGATTGCGTCATCTTGTCCCAAGACGCTGCGAAGCGTAGACGCACGAATTAGAATTAATAGTTGCCTTTTATTGAATGAAAATGTAGGTTGTTGGAGCTTCGGGCCTCCTATGACGTCATTTTGGTTGATAACATGATATAGCGGGGTCTTGTTGTGTTGTGTAGTGTGCTCATCAATTTTATCTTTGCTAGGTGCTCTAGTTGTCTTTAGTCCTTACCATTGTCTGCTATGCTTAGCTACTATCCTTATAGCTTTGTTAATATAACCTATTTTTTCTTTTTCAAAATCACCACTTGCCTCTCTAAAATACTGGACCAAGAAAATTCCGTTATAATTTTTCCTTTTCTAAACAATATATTATTCTTGACTATGTTCGAAAAGTTATGGTCCTTAAATCCATACTGAAACTTTACGTAACCCGGTCCATTAGGTTAACCGTTTTTTGACAACTGTCTTAGAACGTACATATTCCAGATTACGTAAAAGTTAACTTTAAAATGCGTAATAAAATAAATATATAAACTGCCTAATCTTATCGAATTATCTTATTTATGGCTTCTTACAGACATTATAATACCGTACGTGTATTAATCAATTTACTGTGTGTTGTTGCAATCACTAGTTCCATCTGTCAAAAAACGGTTTACCCAATGGACAGGGTATAGTTCTAACAAAACAAAATCAAAACGTTTTGCACTTTACCCGAACTGAATCTCAATACAACACACATTACTACCATCATCAAACTACCTATATCTCCAGCATAAACCTGAATTAACAAACAGATAATTGTCTTACCCACTTGAGGCATTCTCATCGCACAAGTAGGTTAATTTATAATTACCCGTGATGATTACTTGTCAGTTTTAATGTTAGTTGAACATACAACTTGTTTCATTAGATGTACTAGGTTGATTAGCGTTGTTATAACCTCGTTGCTGAGTCAAGAATTAAATGAATATTTTTTTTATAAAATCCGTTCCCACTGCTGGGACACAGGCCTCCTCTCTATAAGAGGGATCGGGCCGTAAACCACCAAGCGGGCCCAGCGCGAGTTGGTAGATTTCACATGTCTTCGAATTTTTGGTTCTAGGATTTGCCGGTTTCCTGACGATGTTATCCTTCACCGTTTTGAGACCTGTGGTGATGAATTAATTTGCAAAAAGTAAAGCGCCTGTCTGAGTTCGAACCTGCGACCTACAACTCGTTAGTCACGGCCGTTACCACTGGTCTATCATTGCTCCCTATTATTAGTATCATAATCGAAATAATAATGAGCTCAGCATCTCCTAGTCTACTACTGTGCGTAGGAGTCGGCAAAGTTTTGTCACCTACATTCGGTCCTTCGCCTTCCGCATCTAGTCTACTTAAAGCAACCTTCTTCCAGTTATCAGTCTGGGAAGGAGTTAATACTCCAAATCTATTTGATATTTATGAATATTATCGGTTTTACTGTCGACTTCTCTTTACTAACTTTTAATTAAACTAAAATTACATAAATTGTTGGAGAATTTATTGTTGCAAAATCTTGATTCAAAGTCAAAGTAGTTGCGACATGCAATTTCAAGAATAACCAACCAATTCTAAGAAACAACGAGTAATGTCCAAGTTTCCTCATATGAACCATCTCTTCTCCACCCCAAAACAAGAGACGATCCACACTAATCAACTGCAACATTCATAACACTTACCCAGAGCCACTGAAGCAGACATCTGGTCGAGCTCATAACGACGTTGTTGTTTACCGAGCCATATCTTAGTATATAACAATAAAAAATATTAATGTGCCGGGGGCCTAATCGCATTACGACCTTAGTACGGACCCTACGTCCCTGAGACTCCCCGCAACCATTCACGGGTTATTATGTTTATTCGTTCTTATTTGAGGGTAGGAAGGATTAATCTTTTCTTTGTTTTCGGTTACTTCCGAAGTCCCGAGCTTTCTTTAAGATTTTGAGGACGGTTATTTTTTGGGTAACGGGTTGGAGGGATTATAACTATAAATCATGTGTTGTGTGATTGCAATGAGACGCGACTTTCTATCAATAGTAGAATTAAGCTTACAGTGCTTGCAAATTTAAGACTGTACGTTTAATATTTTTGAAAAAGTAATTGCTACGAGATGTGGGTACGAAAATATTTTTATTTTTTTATTTTTTGTCAGTTTGTTTGTTTGTCTAGATAATGTATGTTCCAGATTGGCGAAAACTACTGAATAGATTCTGTTCACATTTTGCACTAATTGCAACATTTATAAATTTTCCCATTTACTACTTACAAAAGCTCTTCTTCATGACTATCCATTTCATCACGCATTTCTCTTTCTTCATTCAAAAACCTATCCAATATCCAAACCTATCCAGTAGGGATATCCAGTATCTGGATACTGGATAGGTATTAAGTTATCCCATCACATGTTAACTTGGACTTAACTTCAAAAGTGTTTCAACACTGTGTTTATCAATGATTTATCTTTATGACTAATCCTAGTGCGATGACCCAACTTCTTCACCTCGCCATTAAAGACCACAATAAATTACGGATTTGTTTATATAATCGTAGGAAATCCAGACATTGGATAACACGCAGCAAAATAAACCGCGATGAACGCGATTTTCCGGTGATATATGAAAACAACCCTCGCTTTCAAACCATAGTTTCAAGCGCCAATAATGTTTCTATTCATATTTAATTATGCTTTGGAAATAGCCCTTAAAATAACATAAATAAGTTTTCTATCGCTTTGTTAATATAACAAAAATAACGTGCGATATCCGCGATAAACACACCGTAATAAGTCGCTTTATACCTCATGGATTCATCGAATTTATCGTTAAGAAATAACATAATACCTTTGACGCCTTGGTGCAACAATTTAACACATAAGTGCTAATAGACTGAATACAAAGCTTTTGCGGTAACATGACGAAACCCGCAGTTAATACAGGTTTAAAACACCAACTAACAGTTAATTAGGATTCTTTAGAAGCGGTTTTAACACATAAAATAATAATGAATGCGTTTGGGATGCAGGATATTGAGAAAACTGTTAAATATTTATTTATTTATTTATTTATTTTATTATTTATGTACACACAGTAAAACAAATAAGGATAAGACATTTAATATATGAGTACAAAGGTACTGCTTATTTCTTAAGAAATTTCTTCCAGCAGACCTGCGAAAGGAGAAGTAAAAAAGAAATGTAGACAATAGTGTGTGAGAACAAGAAGAGAAAAATATGAATATGTGAAGTCTAAAACTAAAATATAAATATACCTACACATATAATGCAAAAAATAAATAAATACATAATTATACTTAAATAAATACATAAACCAAAAATATATAAACGTATATATATATATATAAAAATACTCACGGTATAGAGGAAAGGTAATGCTCTTTTAGTCGACGTTTAAATAGAGAAATAGTTTGCAAATCACGAATGCTAGGCGGAAGTGAGTTCCACAATCTTACAGCATGGACAGAGAAGGAATAAGAGTAGTAGCTCGTTTTATGAGGATAAGATTTAAGTATAGATCTTAGGTGAGATCTACATGGTGCACCGCTAGAGCGAGCGTAAGAAAAACGCTCACGCAGGTAGGAAGGATAAGACGGGTTGTGTAAGATGTTGAAGAGTAGACATAAAATCCGAGTGTTCCTACGAAGGCGGATTGGGAGCCACTTGAGTTCCTTGCGAAGGTGTGAAACATGGTCATACTTTCGAAGACCGAAAACAAAGCGAATACACAGGTTTTGCAAGCGCTCAAGCTTGTTTAATAGCTCCTCAGTAGCATCCAGGTAGCAGGCGTCGGCATAATCTATGATCGGCTGAATAAGTGTTTGTGCCAAAGAAATTTTAGTCTTCAAGGGCAGAAAACCCTGGAGGCATCTCAGCGAATGAAATGAGAAATGTACCTTTCGGCTGACCTCATTGACCTGAGCACGCCACGAAAGATTGGAGTCAATAACTACTCCCAGATCTTTAGCGGTTTCAGTATACTCAATGCGAACACCGTCGAGATATAAAGGCATGAGAGATGTAACATCAGCCACATTGCGAACGAATCTACTGCCGATGATCATAGCCTGGGATTTACTTGGGTAATATTGAGATATTTAATCGAGTGTTACTTAACCAAGAAAATAGAATTAAGAGATATTATCAAAATATTGCACAGTTTACCGAAAGTACCTTAAAACACATCCAAAAAATTGAGTATATTAAAAAACGTGCGTTTTAAAATCTGGGTAATGTGCCAGCACCCTTAATAAAGCTTTGAGTTTATTTTTATTGACAAAACGTAATAATAAGCGAAAATATCCAAGTTAAATGTAGCAAACGTTTTTCTATTACATTAAACCTTTTTTTGATGGCAACATTAGTATAAGCACAGGTATTTTTGGCGTTAGAGGGGAATAAAACAGATTTATGACGCATTAAAAACAATAATAAGAGATTATGACGACAATTTGGAGAAACGAAGGTATATAAAGATAGGAAAAAGGGATACTTTGGGGAAAGAGAGGATAATAAAAGTTAGGAGAACATGAAAGCAAAATCTTGTTGGAAATTGGCTTTAATGAGCACGACATAAACGAGTAAGCAAAAAAACTATAGAGCGTAAGGCTCAATTTATATTACTGTGGAAGCGATTTTTTTTGTACAAAGCATAAAGAACTGTATCTCAATAGTGTGACGCATAAATTAGATACACACATACGCACAGGTCCCGCATCTTCTGGAGAATTATCGCGCATTCTCGGGAATTCCCGCAGTAACAAGCTCGTGTCTAGTTTGTACGTTAGACAATTGACATAAAGTTCATTTTACTATGTATAATATCGCTACGAAAACTCGCTTCCACTCCGTTCCGCGGCAATGTAAATTGAGCCTAAGCGAGATGTAATTTTGACTCAAACTTAGAACTTATGATTCCCAAAGTCCAAGACTAACAAAATCAGTGCAAAAACCTAACGTGTTCCTTTCTTTCTTCCAGACGCGTGCGGCCTATCAGACGTGCCACACATAGAGAGCCTACAGGAGAAGTCCCAGTGCGCCCTCGAGGAGTACTGCCGGAGTCAGTACCCCAACCAGCCCACCAGGTTCGGCAAACTCCTACTACGGCTGCCCTCCCTACGGACAGTCAGCTCGCAAGTCATAGAACAGCTCTTCTTCGTGCGACTCGTCGGCAAGACGCCCATAGAGACCCTCATCAGGGACATGCTCCTCTCCGGAAGCTCCTTCTCGTGGCCCTACATGGCGACCATGTGACATACGATGTGGAGGCAGCTGGCAGCGGCATGATCCACGCCCTACGGCTTCCCGCCGTACCTGCCTAGCCAGCGGTTCGACCCTTTCCAAAGGTACCAGCGCGAAGCCCAGCCTGAGGATGCCGTGACCTCCTCGAGCGAATTCCACGAAACAGAAGCGAGCGAAGAGTACTTCGGGTCCAGAACCAGCAGGGAAAGCGAGAGAGCCGATCCGACCTTCGATCCCATATCAGCTTTCTACGCTCCGAAATCGAACGAAGAGTTCGAAACGACTTCGGAGACTCAGAAAAACGCGCAAAAATCCCTGATGATAGACAATCTGTTGAACATACGCCAAGAGTGTAGCATACCGGATATGAAGTAACGTTCAATGGGATCCGTAGTGTATTAGTTCAAGTTTTTTTGTTCCTCTGTAAAAATAGTTTACTATTTAATATTGTAAATAAAAAATGTTTTTATTATTGTAAATTGATAGTTAAGAGTTTTCTACGATGATGGATGGATTTTTATTTTATTTTATATTTTTTTTTTTCTGATTCTTCCTGTGTAGAAATTGTATGAAAAGCAATTTTGGATTGATAACGCAATAATATGTACATCGGTCGTGCAATGTTGGTGTGTAGTTATATGTATAGAGATAGATAAAGTTTTTCGAAGATTGAGAAATCTTTTTATACCGCTAAGTAGGTACGAAGCGTCCGCAAGTTTTTAAACTGGGAATGGGACCCGAGGGCATATCAGAAGAAATAAAGAATTAGTGTTCAATAATTTAAACAGATCGAATAAAGTTTGTGATCTAATGAAACTTCTTGTACATAAACTTTTTGTTTTTGTTTATGGTAAATTTCTACGTTTCTTCTTCGGATAACATTCCCAGTTTAATATTATAATTAGGCAGATGTACAGACGCCAGCGCATCAAGCTACTACAATCTGTCAAACTTATTTAATAGATTCTCAACTTTGTTGCTAAAGCATCAAGGTTCAAGGTTGATTGGGAAAATTTGACAGTTTCGGGTAACTTGACCTGCTGGCGTCTGTACAATCTACAGATGCGATTGGACGAGGTTCTTTCTTTTTATTTGCGACTGGTGCTGTAATAACTCAAATATTTACGTAAATATACGTATTTTCTTATTTACTGATTCCGTAAAGCATTTATAGGTATGTATCGTTCCTTTAAAAAAAAACAACTTTTACAAATAATTTTATTATTTTTAGTAAAAATGTAAAACATGTTTGAGTAAAATTGTTTTTGTTCTTTTACTTATTGTGTGTTTATATGTATAAACAATAGTGAGAAATACAAATTATATAAGAATAGTAACTATACAGAAATGTTTTATTTATATCATTAGCGCAACGATTTTTTTATTAAAATATATCTATTTTTTTTTTTTCGTATGACCATAGTCATTTTAGTATTTTTTTGAATTTGTAATTATTGCAAACGTTGGAATTGTCATGGTAATCTTATAAGTTTGACAACTAGGACATTTGCTTGTAACGTAACATTAATGAAATCAGTCTATCGCAGTCCACGAGTAGGCAAGGACCTATTAATAAGCTCTTACGTAAATTTATATTTATAGATAAATCTTTTTAATGTACTTTTCCACAAATAAATTATGTTATCAAAACGTTTTAAATAATTAAAAAAAACAATGTTACTTTACAATCAATTGTTTACACATCGAGCAATTGTTTTAATTTACAACAAAATAAAGAAAAATATAAACATTTAGAAAAAGAGAAGCAATGTATTTATTCGCAATAATAATGTACAGTGAACGGTTGTAAAATAATGTCGGTGTGTGTATGAGAATGTATGGAGTTGTATAAAAAATTAAATATTAATGAGGAATAAAAGATGTCTCTCTGGATTTTGATTGATTTTGTTTTATTGTCACCAAATTTTATAACACCACACACAGAAAACATAGGAAAAATCTAAATTATTAAAAAAAAATCGACAGGGAAGGTAGATTTTTACAGATTTGGTTTTTGTGTTTTGGTAACTGCAGTTTTTCAATTCAAGAAATTACTACATAACTTTTGCTCTGTCAGAAATTTCTGATTTATGTGAAGTAAATAAAAAGTCTTAATTTACAAAATTAAGAAATCAAGACAAATAAAAGCCGCTCTTATCAAAAATCACTTAACACCTACTAAATCACTAACATCAATATAAACACCGAACTACCCTCCCCCAAACGAAATCAAAAGTCAAAATCATATCGCGACACACGGAAGCGGTCATTTACACTAATTACCCAATTATAACAAACAGGAGCCTATCCGGTGGCGGTGATGTCGTGTGAACGCAGGGAAACAGAAAACCCACTGTGAACAAAACACGATAAAAGCAAGGGGCGCTTGAAGCTCATAAAGCTTTTGCTCTACTGGAGTATTCTACTCAGTGCGGCCGACGAGAGAATGCTTTCTTAACACTTGCAGTTTCATACAAACGAATACGTGTTTTACAAATTTGACTTTTATTAGCTACTAGAATTGTCGCACCGACAGGTTTCAGGAACGCATTATCTCGACGCGACGGCCGTACTGTAGCTATAACAAGTATGCATAGAGTAAAACGGAAGAGTACAAAAAGTGTCAAAACCTCAAATAGCCAGCCCAAATCCCAGGCAACTGACAACTGACCGACGCTCTTGTCTCTACAGTCAAAATCTCCGTTCGCTTAAGGTGTTTCTCGATGACGAATATAATCAGTATGGTCGTGGCGTGATCATCTGTCAGTGCGACGTAAACATTAACTCGTTATTAAGACCCTTAAGTTTCCATACCCCAAGTACTGTATCATTTCGCAAGTATTCTTTTGGATCAAGCGGAGTCGAAGCAGTTCTATAAGATCTTTCGCACTGTGTTAGTGATCTATCCGATTTTACAGGCAATATCGTTTGTCAAACGCCCCATGAATTACAGTTATTTTACCTGTGATTTTACATCTTTATTCAGATTTTCATTGTCGTTGCTCATAATTCTATGGGTTACTGCCAGAGGTAAAGTAACTGTGAAAGGCTGTAGTGAACCTTCTGTACGAAGGTCTAGCGTCGGTTGTCACCGTGTGAAACTATAAGTGCGCGTGAGAGTGTTGCCCGTCGTGTGCGCCTGCGCAGGTGGGCAACGCACGCGATACTTCTGTTTACGTGGGAATGTATACACTTGTTGGGGCAATTAGCTCGGCGCTGATTGGTGTTGTTAATTTATAGAGAGTGAAATTATGTTGGTTGGAAGGTAAGATGTCCAGTAATCAATGATGGTGAGTAAACAATTCTTATTCATATTCAATACATCTTCAGTAATGATATAATTAGAAAATATACTGTTGTCTAAATATGGCTATTTAAAAACGTGTAGTCAGATAGGAAACGCCGACCTCATCTAGTTCAAAAAATTATATTGACGTGGCAAAGTGTTTGTACAAATCTACTTACAGAAATAAAAAATTGCATTTGGAAGTCGCGCTTTTGGTTAAGACAAGAAGCGTAGGCAGGCAAGACATCTCGATGGTCTGATGATCTCATCAATGTGTTCGAAAATGGGAAATGAACCAAAAGCACAAAATTTTGTGTGAGATGAGGTTTTGTATTATATCTGTAGCCAATTATAGGTAGATTGTATGACCATGAGCTGATGATGAAGATGAGCTATGGACATTCAGTTCAAACCATAACTTATCTGTATAACTTCGGGAAAAGCAAGCAATTGAAAGTAACAGTACTTTATTATCCCACAATAATTAACATGCAATTACAACAATATCAAATTCCCATAAACTACAAATCACTATGGCTCCACGGAAGTCATACCATATTACATTAAACAGCCCTTTCCTCACACCTGTTCTAGGGTTGACACTGCGGGAATGTTGTGCGGAATCACGGCAGGGGACTCCCACGCCACTGTGTTTACTGTATGGATTTTATTGTGAAGCTTATGATATTGTATGTTTGAAGGATAAGCAGATTAGATGGGTAGCTAGCAGATACACTGGGAGTAAGGAGCTTTGTTAGATCATCGCATTGGTGGCATGATGCAGCTGCATAGCATGTCATTCTTGCGAATAACTTCAGCATTATTTTTCTAGATATACTCAATATCTTTATTGCTTTACCATAATCTGTACTTAGGTGGTAACTATATAATTTCGATCATTATCCAGGACCCTGTAGGGCACAGCAGGTGGATCGATGACCTTGTTAAAGCCGCAGGAATCTGTTGGATGCGAGAAGCACGGAACCGGTCGGAGTGGAGGTGCTTGGGGGAGGCCTATGTCCAGCAGTGAGCGTCTTTCGGCTGAAATGATGATGATCATGACAAGGGCACAGCAAAAGGGCAGGAGAGAGGAAGCCCTGTTTTAGGAGATAATTTAAATATATTACTATCTATCACCACGAATCCCGTAGGTATAGTTAGCCGACAAGAGGAAGATACCGTCCGTCTGAGTGCTTCCCTATAGTGTGAAAAAGAAAAATTTTCTTTCGAGAACCCGGTAATGATTTGTTAATTGTGGAACTGTATTTACTGGACATCAGATTCAGGTGTTGCCACTTTATAGTACTACGAGTAGGTTAAAACCTGCTCAGGTGGACATTCACAGATGACTCCGCCCTGGAGTGTAAATGTGGTGCTGTTCCACAATCAATTAAAACAATGGGGCACTTAATATCGTGTCCCGCATGTCCTGTTGTCTGCACGCTACAGGAGTTAATGGACGCTACTGAAGTTGCCAAGCTCGTAGAAAAAAAACGGTGCTGACTGTATACACCGTGTTCCAGACGATATACATAAACTTCGACCAGATGTTCAGACCATGGAAATCAGCATTTTTCATTATGGACTTATTAATAATTTCTTTCTTTTTTTTTTTGTTAATTTTCATACAACCTTGACGTAAATATCCCGATATGCATGCCTCTTTATCTCTTTATCCGAAGCATTTGATAGCTTTATCATTTTAATTGCACTAAGCGGCAACATAGCCCTAATTAAGACCCTTTCTTATTGCATAGCTCTGCAGCGGTATCTACAACGCCACATGCGAACAACGCGTCATACTGACGTCACGCAAATCCTGCATCTCGCAAGCAGAATTTACCGCGCAATTAGTATAGATACAATTTCCCAACATCAATCATTGGACAATTGCCCGCTAGACACAACTCCCGTCTGGTCGGAGGATCCTCCCTTTTCTATGGAGGATGAGTGAGCTTTACGCCCTGTTCCTCATACCTCTAAACTGGTGACCGTCGTGACGTGATCGTCAGCGCAGCCTTCATGCAAATACTTCAGGGTGACGTCATTATCATCACTCCCGCAAGCTTTAGCGGCGAGTCACCCAGCCAGCCAGCACCCACGGCTCCAACAGGTATCCTGACCACGAGCATGCAGCGACCGCGCATACCTGGTCATCATCCTCAGCCTCATCAGCAACCTCGGCACAGCACACTGCACTTTCGGCCGGTCAACAAGAAGAGCTTCCTCTCCTGGTTGACCTCTCATACCTCTAAAGCTCAATTAAATTTCATTAAATGAAATTACAAATATTTTTGTAACGAAGCCTTTTTAAGTACTTACTTCCTGTGTTAGATTTGATTTGTAAAAGCTATAGTAGCAAAGTTTATGGATAACGTGAAGAACACGGTGTATAGATTGCCATTGACACGCTAAAAAGAAGAAGTACCTACTAGGTCCATTTTGCTAGCAGTTTTCCAGTATCTCCAGGTTCACTTTCCTATACAATGTACAGACACCAGCACATCATGCTACCCGAAACTGTCAAATTTTCCCAATCAACTTTGAACCTAATACTTTAGCGATAAAGTTGAAAATCTGTTAAAGAAATTTGACAGATTGTAGTAGCTTGATGTGCTGGCGTCTGTACCACAGAGCACCTATGAAGCAATAATAAAATTATCTATCTTCTCGATACACGTTAACATGATCACAAACTTCATACACATCTAATTTATTTTTATTCTTACACGGCGGGTAGTCTGTTCAATCACGCGACTGACACCTACAGCCCACACAGTATGACGTGACCAACTTTTTAATACTAGAGCTGCGATACAAGTCACTAGAGGTAAACCTTTTCATTTTAAATACATGTTTTTTTTTGTAAATTAAATGCTTTGGTGATTTGTAAAACAAGGTTGTTTATTATGTGTGTGTTTTGTTTATTGGGTTTATGTTTAATGTGTTAGAGATATTATGTACGCTGCAGGAGGTTTCACGGTTTTCAAGTTATTAAGGTATCGAGAGATATGTGTTGAATTGAAGATATAATTCGTTGAGATAATTAGGTTAGGTACTTTATTTTACAATATTTTATGATGCCTTTGCTACTGAATGGGGAAATAAGGAGGAGGAAACGGTGTTTCTGCTTCTTGTGATCTGGGTTAGTAAATTCGATTCTTATATAGATTACGCAATTCACGAGTGCGCGTCATGTGACCCTTTGTCGTTGTAATAAGGTATAAAGTGAAATGATTGAAGCGCGTTCGTGAAATGCAGTGACTGATAATATGGCTGCTTATACAGCGTGTATCAGAAAGGTGTGGTCATATTTAAGGGTGTGGTGCAGACCATCAAAGTGAACAACTTTCTCCATGGTGCCAATATCCTAATCGTGGAAAAAGCTAGTTAATTAGCTGTCCCATACATTAGGGTCGAGTAGGCATTGAAGTTTTGTATGGAACAGCTGATATTTTTTTTTTAGTACACCTTAATATGACCACATTTTTCTGATGCACGTACCTATATAATCGGCTATAATATAGAGAATCTAAAATCCTACTATCCTACTTCCTACTAATATTATAAACGGATGGATGTTTGTTACTCCTTCACGTAAAAAATACTGAATGGATTTGGATGAAATTTGGCACTCAGATAGTATATAACCAGGATTAACACATAATACTTTTTATCCCGATATTCTCAAGGGATCGAAACTTATGCGGGTAAAACCGCAGGGCGCAGCTGGTGAGAAGATAAAGGTAAGTTCATGAAATATGAAGTTGTTATTACATAGTGTTTTCACTTCATATACACCTCCCAACATCACATACCTGCATGTTATCTATAAGCTACCAAAAATCACAACCTTGAACGTTTCAAGCTGAAATCTCAACAACCAAGAGAGCTGCGCTGCTAACCACTTCACGCTGCGTGACAAATGAAAGTGACATGTGACACGCACAGCGTGACAGTGACCCACCTTTAAAGCAAAAAGTCATTTGACAAAAAGTATCAAGTCATCAGAACCTTCCGTTCGGAACAGGTGCATGACAATCAGTCCATGAGGTCATGATGTCACCAACTGTCGGTCACGCGATGAACGGACGGTCAACGGTAAGTGCGATATTGAAACTGATGCTATATGGAGATAGTGTGTTGTGTTGTGCTGTGGTGAAGATAGTGTGATAGCCATTTTTATCCGACTTCAAAAAAAGGAGGAGGTTCTCAATTTGTCGGAATCTTTTATATGTTTTTTTTTTAAATATAATTTATTTATTTACACCCAAGATACAGGCTGTGCCTAGTTTGGATCTAGATTTAACTATACCAGCATATAGAAATTTGAATGTTGAAATAAACGATTTTCCTTTCCTTTAAAATCCAATTTGTTAGTAAAATTACATACTTATACACTAGTGTTAGTACGTTCATAATAATTGTTGACAATGGACTTACAACTATACAATTATGTTAGTATTACACAAGGGCTGATTTTCCATCGCCAGATAACTTTTATTCGAGGAATAAAATTGACGTTTGATAGTTTTTATATGAAATAATCGTCAAGATTGTAAAATCAGCCCTAAGTACAGAGTAATGTTATCAAAACAACGAGACTGTTACTGAAAAATACGAAACAAGAATCATTTTATGTATATGTTCCCCGATTACTTGAAGACGGCTGGACCGATTTGGAAAATTATTTTTTTTGTTTGATACGGTGGTCCCATTGTCATCAAGTCAGTATCTGATTATGGGATCCTGAAGAAATCGAGAGAAGTCTTCAAATATTATAGGCACACCGAACTATAGCGATTTGCCCGGTGGTTGTCCACCTATGTCATAGGTAGATTATTTGTGTCCACAAACCACAAGCCTAGCACCCATAGGGCTTAATACCAGTATATTATTATTTTAGAATCTGCCTACAAAATACGCTAACCAATAACAAACAAAACTCAGGCATGTTCTACAGGAAAATGAACGCGAAACTGATTGTCCTCGTAACAATACCTACAGTGAAATACTGTAAAATAACTAAACAGTGTTACTTAATGTAATAAATTAGAGTTCAAAACATTGTTCTAGGAGTTGATGAGCTAGCATATAGTTAGACTAGCTTCTGCCCGCGACTTCGTCCGCGTGAAATTTCTTGTTTCCCCGACCCACTCCGTCGCATCGCATCGTCTGTCTGCGCTATTAGGTACTTCGTTTTCGCTTAGCGTGATCTCTAACTTTTTTCTTTTTGCTGGGCTCTTTGTTAATTAGCCTATAGCGTTCCTCAAGAATTGGGCTATCAAATACAAAAATATTTTTTCAAACACGACTGGTAGTTCCAGAGATTGGCGCGTTCAAACAAAAAAAACCATTCAACTTTATTTAGCACATTTTAAAGGAGATTTCAGAAGTGATTCAATCACCTGGCCTACTTAAAGTTTCATTGTCACACGTTTTCAATAGAATCAAGTCACCATTTACCTCTAATCTTAAACATACACATAATATACTGAAATTGTCCTCATGCCATCCTTCTTCGGTGCTTTCAGCGAGGTTTCAGGAGGTAGAGGGCGGGAGGCGTGACAAAGGTCGCCCAATAAGGTCACAGGTCGCGACCCCCGACCTCCCGGGCGACCCGCGAGTGCGCGCATACTCCTCCGCGGAGTACGATTGATTCGTGCCAGGCTTGACGCCCCTGCTGTGAGTACGTAGGTATGGATTAGAAGCTAAAAACTGCGCAGGTTTGAGGTGGAGCGTGTCGCTGAAGGAAATCATTAATTATATTATCTTACAAGTCAGCTGAAACTGGAACAACTTTTACTTGCTGCCCTCAATTTTTAGTTATAAAATGGAATGCAATTCGCTCGTTTTGATAGGCAACTATTCTGCAAGGTGCTAAAACTAAAAATGTAGAAACAGTCGCTTTGCTATCACAATGTTGTTTTATACAGGTTGGTAGGGATATCGACGCTTAACCTGTAACCATGGATTCAGCACATGATTCTAGCGTAGAAATTTTAACGGCACGGTTGGCGCAGTGGTTAAGCGATTGACTGCTGTGCTGCGTGTCGCGGGTTCGATTCCCGCACGGAACAAATATTTGTATGACCTACAAATAGTTGTTCCGGGTCTGGCTGTTTGTGTATGTGAGTTTAAATATTTGTAAACGCACCCACGATACAAGAGAAATTCCTAGTGTGGGGGCAACGTTTTTAAAAAAAAAAAAGAAAAAAAAATAATTATCATCCGTTATTTAAAAAAAATGCTGTTCCTGCTGTGCATTTTAACCACGTTTCTATGCAACGGCTCATTTTTTTTTTTTTTTGATAACCGAAATATTTCTACCCTATCCCTAGCGAAGAAATATTTAGTCAGTTATCTCAAATCATGTTCTAAATTCACGGCAACAGTTTGCTCATCGATGTCCCTGCCCCTGCCACCTTGAATAAGAAGAGTCCTTATATTACACGTGTTAACATATTCCCAAGTTATATCATCATCAACGCCATTCATCTGCTGGACGGGCTCCACATCTTCTATATATTTATTTTATTTTAAAGAAAGCTTACAGACTAATAACAAACTTAAATAATTTGCATAAGTTCACAAGCTTCGGATAAAATTGTATTTAATTAATAGAAAACAAACAGTTAATTTATCAAATTAAATTTCATTCGATAACATCCATCCATCGGTTTCTTACTAAACTTCGACTATATCCGACGACCCTGCATACTTATCTCTTTCGTTGACTGTACACATCTACTTAATTAAGAGTTATTTGCTAGAGTAGGAGTAAGAGTTAGGTACTCATGACTCTACAAACCATTATAATATTGAACATAGCGTTCAATTACTTCCGAACTTCATTTTACACTATGCTACTTACTTAAGTCCACAGATTATAAATACGGCAGACATCTTGAGATCCAAGATGCAGACATCTTGAAGATGTCTGCATCTTGGATCTCCCGACACTGCCAGTCGCCCCTGCAGGCTTCTCAAAGACAACTGATCCGAAACGGTGATCTGATGTATTACACTGATTTGACACGGTGATCTGATGCAACAGGGAGATTCTGTTGTTTGTACCTGTTGTCACGACACTGTGTCGTAGTTGTAAAACATACACCATTGTCGAGATAATGGTCAAAGGTAAACAGCTCAACTGTCTCAACTTTATTAAAAATCTGAGAAAATATCTTTGGGAGGATAGTTCCAATTTGATAACTTTGTGCATTTTACTGGAGTACTTTTTCCATCACGAAGAAACTCTTTAGGACTTATCTGCCTTATTGCTCCATTTGAAGGACCTGATTCCCAGTTACTTAAAGGCTCTTTGTGACTATGCACAAAACATACATACTGAGGCCTTTGAGGACTTTGTACAGACGCCAGCAGGTCAAGCTACCCGAAACTGTCAAAATTTTCCAATCAACCTTGAACCTTAATGCTTCATCAATAAAGTTGAAAATCTATTAAAGAAGTTTGATAGATTGTAGTAGCTTGATGTGCTGGCGTCTGTACACACACGATTTTTCTTGCTGTAAAAAAACTACGGTTTATGTGCCGTGTGTAAGCAGTCGTCAGTGTTGTATGGATCACTATGGAAGCTTGTTAACGGACGCATTTTTTCTACGGCGTGGTTTGTACCGTAAAGAATCCGTGCCGTGTACAAAGGGCCCTTACAAGAGACCCTTATCGTTACCATTTTAATGTGCAACAAACCTAAGAGTTTACCTTTCTCTGTGGTAACTTTAAGACTTTCCCAGGGTACCTAACACTTAGCATTCATGTTCAAGATCAAATCGATCTTTTGATAGCCCAGTTCTACCTTGAACCCTTGCTTTGGCGACACCTACAAAGGCTCATCTATCCATCGGAACTCCAAATTCGCACAAGACAATGCTCAAGCCATCCAACTCATTTACCATATCCGGATCAACATACCGTAAACAATACCTAACCACGAATGGTTAACGGGAACCCGAACAGTATAATGTGGAAATCAAAAATATTGTTTTCTCCATCCATTGTGAGGTGTGGAGATAGGAGCGATAAGACGGACAGACAGACAGATATCTGGTAAACGTGGTGCTTGTACACCTAGATGATTGGGAGTACAGGTGGCGTGGAGTCGTTGAGTGTTGGTTTAGTGGCTTTGAAGTGGACCAATTACCAGATGATATATCTACTTAAAAACTGTCATGTAATTTATGTGAGAGGGACACTCGTGATTAACAAGTTCAGTGAGGATATTTTGCTTATTGATTCAACTAGGTTTTAGCTGGTATTCTGATAAATCCGGTTAGACTGGAAGCCAACCCCAACATATTATTTGGGCGAAAGCTAGCTAAATTATGAATTTGCTTACTGGCTAGCTTGAAATTAGTTAGCATCCTTTCAGGGGAGATAGTTGTCCTGAAAATTAACTTAATATGTATGGGACCAACTCTGAAATTGATACCATAAAGGATCCTAATGAATTCAAAGACGCTCGGTAGATTTAAAAGATACTTTAATGCCTTGAAAAAAATCAGAAGTTTAAACTGGACCCAAGATGAAGATAGACCACGTTACATTTATTTAAGAAATTCTTTATTTAGTTTCACTAAATTTAACAAATTCAAGTCGACTCCACTACCTTCTCATTCACTATCCCGCGCCTAATCGTGCGGGTGGTCGAGCTTGATTGTGATTGACAACACAACGTCACAGCATCTCGTTCACTCCAACACTAACCATACAATTCCACTTTACACATCATCCATTACCGCTCCAATACCAACAGTGTTCATTCAGCTCTATGAAATGCCAGCAATGTAGTGTTGTGTTAATCATTTTGGTGGGTAATAAATGGGTGTTCAGACGATAGTGGGCTTTCAAATGTGCCTTTTGAATGTTGGTTTCTTGAAAGTGTCGGTGCCAGTAACGCGTGAGCCTGACAGGTCAGTGAGACTAAAGAGTTCCCTAGTGAGTGCTATACTTATACAATAAAAGATATGTACTATCATGGACACTTCCGCCTGACCACCACTAAGTTCATTTTGGCTTGCACTCAAAAAATAGAAGCGCTCTCTAGCCCCGCCCCGTTGACCTTGAATAGACGAATGAAAGACAAGACCGGCCGGTGGCGCCGAGCGCACTGATAACGCGGTGACTGACGCACGCGCCGTTCGAGATTTATTGTTATTTTCAAACTACTGCTATTATCTCTTACATATTATGAGGAAAATTCGTTGTCAGTTAATAATACATTTTTTCTTTATTATTTCTAACTAGAAATTTGATTTGATAAATCCTATTGTCGGTTAGGCATTACTTAATTAAAAAGTAAAATACGTTTATTATTATGTTTTGAAGGTTTATCAGTTTTATTTATTAATTTAATAAACTAAACAAAGATATTCATAAAATATTGGATATAGGAATTGAATATAGTAAATAGGTAAAACACACAATAAAAGAACAAGTAATAAAATCAACTAAAGGGGATGCGCCAGGGTAGCCCGCGAAATTCAAAAATAGTTTACCCGTTTAAACAAATAAAACCCTTTCTTTCTTGTGATCTCTTATTACAAGCAACACTTTTCTTTACAAAATTACGATCTACTGTTGGTGGTAGATTTAAATACAAAACTTTTAGAATGGCATATTAAATAAAAACTCTTATAATACCTTCGTCTGTTAGACAGACCCATTATGGCCGGAAACAATAGAAAAGTAATTGTGTCTCATTAGTAATAGACAAAAGGACAAATATGTGAAATAATCTAAATTATCTGTAGTAAAATACTTAAATAATAAAACAGTAACAAACAAAAACTATTCTAGAATTAAGTTAACCGTAGGTAAACATTGCTTTTTAAATATTTAATACAAGGTTTTATTATAATTTGTAAACGCACCCACAATACAGGAGAAATTCCTAGTATGGGGCAACGTTTTTATCATAGAAAAAGAAAGAAAGATGTTTCATATCTTAGAGATCTTAAAATCAATTTTTCTTCATAATAAATGAATGAGAAAGAGAGACCTCTATGTAATTACCAAAACCTGCTATAACAAAAGCATCAAAGGATGCCACCGATTTTTGCCCACTGCGGTTATTGACTTTTATGACTCTTTCTTTTGTTCGGACACGTGCAGGCTTAGGCTTATTGTAAAATTTCTAGAAATGTATTATTTAATAATGAGTAATTAACTACTTATTTGCTCGGAATCTAGGTAAAGGTCCGGCCGCGCTAAATTTGCCAAAGATGTAAACAACAATGGCCGCTCGAAATTGCATAAATTCGGACAATCCCGCTGACCTTTCCGACAATCCCGCTGAGTTGGTGGATAGGTACTTTTTTTTTTTTTTTTTTTGGGATGGGAAATCATCAAATGACCCCTCCCGCTCTGGGTGGAGCGGAAGGGAGTGTCAGACTCTTACTGACTAAAACCCACCCATGTTCCTTCCTTCGCCCTTTATGTTCCGGGGTAGCGGTAACCCTTTCGGACAATCCCGCTGCCCCGGCAGGCTTCGGCCCTGAGGGGCCCCTCGTTATGCTGACATCTCTTTGAGGCGCGCGTGGAACACTTACGCGCCGTCCGGCACGGGCCTGGTCCTGATCGGGCGGTGAGCTACCCATTGCTCTCCGCCCGCAGGCCCGCGCCTACGGTGGCCGGTAGTCGTCGCTCGACTCCCGACGCCCGGGGCGTCTCCCGCGGCGGCTGGGACGGGAGGCTCTCTCCCTCATCCGTCCCGCCACCTCCTTCGCTAGCATGACTGCTTCGCAGAAGGAGGCGACTGCCTCCCACTCCCTCTCGCTCCGGACCATGGCTTGCACCAGGTCCGGGCGCGAGAGGCCGCCGCCGCTGCCGATCGCCTCCACGAGGACACGGCGGTGCTCCGCCCAAGCGGGGCAGACCTCCACCGTGTGCTCCACCGTGTCCTCTGGGCGATCCTGGCAATGGTGACACCCGGGCGTTTCCTCCCGCCTGATCATGTGCAGGAACCTCCCGAAACTTCCGTGTCCGGTGAGGACCTGCGTCAGGCGGTAGGTGAGGGCGCCGTGGCGCCTCTCTAGCCACTCCTCAAAGAGGGGTCTTATCGCCGCTATCGCGGCGTGCCCGTGGATAGGTACTTCAAGTAACAACACTAACAACAGTCGCAGACCTCCCAAAAAAAACATTAAATCTTTTTTTTTTCTTTTTCCGTGTTGAGATATCGATACCCATCGCATCTGCGCAGTTTAAATAGCCAATTTAAAATAACCCTGTCGTGTATCGGTTTGTGAGCCGAGCCCGATGGAACCACAAGCTCGGTCGAAGTGGCAAGCGAGAGGTTTGTATTTTGAATCCCACTATTGATGACGCCTTGTTTCGAAGCATATTAAATAAGAATACAATCTTTATTTGACATAACTATAAGCTGAGATTAATCAATCATTTTTAATTCAATATCTTTAATAACCACCTCATTAATCTAGTGATTAATGCCAAAAACTTGCCGAAAATGTAGGGATTTTAGAGGTATTTTGACAGATTGAGACTGAGATCAGACTGAATGAAAAAATTACGAGAATTGCCCCTCTGATATACTTTAAAGAAACAAGTGAATAGTTTAATTTTAAGCAAGCATATTAGGTGCTATCGGTGACTTTGGAACAGACTATCAAAAAACAAATAGCAGACCTGTATGATAATAATTTCTTAAGAAATAAGCAGTACCTTTGTACTCATATTTTAAATGTCTTATCCTTATGTGTTTTACTGTGTGTACATAAATAATAAAATAAATAAATAAATAAATATCCGACAGACGCAAAACAGAAAACATTTGTACCGATTGCAGCTCAGATTTCATGTTTTCAGAGTTATTTAGAAGCAGATTACCTATGATTGAAACTCATCGACCAAATGCGGATAAGAACACTGAATTCAACAGTTGTAGTGCTATGTGATCTTACAAACACAAGGGGTAATTTAGAACACAATGATACAGCGGCGATGCTTTCCGTGTTCCAGCTCTAGTTGGAGCAAAATATATACAATATGTGAATTGCCAGCGGTTTAGTAATTTTTCCCTTATGTGGTTGATGTTATGTGTCAACCTAACCGTATTCCAACTAGGTTAGGGTCCGTTATCTACAGTCCAAGCAAACTATTCCTTGCATTCCTGATTTATTGATTTTTCAAATGAGTATTTTACCTGGAACGACTGCCGTGTATCTTTCACAATCCAATTTTTGGGCAGGACTGAATAAGTAAGACTAAGGGCTGATTTTTCCAATGCCAGATAATTTTATCGGAGGAATAATTTTGTATTTATAACGGTTCTTCCATACAAAAACTGTCAGACGTTAATTTTATTCCACGAATAAAAATTCCGTCGATTGAAAAATGAGCCCTTAATAAGATTTGGCCAGCTGTCAGACTATCGAATTGTCCCTTACTTCGGGATATCTATGGCAGTCTTTACAGGAAAAAGATGTCAAAGATGCCTGTTATCTGTGAAGGACGATTTACCCGCTCTCCGACGCATAGACAGTTCTAGATGTATAAAGGTCGGCCAGTCACACACGGTCGGATCGGTTTGTTTAAATCTTATGTAGCCACAAGCCCCTCAATTGTGTAATAAATTATTACACAAGTGAGGGGTTCGTGGCTTACAAAGCAGTTGATATTTGTTACTAATAATAAATAGTAAGTATTTTGTAAATCACGTCCTAAACCCTGTCAGTGATCAGTCTTCTCATACTATTTCTAAGCACCACATAATTTCATCCCCACCGCCAAAAAATCCTAAAGAAAACAATAAACACTTAGGAGAAACAATAAAATAGTTAATCCGGGGCACTATCGACGGTGACAATTTATAGAGAGGCTCTCCCGCCCTACGCCGCCCTACGCCGCCCGCCCTGGACGGTTTACTGCGACGCGCGACCCTAATGAAATTGACGAGTTGTGGTTCACAAGAGATTAGAATCCGAAGATATGTCTGGAGATGTAACGGATAAGGTAAGCTGTAGACATAAGACTTGAACATTAATTTTACAATGTTTATACAGATATATATATTTTTTTAAGTCTAACTAGATGTACAGACATTGTTGTACATAATTTAAAAGCAATTCCTGCAATACTTTTGTAAAGTGAATTTAGAAATATGAAGAAGTATTTATGAAATATGAATAATTTTGACAATTCAAAAGTGTGTGAAATGGTTTATTTGAAATAAAGGCTTTGAGTTTGAGTTTGAAGTATTTTCAACCTCAAATCATAGATGTTGAAACTGTAGATTCGTCAAAATTCTATGATTGCTACTTCATTTTCATCTCTATCTGTACCGTCATCTAGATAAAAAATCAATCAAATCAATTTCAAAATCAATTTTATTCATCTGTACCTATGTACAGATAAATAAAATTGAAGTGTCTGTTTGTAATGACAAAATAACAGCTTTTTACTAAATACTTAAGTATATACGCATAAAACAAAAAATCAATTTATATTTTTTTTGTGTCTGTTTGTTTGTTACGGCTAATCTCCGAAACGGGTAGACCGATTTTGCAGGAATTTCTCTGGCTGATTTTATATGAAAAATATTTTAGGGTTCCGCGCAAAAAATTAAATTAAATTAAAAAAACATGAAATCCATTTTATTTTCCAACAACCACGCGAACGAATTCGCGGACACAGCAGCTGTTCGATATATAAACAACACTTAAACAACTTCATCGCTCATTTACAGTCAACATCCTCTTAAATAACAGTAAAACTAGATTTATTCCAAGTTTAACGCTTCGCATGAAGCAATAACTTGGTATCGACAGCCTGTCCCTCGAGGCAGTTTGCCACACACGAGAGCCTCCGTTTACATAATACCATAGCTATGAGTCCTCACAGGTCAAGAAACGCAAGAGAGACCGTAAATACTTATATCTATTGTACTAGGAGCGTTCAAAGTTTTATTAAATGTGATACTTGTGTGAGTCAGTCGTTACAGGTCTGCAAAACCCCGAAAGTCTGACAACCAGTCTACCAAGAGTTTTCGTATTACTCAGTAACTGGATTGTGGAGGTCAGATAGGCAGTTGGTCCATGTAAAATAGTGGTATTCAGCTGCATCCGGTTAGACTGGAAGCCGACCCCAACATAGTTGGGAAAAGGCAGGCAGATGATAAGTTGTGTGAGTGGTAATGGCCAGTTGCTAGAAGAGGGGAATCTTCCAGTTCAACAGGTAGGTAACTGATTCTTAATCACAGTTCAATAATTTTAACATCTCAGAAATGTGACGTGCTCTCAGACAATATACCTATACCAGTCACATATCTTTTGTGTTTACTGAAAATCTTAACAGCAGAACACTTTAAACATACACGTGATTTCCAATCTTTTATTCCAAAACCGTCGCGGCAGGCCAAGACGAAGATGGCGGGACGAGCTTGACACCTACCGTAAGGACTGGCAAAAGCCAGAATTGTGTGGAAAAGTGAGAGGGAGGCCTTTGGGACAGTACAGGCTAGTTAGATTAGACTAAATATTCCAAGTCACTCAAAGGGCAATGGAGAGGGCTATGCTCGGAGTTTCCTTGCGTGATCGAATCAGAAATGAGGACATCCGCAAGAGAACCAAGGTTACCGACGTAGCCCGAAGAATTGCCAAACTTAAGTGGCAGTGGGCAGGGCACATTGCTCGCAGAACGGATGGCCGATGGGGCCGAAAAGTTCTGGAGTGGCGACCGCGAACCGGAAGACGTTGCGTTGGAAGGCCTCCCACTAGGTGGACCGATGACCTGGTGAAAGTTGCGGGAATCCGCTGGATGCGAGTCGCACGGGACCGGTCAATGTGGCGACACTTGGGGGAGGCCTATGTCCAGCAGTGGACGTCTATCGGCTGAAATGATGATGATGATGATGAAATATTCCAAAATACTTAATAAAACCACTTTTCAATGCAGCTGTCTTAAAAACAAATCTACTCATATCTCCATACTCCTGTCTCATGTATAGCCGGCCACATCCACAAGAATTGGCGCGGACGTGTAAAAACAAACGTCTCATCCCTTGTCCGCTTATCCGCACTTTTTGCGGACATTCGTGACGTCATCCACTTAACGTTAAAATATATCCACACTTTTTTAGGGCGGTAATAAGGAAAACCTGCTTGTGGCTTGCTCGCGTTACCACTTACTGTAATGTAGGAGAGAGGAGGTGCTTTAAGAGTATGTTTAGTAGATATACTTTTTTCATGTAGCTTTTTCAGTTTAGCTTGTTTGTTTGAAGTCTGGTTTAAGAACATACGATTAATTACACAGTTCAAAGGTCGATCTCATAATTTAATCGGTTGGCTTAGACTAGGTTTTCGGTCATAATGACATGACATAACGTTTAGCAGAGGTATACCTATAGTACGTAGCACCCACGTTTCGCGAGTTATGGGACGAGTCTCCGGGCAGGGGGCTTATCACCAGCTCTTATAGCAGGGCAGAAGTTGAACTGCACTGTTTTTTTGTACTTAGTCATAGAACAAAAAAGCAGAGCAGTTCAACTTCTGCCCTGCAATAAGAGCTGGTGGTAAGCCCCCTGCTACTGAGAAATTCCTGATGGACAAAACTCAATAATACTTTGCCCACCCGGGAATCGGACCCAGGACCTCATGCTCAGCAGCAGCGCTTTCCATAACTAGACCAACGAGGCATAGATAGAGTCAAAGAGAATAATAATATTGCGGCTATTACCGCGTCATTCATATCAACGATTATTTATAGGATACCAAATACCAACAATATCATTAGCATCATTCATCATGCAGCATAATCAGCCTTTTGTTCTTTTTTTTTTTTTTCTGGATGGGAAATCATCATATGACTTCTCCCGCTCTGGGCGGAGCAGGAGGGCGTGTCAGACTTTTACTGACTAAAACCCACCCGTGTTCCTTCAGTTGCCTATGTCAGGGACCACGGTATCTCTTTCGAACAACCCGCAGCCCTGGCAGGCATCGGCCCTAACGGACCCCGTCACTTCGTGCTGACATCTCTTTGAGGCGCGCGTGGAACACAATGCGCCGTCGACTCGGGCCTGGTCCTTACCGGGCGGCGAGCTGCCCATAGCTCGCCGCCCGCAAGCCCGCGCCTACGGTGGCCGGGAATCGGCTGGTGACTCCCGACGTCCAGGGCGTCTCCTGCGGTGACTAGGGGCGTGAGGGCGCAGGGATTGCCTCTCTCTCACGCGCTCCGCCTCCTCCTTTGCGAGCATTACTGCTTCGCAGAAGAAGGTGACGGCTTCCCATGCACTCTCGCTTCGTACCATGGCCTGGACCAGGGCCGGACGCGAAAGATTGCCGCCGCCGATCGCCGCCACGAGGACGCGGCGGTGCTCCGCCCAAGCCGGGCAGACCTCCACCGTATGCTCCACCGTGTCCTCCGGGCGATCCACACAGTGATGACACCCTGGCGTTTCCTCCCGCCTTATCCTGAACAGCAACCTCCCGAAACAACCGTGTCCGGTGAGGACCTGCGTCAGGCGGAAGGTGAGGGCGCCGTGGCGCCTCTCCAGCCACTCCTCAAAGAGGGGACTTATCGCCGCAATTGTGGCGTGCCTAGCATAATCAGCCTATAACGTTCCCACTGCTGGGACACAGGCCTCCCCTTGGTGAGAGGGAGCGGGCCGTAGCCCACCACGTGGGCCCAGTGCGGGTTGGTGGATGTCACATGTCTTCGAATTTTTGGTTCTAGGACATGCCGGTTTCCTCACGATGTTTTCCTTCACCGTTTTGAGAGCAGTGATGATGAGATAACTTACACAAAATAAAGCGCCGTCTGGGTTCGAACCTACGACCTACAACTCGTGTCGCGGCACTTGGCCACCACTGCTCAAATCATGCAGTACCTAAGAAATAAAACTAAAGAAAATAAAAAAAATCAAAGGAATCCCAAAATTTCTCAGGCATCACAAAGGTATTGCCACACGTCAATACACAATTTTCGATTTTATTGTTTCTTTCACGTCACTTCGCACCTTAATAAACGTCGGAAAATGGAACGTAAAAAATACAATTTCTAGAAAAAAAGAAACAAATAAAATCAAGAAAACCCCACTCAGAGACATCTGGCGCGAAAAAATAAAATTTACCTTTTACTAAAGCCAACCTTTTAGCTAAATTCTGAATTCTGCGGTGAATTGAGCCAATTTACATAGTCATAAATATATTTGATTCCCGACATTGCATTGTCTTTTCCGTGGGGTGGTACGGGCACCCCAGGGGTTTTTTTTACCCCAAAGATAAGACATGTCAAGTCTTGACAGATGTCGCCGTGTTCGTTGGGTTTAAAACAAGAGATTGTCAGTTGTTAAGTTTTGGTATCGTGTCTTTTCTTTCGGTGATAAAAAAGTTGGGGAGAGTTGTTGATTTGATTGTTTTAATTTTTGTTGAGATGTAGGTTTGCTACTGTTATTTTGATCATGGATTTTTAATTGTTAAGTGTTAAATGTGTGTCTGTGGGTTAAATGTTTGAAATTATTAGTATTCTGTGAAAGATTTTTGTGTGTTTCAACTTAATTCATCTAATACAGGCTGGTATACCTTGAATTTGATACATAATTCTGAACCGCAGGGGTGTTGAAATTTTCAACGGTTATTAAAAAAACATTGCTGTTCCATTCATTTTGACCGCGTAGGCATTGCACTTTTCTGTGACACGGCTGTTTTTATTTTATCACCGACGAAAAATGTAATCTAAAATCATGTAAGTACTGAATTTATGATTATAGTTTGCGCGTCGATATCCCAACACCCTGAATAGTCAATGTAATTTCTTAGAACATTCAATCAACCAAAATCTTGATAACATTTTATTAGACGGCCATACACAACACTGGACATCTATACGGGCTGATGATGGATGATCGGAAAACATCATGAATTATTTTATAAGCACAATTTCCTACAGGATCTTCCCACACGTCAGTATCAGATCGACACAAAACTATTATGTCTATCAAACCAAATATAAATTCTTTGACACAATAGAATATTCGACGACAACGGTATCCAACCTCACACAGCAAAATCACGGATCAGACTAAAGAAATAAGGTTTAAAATTCTATAAAATATCGGTTTAGAAGTCATTTCTCGTCACCACATTCCCATATTTGCGTATAGCCAGAAAAAAAAACTTTTGTCAAGATACCGTCCGAACTCAGAAATCTTTTGATTAATGATATCAACCCGCCACCGCGAGCGGGGTCCAAAAGACCCCGACTAAGAAAACAAACGACAAATAAAACGCATGTAGATACTAATGATACGTGTAATGGCTCCAAGTAATTGTTGTTTAGAACCATTAGCGAAATAAACGGTTCCCTGTAAGAATGACCTGTTTGCTTACAGATCGCCAGATGGACAAACATGGCTGTCCTTACATCATTAATTATTAGCTTTGTTAACCAATATTCGCACGGATTTTGTAGGCGGGTGTGTAAGATCCGTTAGCACCCTTCCTTTTGATGTAATTTGTCGAGAATTATTTAAAACCTTCATCATCTGCCTAGCCTTTTCCTCGTATGTTGGGTCGGCTTCCAGTCTAACCGGATGCAGCTGAATACCAGTATTTTACATGGAGCGACTGCCTTTCTGAACTCCAGAACCCAGTTACAGGGTTATTACCCGATACCCCTTAGTAAGACTGGTTGTCAGGCTTTCGGGCTTCTGACAACATAATATTAATTATTATTATGAATTATTTAAAACCTTCTCTGTTGTTGTCTGTTCAACTTATAGCTGCCATTTTTGCCGTCTGAATACGGGGTCATTAAATTAGCTAGTACAACTGTACAGACGTGATGTGTATCGATACCTAAACATGATAAAAAAAAAGTTTGGAGTCAACGAACCTTAATGTCACTTGAAGTGTGTGATGAGAAAATCTGTTTTATTATGTTTTGTGGTGTTGAAAAATCGATGCCAATCACGTCTGTGAAGTTCATACAAAAAAAAAACTGATTTTACAAATGTCTACACTATTTGCGTTCGTTGACCCCACAAAAAAAGTCAAATCAAATAAATTTATTTTTTGTTTTATTATGTTTAGATAACGATACCCATAACGTCTGTGGAGTTTCGCTACTTCACTAGCCAATTTAATTTTATCCTGTACACGACCATTCTCACTATGTATCAAACTATTTTACAAGTAGAAACTAAACGCAATCCTTCAACTCATGTCGATTAGGTTCTTACAAAACACTTAGGCGAAACACACACTCACGCCACACGCTTCGCTGCGGGGTGGGTGGATCGGAGCCACAACACTGCGCGTGAAAACGTTTTCTGTATGTTTTCTATACAAACACAGATACTTGCAAACAACGTAAGAACACGCACTCCCGCACTACGCTGCGTGATGCGGTACAGTGTGCGAATCGCCTTAAAGCTAAATGCATGCACCCTTCAGCACCTTTTACAAGCCATATATATGTCTAATGCATTCAGGAGTTACAAACGATGTATTGCCTTGTAAGTCATACATCACCCCTCCACCTCGTGAATAGAGGAAAACGGTGGCAATGACGAGAAATGGATTGTAAACGGAACAGTCTGGACTGGAGAACGACACGTGTCTCAGAGCCGCACAGCCCTTGTTTAAAACCACCAAAACGACGAGAGTTGTCATCAAATACGCATCCTTGAGGGCGGGAATCAGTTTTAAAAGCCATTAGAGGACGCGGGGGACGGGGGTTGTAATTATACTGCGTTAATATTTAACAAGTGCGACGCCACACAGATTAGCGTAATGCCGTCCCAGCTGCGTCCGGGGCCCGGACACCTTCTGTGACTCGGGCTTTTAAAAAAGCCACTCTGTCAACGGGATCGTCAAAAATTAATTACGTTATATCCTGCTCTGTAAAAAGGAGATTTTGAGCTAATGGCTTTGTGATAACCTCCAGGAAAGTGAATACTGGAAAAATAGCAAACCATTTTCTGTCCGCAAATTAATTCTGCGGTACAGAATCAATGTTTTCCTTTCATTACAAAAGATTTCAAAGTTACACCTTTACGAAAATATGGTACCTAATTAATTCCCAAAAAGTAAGGTAGGAAGTTAAAACGGATTCGGGTAAAATCGGGCAAGTGTAATCCTTTCACCCTTTCTGTGCAATTAGAATTAGAGGCAAGACGGGCTCGGCATCTGCGGGTTAACTAATGGCGAATGCATTATTAAAGCCGTCCGTGGCGCGCGAAGGGTTGGGGACAGATTATGTTATTACAGATTTACGTTCTCTCTAATATGCTGATAGTGTTGATGATGGATATGCAAGTAGATGTGTGTATGTATGTATGTAACGGTTTTGCTATTAAGTTTCTTTTTCACAAATTGTTTAGATATAAAGCCATATCTAACTTAACTGCCAGATTTAATTTTGACAAATCAAAAGTGCCTGTAAATGGTTTCATTGAAATAAATGCTTTACAGTTTTGAGTCTACGTGAAAATTACAAACAGTTTTCAAATGGAGTTCAACCCGTCTGATTGGTTGCAAAGTTACATGGGCATTTCTTGTAATACAATCCAATCAAACGTCAAACATAGTTTTATGACAGCTGCGTGCACAGATTATTATAGGCCGACTGCGCATGAGACTATGTTTATGTAAACATTTAGAACCAGGTATTGTTTTTTTTTTCTTATTGTTTTAGTTATACATATGTATCTCTTCGTATACTGCACCGGTTGATGTCTTACGTCGACGCCGGCAGTCACTGAAAACCAGCGCTGCGGCTTTGTCTCGCTTATGGGTAGTAGCATTATGCTAAGCATTTTGCGTGGTGTGACGCATATTTTCCCCAATTTGTTATTTTTGAGTTTGTGTTCTTTCTCTGCGTCATGTTTGCCGTCATAAACATATTTTTTTCTTTCTTTTCTTTTCAATCAAATTACAAATTGAATTATTTTTTGTTTGCAAACATGGATAATTAGTACCAAGTTGATTTATTATAATAATCCTCCGTCTTCTACCGTCACTTGGGCATGCAAATCATATTTAATTTACACAAAGTTAAAGATATTTATTATAATTTTAATCTTACAATCTGCTGCAGATAAGCAGAAACCAATAACACGTGAAAATATTCATTACGAGTAGCTAAACTAAATAAAAACGTGCCTTTTTGAGGCACTTCGATATTTTAAACGAATGGCCGCTGCCATGCCACAGTTAGAACGACTATTTTAATCCTACAGTTAGTTATTAATCGTTGTTCTTACTTCCCACATACTAACAGGTTTACAAAGACACAATATACGAAAATTTGTCAAGTCATACACCAGAACTTTCTCATCATTACTGACCGTCTCCCTGCCATGAGAATCTCAACACCAATCAGTCACACTTCCACCCGGAACCAAGATTAGCATACGCAAAAATAACAATGGCGGCTTCAAGAAGTTAATGGAATGTCCCTTTTGTAGTACAAAAGGGTTAAACAAAGCTAAAGGTATAAAAAGCTTTATTAATGTGATAGATGAATCATTCGGGGTCCGTTAGACCGGTCGTGGACATTCTAGTGTTAAGTCCATTAAGGTAACTTTTATAGTTGTTTGTTTAAGTTATTATCTTATTATTTGGTTTTGCTTTAAGATTTATTCTGTTACGCTAATTTGGATTGTTTCGAGGTGTGACTTTTATCGTTATTTAAAAAAGTTAAGCTGCCCTTATATGGACTGTAGGACACGTGGGTAAAAATATGTGACTTCAGGTTCTGATAACAACTTGGCTACTGAGTAGTTCGTTACTGAAGTAAAAAAATGTAGTACCAGTTAAATTAACAAAATAATCAGTCTTTATTGTTCCCATTGCTAGAATACAGGGCCGTAATCCACCACACAGGTCCAGTGCGGGTTGGTAGATGTCATATATGCCTTCGTTTTTTTTTTTCTAGTATATGCCAATTTCCTCACGATGTTTTCATTCACCGTTTTGAGAACAGTGGTGATGAAATAATTCACACAAAGTTAAATTAACAAATCTTATAATGAATTAACTACACCTAACTCGATCCTGTTCAATAACACAAATAATAGAATAAGCTTTATTGTACACCGTGAGAGTACTAACATTTGATATAAATGCCCGTTTACGACCCCCAAAATGGGAGAAGGGTCTTCTTCCCATCATCAAAAGCAGAAAACTTATCTATTGTGGTTCTCAAAGATTTGAATAAACTACTAAACAAAAGTAACCAATACCCGATACAATAGAAATAACTACTAGAACATTGAACAAGTCGAGACGTATCAAGTATCATTATAATAGGCAATTAGAACAGTGAAGAACAACATTACCTACCAGGACCCCATGACCTTCCTGCAGCTCCCAACTCTATCCATGACACAGACCAAGTTATACTGGACGTTACAGCCAGCATAACAAGAACTGCACTATCAATAATAGTGGGAACAGTTGGAGGTCTTGATATAACGGTTGGGACAAAGATGGGGTTGCTACTTATTCTAAAAAGGGCTATTTGTTTTCATCCGTCACTTCTTAGTAAAACAAACAATGAATAAATACGGAGGACTTTTGTACTGTTTCCCATAGCCCTATTGTGTTCATTGTCACCTTTGTGGACTATTGTAGACTTTTTTGTTGGCTTTTGTGTGGCAACTGAAATTGTGTGGCTGTTTGATGCTACTGTTGGTTAATTATGGAGTCTTACAAGTTGGGTTTCTATAACGACTATCCTAGTTACCTACAAGTTTACGGTCAGTAGTGAAGATCTGATACCGCTTGTGCCCCACCCTTAGGACTACCTAAGGATATCTCTGGTGGGGCTCAAGCGGTATCGCGAGCGGTAGGTAGCAGGTTTGTATTGGCAAAATAGCCATCACGGAAAAAATAGGATGTCGAATTTTGTATAGTGTGGAATATGAAATACGAACAAATGAATAGGATGTTTGTTTGATTGTCAGAATGTCATGATGTGAATGAATGAACAGGAGGATTTAATTACATAGTAATAGAAGTGCAGTTGAGATGAGACATAGACATAGATTGGATTAATAGGTACTCAATGAAATCAAAGACGTCATTTATTCACAACACTATAAGACGAATTCATTTTTTTACGTAAGTTTTAAACATTCATTTATTTTATGTTTTGCATATATTCACAATTATTCATAAAAAATTTAAAAAAACCTTATTCATATTCATGAAATATCCAAAATATTTACAGTAGTTCACAAACTTCCACAACAATTAGAAAACATATTCGGAATTCTCCAAATTTCTCCGGCTGCGCGCGTCATACAAACGTCAATCAAGAACCGCGTTGGGTGGCAAAGGTCACCGATCATCGTCTTCTACAAATATACCACCTGTCTGGGTATCACGACTAAATTATATACCACTCAAAACTATTCTTTATCTCGTGGCATCAATATGAAATTTAACCTCACCGAGCGGCAACGATATCTTGGTGAACTCACTACGCTGTATCTCCCTTTTTTGCTTCTAAACATTCATGTCATTCTGTAGAATAAACAAGTCGGCACAAAGGGCTTAGTCACTATCCCTTTTTATTAATATCGGTGGCTGAATGGACACAAAGGGTTTTGTACTCATTATGCGTAATCGGAACAGCTCAGGTGTTATATTATAGCAATAATGGGCTTATAGATAATAGACCGCAAATGAAGGGATACAATTTCATGGGTGGTTTTTCGCTTTATGGTTTGATAAAGTGGTCAGTTTGGGAAACGTAGTGGTAGAGCTTTATTGAGAACTAGCAGCGACCCGCGGTTTCATCCGCATAAATGTCAATCCCGTGGGAATAACGGAATAAAAATTATACCCTGTGTGTTAATCCTGGGGGCCTACTCCGAAGTGGTATCGGCCGAATATTCGGCCCTTTCCTGCTACGAACTTACTATTTCGTTCGGTCAGTCCCGATCCTACACTCCTACACTCTTTCGAATATTGACTATGGCCCCGACCCAACTGAGCCGATCCGAACTATTTTCGCATTTTTCAATAATATTCGGTTCGGCCATGTGTCGGTCCGATCCGATCATTCGCACTTTGCACTTTGCACTTTTTTCTTCCTGGTTATAAATTATCTGTGTGCCAAATTTCATCGAAATCCGTTCAGTCGTTATTGCCTGAAAGAGTATCACACATCAATCTATGCATCCTCACAAACTTTCGCGTTTATAATATTAGTAGTATGTATGTTTGGTAACTATGGAAGGTAAAATTTCCAAATCCACATTTTAGGTGAATCGAAAATAGCGAATCATAAGAATGGAAACAAGCAAAAATCTTAAATCTTACTATAATCTACAGCACACTACAATTAAATTACCGTTTGCTTTTTTATTAAGAGGTAAATTAAAAGAGACAGGTGAGTTATCATCTGTTTCGCGCTTGTTTTGCGTTCTTAATAATTATTTTTATAGCTACTGTCATTCAAAATTAGAAATGTTTTTAATATTCAATCATTTAATTTATGACATTGATAAAAATACTATGTTACAACTAGATATTTTTGTAGCAGGTTAACTAACCAAACAATGTAAAGTCGTATATCTTTTGTTTTTTTTTTTTGTTTGTTTCTTTGAACACGCTAATCTCTAGAACTACCAGTCAGATTTGAATAAAAATTTTTGCATTTGATAGCCCTATTCTTGAGGAAGACTTATAGGCAGTTACATGCTAAGACTCTTAGGAGCAAAGCAAGCAAAGAACGCTAAGTGAAAATGAAAAAAAAGCGCGCGAAGACGATGCGATCCGACGCGGTGGGCAAGAAATTTCACGCGGACGAAGTCACCGGCAGAAGCTAGTCCAGATTATTCAAAAAATATAACCGTTATAAGTTCTTACATAGTCGCACTCGCATTACCAATGTTTACTGCATTACTGCTTGACTTTTATCCCAGCATACATAAGCTTCGGATTCCGGACGGTACACAAGCGTATCATCAGCGATTAGCCTTCTTAAAACAAAGAACATCAAAGTCACGAACATAAAACTTTTCCAATTTCTACCCAAAAGAAGCCCTCAAAGAGATTTGCATGAGGTCCACACAATGAACGGTATATTTTGCAATATTTTCAATACCCCAGCATGGGTCCAACTACTCGGGGGTCCTTCTTTTGTCCTCCACTTTAATATCTGTGGGAATGGACATACCGACTCCATTTAGGTAATTTATCATTCTTAAACGAGTGAGGAGACTATCCACTATTATCCTTCGTCGTGTAGTCTTTCTAGTCTTGAAAGGGCGCAGTCTTCGCCCTTTGTCCGGACTTGTTCAAATTAATGACGTATTTGGCCCCAACGGGTTTTGGTATTAGCGATTTTGAGCACCGGACACAGGAGTCCGGTGTCCGATATTTATGAATTATTAGCTATTTCGGGTTCCCATAAAATCTATGTGCTGGTATTTACGGCACTGGACAACGGTCGGTCTTCGAAAATATTATTACTTTGATTTATTTTTTCGGACCTCAAATAATGTTTGTGAATTTGCATAATTCGAAAATAACGGACCGTATATCTAAAAGAAATGAGTGTTCAAAATTATGACATGAACGAAGAAATTTATTCAAATAGCCTAATTTAGTTTAAATATGTAAAGTTACACACTACAAATTTTACAATCAATGTGTCTCATTCAAAGTTAAACTGCGTAAAAAATGCGAAGACCAACAAAATTAACATATCAATATAGGATCACTATAAAAGACGAGATGACCACAGCATCCCTGGGTCAAAGGCCACACGGGTGCAGGTGCCACGAGCCTAACACGCTTTCTTTACAAATTCCCAATAAAGTTGGGGATGTCATAGAAATTAAGATGTTTTTTAATGTCCAGTAGTGACAGTGGACACGAGGCGAAGTAAAAAATGGGGAGATGAACGAATTATACGAGATTTAAAAGTAAAATGTATGTGATGCGGGAATTTTAACAGATATACATTAGCATAACTTGAACGCTGCATGCTGCGATTTGTAAAATGATAATGATACTGGACATTTCTGAAAATTTATTGTTGTGAGATGTTTTTCTTGGTAAATATACATGTAGGTACAAGTTAATTTTATACAAAACCTGTATGGAAATAAAATACTCAACTTAGAAAGAGGAGATTCAGAAGAAGACGTCATAAAGCAGTAGTATAATTTAGCAAAAATACGAAAAGCAAGGAATGCATCGCAGTCACCAATCACAAAGCTATACAAAAGAAAATTAATGAATATACTGGAGACAGTAATGAGAAAACAAATTTAGCGTACATTAATGCTTCGGACAGATCGCCCAAAGAATTCAATGTCACATGGAAATTAATGAATATCCACGCAAGCCGACCGGTCGGATTGTCCGTCCGTTAATTTATTACACGTAAACACTTCTCAATGACCGTTATGCCATGATGACAGATAGTAAAATTTAAATAGAAAGTAAACAACGCTTGGATAAATATGCACGTTTTATAAAAGTGTCAAAGCTTGTATTGCTAGTTTTGAATTTATATGCAGCTAAAACGATGAACTCGAAGACTATTTGTGGGATGTCAATTTTTGTTGGAATGTTTACCAAGCTTTTTATATTGCTTTCTTTTATTAAACTTATTAGTCGAATATATTTCGTTTTTTATGTTTTCTATTAAGTAGGTATATCTGCGTTTTTTATGTGCATAGTATGTGGTAGCTCGTTTTGTGTAGTTATGATTAATTTTGCTCTTTTATGATTTTTTTCAATCTTATGCTGGTTTGATCTTTGACGTAGTCTCTGTTTTTTTATTTTTCTGAAGTGTGTCTGTATAGTAATTTGCCGTTATCTAGGTATACCTAAGACAAGATACTCTAACCCAATTATTTAAATTTGATTCTCTAAATAGGAGCTTTTGGGTGATTGCACATTCTTCTGCATTAACCCAATATTTCTTCCTATATCATAACATCGTTCTCCAAACTCTTAGCATCACAAAGCGGTTGATTCTCATCAGCATGTGGCAGCATAATGCAGCATAATGTTGTATAATACTTTCATTAGTGTGTCATAAGTAATGTCATTTGTCAACCAGTTGATCGTGGTTGCTGTCACAGCTTTTGGCTTGATTGGCTCTTGTGATGGTTTGAGAGAATTTCGTTTATTTACCGTAGATTAAGCTTTCTTTTCTCTGGCAAAAATGTTGTAATTTTCATCACTGATTTTATATACTTATTAAAACCTTACGAATAAGTAAAAAAAAAAAACCGTACAAAGGCGGAAGGCCTGGGCCATTTTCTACCAGTCAACCATAGGGTAATGCAGAATAGATAACACAACATTTTCCACATTTTACCTGAGGGGCAATTCTCGTAATTTTAAGACCGTTCACAGTCTGATCTCAGTCTCAATCTGTCAAAGAATACTTCTAATTTCCCTACATTTTGACATTTGTTTGTCGCTGAGATGAAACTGCGACTAGATTTTGAACGTTTTAAATTACGAGAATTGGCCTTCTGGTCTAATTATTGTATATCGTTTCACTGCTCTTAAAACGGTGAAGGAAAACATTGTGAGGAAACCGGTATGTCCTTAAACCACCAATTTTAATACGAACTACAGCACTCCTTCTCGCTTGTGCCCCAGCAGTGGGAAAAAAGATTAGGATTATCAAATAAGTCAATAATGCGCTTTTTTCCAACAACTGTTAATAACATCAACTTAATCAATATAAATCTTGATATGCAAAAATGGAACTCGTTTACCAAAGAAAAGAATAGCCAGTAACATTTACACATTGGTCAAGATACATGGCCTACCTTTGCAATATCTCAACCATCCATCTCTATTCTAATTTGCAACACAATATGACAGTTCAGCACAAAGCGCAGATGTTACGTAAAAGTAAAACCTATCAAATATCAGTCCCGATCCCGACTCGCGCGACTTTACCGACTCGGACTTTAGACGCAGACCTCACTACCGTGCGCAAAGGCAAATCGTAGGAGATTTTATCGCAGGATTATCTTGGGTTATCGCGTATCTGTCTCTTACCAACGAACATTGCTTTACCTTCAGTGATCGTTACTCATAGACCCCAATCCATTGACGACACAACAAAACTGTTCAAATTCAACTCTCGAATCGGACACGCAATGTATGGTGACAATTCCATGTTCATCGATGTGTGGTGTCTTCGAAACGCTTGCAAAAGATTAGGACGATGGAAGCGTGATCTTAGTTACATAAGGTATTTATGTAAAGCTGTATCGTCTGAGGCGATCGAACGTTTCGATAGTAACATTGTCTGAGGGGACTATTGGCATTGTTCGTTGTACTTAGAGCAGATGGGAAGTGATCGATGATATTTCGTTGATATAGGATGTGGATATCGAGTACCGTTCTTCTGGGCTATTGGTATTTTTCGGTTTGTTTTTGTTATTTGTGCAAGGCCAGCGATCATCAAATAGAATCTTAGACATCATAAGCACTGACATAACACAACATTTTTTTCACTTCCACGATTCTCTTCAATGCTTGCGTATAATATCTTAATATAAATAGTTTCTACATAATTATTTTACATTCGTCAAGATGATTTAATGCCGCCATTAACTGTAATTTGGCACGTTCCATTAATTTATTGCACAAAAACCTGAGCAGATATAAATCCCTCAATTTTTTTCGAAATCAACCATGACCAAAACACCAATACCCACTCCTCCTATCCCTTCAACTCCAAATTAGTTCCCCTAACCACGGAAATCCTTATTACAGAAAAACAAAACAAAGGAACATCTTAGGACCAATCGTAAAACCACTCAAGAAGTTAAAAACAATTAACCATCTAACTGGCTGGTTACAAAACCACCCTTTTTGTAAATTATAAACAAAAAGATTAAAAAACAATATAGGGGGAGGCAAAAAAAAAGTGGAGTAAAAAGTTGTCTCTGAATTTGTTCGCTGACAACATCCATCTCAATCAATTGTAGCCTCATCCCTGAGGAGTTAACCCTTCCCTCCCCTGAGGTAACCCTCTGTAACCCAATTAATGAAGGGTTTCGTGTGACCGCAAAAAATTCAAATTGAAATGTTAATTTGATATGTGAGGAGAAGATGTAGTGGCGTTGATTGGGGAAAGTTTGCTTTTAATGTGAAAAAGTTGATGATTGGATGTTGTTTGGCCTAAAGTTAGCTAAGCCCTTTACATATGTAAATAAGCATAAACCTATAATGTTCCCACTGCTGGGACACAGGTCTCCTCTCTGTGAGAGGGAGTGGGCCATAATCCACCACGCGGGCCCAGTGCGGGTTGGTGGATGTCACATGTCTTCGAATTTTTGGTTCTAGGACAAATTCATAAACATCACTCATATTCAACTGCATTCAAGTATACGATTTTATATCATTTTCTGAATCCTAAGCCCAAAGGAAAAACAGTAATTACCTTATTTATTGGAACGATGTTCGGTAACGGTAGGAGAGGTTAGAAATCGTCACGGAACCAAAAAACGTTAAACAACTTTTTATTATCATAATAGAAAGGCACAAAGAGAAAGATACATAGTTTACATGGTTTTCAAGGTACTGAAGCCGATAGTGAGGTCAAAATAAAAATCCGTGGTGGCCATTGCAAACAAATTTAAATTTTTCGTGAGTTTAAAATTTTCACATCCGCCATCTTGGAATTTTATTTTGAACTTCGTTCAACTAACTTTATATATAAAAAGTTCTTCGAATCTTCGATCGCGTGGATGATGTTGCCTAAACTTAATTAATTAAAGTTAATTGATAATCATACTTAAGATATACTTGAAAGCACAACATTAAATGGCAAATGTTAATAGAACATAAACCGTTCATGTTATCGATAAACTAATGATGTATAATTACATAGTGCGACATTTTTACAACTTATTCTACGAAATCGGTGATAAACAGATGATTATGTTATTGCACCGGTTATAAAATAGATGTAGGCATTGCGTCTAGAATTTTAATTGAAATATTTCACAATTTCAATCTGTACGTACTCACTTTGAAAGAAAAACTCACCTTCTATTACTTTTTCAAATCATTTACTTAAGTATGATTTGAAAATCCTTATAAATTAATTATCCTACTATAATATTATAAACGTGAAAGTTTGTATGGATGGAAAACTACTGAACGGATTTGGATGAAATTTGGCGCACAGATGGTTTATAACCAGGATTAATATATAGGATACTTTTTATCCCGATATTCCCACGGCATCGAAACTTATGCGGGTGAAACCGCGGGGCGCAGCTAGTATTTCATAATTTCAGTCAATGAGTGACTGTGCGTATTCTTGCTTAGAGTGCTTTTAATTCCTTACAAAATGCTTTTCAGCACTTCTTTTCGTGGTTCATATTTTTCTTACTCACACTGCACAAAAATGTGCTTTAAATTGATTCATACATGCAATGGTTTCTGTTTATTGTGTATATTAAGAAACTACATAAACTCTAAAATAAATATGAAAGTACCCATGTTTAAATTATAAGGACGTTTTTTCCTCATCCTGAATGTTTTAACGACGAATATCTAAGCGTCTCAGACAGACAGTAAGTACGGATAGTAATATAAATAAAACAGCGTGTTACTGATTAATAGTGCATTCAACAACGTGTCACTTTACCTCGCCAGAGCGGTGACTAAACGATCGCGTGTTGGTAGAGATGCACGTGAGGGTTGTAGGGATCGAGTGCCTAGTTGTTGTCGATTTAGAGTTCATGTAAGTATACTAAACTATAGACCACAGATTTAATAAAAGTATTAAAGTCTATTCTAACTAATGTTTCAAATTGATGTTTTTTTGTAGTTAAACAAATATCAACTTTATTTTAATGGTTATTGTGTGTATTTCAGAGCGACTAGCACTAGTTATAAAATGTTTGAAGTTGTAGCGTAAATTGAACTCAGTTTACGCTACAACTTAAACTATTTTGGAAAAATAACTTAGAATTAAAGTTATTTTTCCATAAACTCATATTTGTTTACATTTATGGCAAATAAATCGCGAATGCAGATTATGTACTAATTAATATTACAACAATTAGGATTTGGCACCTACCAACGAAAAATCGATTTGGAGAGTATTTAATAACTATTAAAAGGAGAAGAAGGCCGCAGGAATCCGCTAGATGCGGGAAGCACAGGATCGGTCTAAGCGGCGGTGCTTTGGGGAGACCTATGTCCAGTAGGTAATGGACATCTTTTGGCTGAAATGATGATAATTGAGAGCAGCCAAGTGGTAACGGCCGCGACTTACGAGTTATAGGTCGTAAGTTCGAACCCAGGCAGGCGCTTTACTTTGTGTTAATTATTTCGTCACCACTGCTCTCAAAACGGTGAAGGAAAACATCGTGAGGAAACCGGCATGTCCTAGAACCAAAAATTCGAAGACATGTGACATCTGCTAACCCGCACCGGGCTCGCGTGGTGGATTACGGCCCATTCCCTCTCACCGAGAGGAGGCCTGTGTCCCAACAGTGGGAACATAATAGGCTGATTATGATGATAATTAAAAGAAGTATTTCCCAGTTTTAAAAGATATACCATTTCACTGACTAGTATAGAAACTGGAATTTGCTGAATTTGCATAGCTAATTAACTGTAGCGATTATCTATAGAATGATTGCTTAACTTCATTTAATTAATTGGAAAATGATGATTGATGAACTTTTGCTAAATAATGCGAAGAGTTAGTAGGTATTTATTTCGAGCACCAAACAATAAAAATATACAAATATATGACGACACGGTTGGAGCAGTGGTTAAGCGATTGACTGCTGCACTGCGTGTCGCGGGTTCGATTCCCGCACGGAACAAATTTGACCTACAAGTAGTTGTTCCGGGTCTGGCTTTTTGTGTATGTGAGTTTAAATGTTTGTGTTATTCAGTTTACACGCATTATCAAAAACATCTGTGGACTTACAGGCCACCCCTATTAAAACTATCTTTTAAACAAATCGTCGCGAAAGTTTAATAGATCGTGTGAGTAATAACTTCTGTCTGGCACTAGCCCTAGGAGCCTGTAGAAAGTGACACTAAACAGACTATGATACCTATGTTAGTAGTTTACAGTAGGTATCCTACTATCCTACTGTAATATTATAAATGCGAAAGTTTGTATGGATGGATGGATGTTTGTTACTTTTTCTCGCAAAAACTACTGAACGGATTTGGATGAAATTTGGCACACAAATAGTTAATACATAAGATACTTTTTATCACGATATTCCCACGGGATCGAAACTTATGCGGGTGAAACCGCGGGGCGCAGCTAGTTATAAATAAGTTATGCTCGGAGTTTCTCTGTGTGATCGAATTAGGAGTGAGAAGATTCGCAAGAAAACCAAGGTGACTAAATAACCCTAAGTATTGTCCAACTTTAGTGGCAGCAAGGCACTTTGCTCGCAGAACTGACGGCCAATATGGCACCGAAAGAAGTAGATAATTATAATCAGCGGGGTAATTGCGTAACACACCATCAGTAGCAATGGCTTTCATTTTGACAGTTCAACAACATTCATTGCGTTATTTACGTTGTTGAGCAGTAAAATTTTTCGAACATATGAAGCAATGGATTAGCAATATCCTTCATAATGATTCAGATTGTGATCTATAGTATGAAAAACACACGTCTATCATTCACGTTAATAATTCAAAGCCAAAAGAAGAATAGTTTCAAACAAGCTATTGTGTGTCATAAAACACGTTAATATTTGCATAAACATAGAAATAAAACATAAAACCAAACGCTACTAACATTTATCTTATTTTTGTATATGTTTTGTTATCTCTTGGATAACACCTCGTTTGTCAAAACTGGATGATAGCTTTACGAGAGTATCATGAGGTCCATTTAATGTGCTCTTGGCTTTAATTTATGATGGGTTGTCGTTTTCTCTATGACTGCAATAGAGTTTGTTACTTTTTTTGTGGTTATTGTATCGTGCTGTTGTTAATGCTCCTAAATTTAATCCTTCAGAGTGATCAAATTACATTTTGACAGAAAAAAAAAATGTATAAACATCCGAATTGGGATTCTTGATTCCTTTGATTTTTGATTTCTGATTGCTTTTATTTAAGTCGGTTAAAAACAAGACCTGCACAGGCAGGTCTTCAGGTTCAAAGTGTGGTTCTTAGGTCTATACCTAAGAACCACACTTTAATTAATACGGAAATGTATGTAAACACGCATCTTCAACAAAGGCATACTTAGCATAGTCATGCAACGTAAATAATAGATAACCTGTACCAAAAGATACGCGCGAATTTAAACTTTTTCAGGATTCTGTAAACCTATGACGAATTAAATTGATTGCTCAGACGAGGAGTCTGAGCAATCAATTTAATCTATATCTTTATATGTAAATTGGTATTCTGATTTCACAAACATCGTGGTATGCACTTTTGGAAAATCAAAGACAAAACGAAAAGATGTCTTCTGGAAAATTTCCAAAAGTGGAACTTTATGTAATTTTGTTTAACCTGAAGTAGGTTTGAAAAAAAAATTACGTAAAGTTACATATCACTCAATCTGTGCCTTTCTTTTCAACCTAATCAAAAACCATTTGCACGGTAATCCGTGCCATTTTCTAAGTGCGTTCTTAAATATTGCACTAAGCAGGTATACCGCTCAGAGTCACATAAACCCTATCACCACTCACCCATCATTCCCACTTCAACACAAGCAAGCGTAGAGCGTTTATACACCATTTATAAAAAGCCGAGCACAATAGGAATTGATTAGCGATGATTGGACCCAGTCCGGGAGGGGTACTGACCCGATAGAATTAATTATTCAAAGTATGTCCCGACGAAGGAACTTGTTAAAGATATTGTTTGTGACTTTCTAACATTTTTGGTGTGACTGCAATGCTGAACGTGGCCATTAATTGGTTTGTTGGAAGCTGGTAATCTAATTAAATACGAAGTAAAGACTGCTACTGTCAAATTAAGAGGCATTTTCTTTATCTCAATGTACAGGGCTAAGTTAGCTAGCGAAACTCTGCAGATGTAATGGTTGACATCTCATCATTCTCCTGCCCTCATCCCAATTTATTTGGGGTCGGCGCAACATCTCTTTTTCTTCCATACTTCTCTATTAGTCGTCATCTCAGAATGAAGAATGGTTGACATCTAAACACTATAAAATTATTTAATAATAATTTATTTTCATAAGCCTAATACAAATAGGAAAGAAAAGGGGCGATGTGTTACTTAAATAACTTATATCCTTATATTAATAGGCTAAGTGTACGCACGTTGTGTGAAACTCCTGACACTCAAACTAAGACATATCCTGTATCTCAGGTGTGAGTATATAAACAAAGAAGATTTGTTTTTTTTGGGTTCTACAACCGCTGGATGTTTTGTTACTTCAAGTATAAGTTGAGAAAATCTGCTTTCTTTAGCTATTTCGTGTTAAAATATCGATACCCATTACGTCTGTGCAGTTTATACAATAAAAAGCTGATTTTTAAACAGATATTTCAAGTGTTTCACCCCACAAAAAAATCGTTTGTATATCTATGTTTCGGCTTGTGGCTAAGTAATAACAGCCGCATAGGTCGATCGATCAAGTTAAGCTACGTTTGCCGCGGTTGTTCCATAGATGGGTGACCATCATTACATACCAAGACCTATCCGTGCCCCGGAAAGCACGTTAAGCCGTTGGTCCCGGCTGTCATTCGTGGATCTTTAACGTGGATCGTTACGCGTCGTCAGAAGCCCGTAAGTCTGACAACCAGTCTTACGAAGGGGTATCGTATATTACCCAGTAAACGGGTTGTGGAGGTCAGATGCATATCTGACCTCCACAACCCAGTTACTAGGTATGGAGTGACTGCATAGTCACTCCATGTACAATACTGGTATTTAGCTGCATCCGGTTGGACTGGAAGCCTAACATAGCTGGGAAAAAGCTAGGCAGATGATGATGTATATGCAGTGTTAACTTATTTAAAAACAAATTGAGGACCTATTTATTGGGGAAAGGCTATTACAGTATCAACGACTTCCTAGATGACATATGACATTGTTTCTTATGATGATTTTATTACTTTGACATTTATTATTTATGATCTATTGTACAGACGCCAGCAGGTCAAGCTACCGGAAACTGTCAAATTTTCCCAATCAACATTGAACCCTAATGCTTTAGCGATAAAGTTTAAAATCTATTAAAGAAATTTGACAGATTGTAGTAGCTTGATGTGCTGGCGTCTGTACTGGAATTCTTAATTGACCGTTATTGTTTTTTCTACTTTTCTAAATGTATTTAACGAATTTTATTTTAATTGCAATTGAATAATATAATGTAATTTTTTTTATTTTTATTTTCCAACACAATGTACAGACGGCAGCACATCAAGCTACTACAATCTGTCAAATTTCTTTAATAGATTTTCAACTTTATTGCTAAAGTGTTAAGGTTCAAGGTTGATGGGGATTTTTTTTTTAAAAATTAACAATGCATACTTTTCAAGTAGTCTTTAGTTTAGCAAAACGACGTCAGCGGTCGTTAGTTCTAACTAGATTGTTTCAATGCTCTTTCTCCACTTACCTAGAAATGCCAGGAAAATCAATGTATGACTGAGTCAAGCTCGGGCCTTGGAAATGACATTGGCTGGTATTGATTTTTTTCGCCATTGCAATTTCCCACATGCATTAGGAAACATGGCATTGCAACCAATCCAATACTCATATAACCCAATTACAGTTCTATAGCTTCCAAAACCCATGCATACATACAGCCTTCTCCCCATGGGGGTTGGCAGAAACTACAGAACGCCACCTGATTGGATCCTCACATACACTGCTTCGTTTACCATCAAACACGCACGCTGGTTCCGAGTACTGCGCACCTGACCTTTCTGAAGAACATCTCCAATGAGACCACAATATGTCCTTCCAGGGAGTGGTTCCCTCCCGGCATTCCAAAATCTCTAATGTATAATACTTAAAATGTTATTCACAAAACCTATGTGGCAATTCAGCTGCTAGACAACACGGACATAGTGGGTACGCTAAAGAGAACTAAACCATTTGAGTTAGTGCACTCGTAATATTTATATATAGTGAATGAATAATAGTGCGGTGCTAATGGTGCTATACATGTAACACATGAACAAAGTGTTTTATCAATTATCAGATCCTAAGAAAGTGCTTCGAAAATGTGTAAAAGTGCAAATTGACACTATTCTTAAATATAACATAATCTAGTAAAATATTAAGTTTAAATGGCTTATTAGTCTATTAGGCTAGATTGTAATTAATTATTAAGAACTTTAGTTCTTATTAATAAAGAAAAAAAATAGTAAAAAACCTGTGTATACTTTCTACATGCGCATAATCACGTATATCTACTTACCTTTTTTCACCCACCTCATATAATACGTCTAAGCAGGACAAACAGAGAGGCCTCCCCGGGCCACAAAGGACTCAAAGAGCGAGGCCCATATTAAAATTTCCTTCGAAATAATCCGTACACAACACAATATCAAAATTTAATATCATTTTAATCTTAATTCTCCTTATTAATGTTGGCCAAGGAGGGTTGTGCGTAGGGCTGTGAGGTTTTACCTGGCGGAGGATTGCAAGTTTAAGAAATGAAAGAAGAGGGAGGCGGTTTATGATTTTTTTGTAGCTAAAGGACATATTTAATTGTATGGTGCGCTTTTAAGACACTAGTTGACTACAAATAGTGTCATTTTCATGTGTTTGTTATGTGTGGTTCCGCTAATACTTACAAACGGAAAATGAGGAACTACACGTGACACGCCTTACCTACTGAAATAGCTCCTAACGAACCACCGTGGATGAGATGCATTCCTGGTGACATTACCATATACCTATAGGTTGCTTAGCTAACTTCGAATTCAGTTTGAAATTAAAGTAATTTTTTATCCATTCTTGTATCCATCCACTTTTTCTGTTACCACAGTGAGTTCTACTGAAAACATCTAAAAATAGAGGTTAAATTATTATTTTAAGTTCTCTCTAAACAGATTTTATTTCAGGTAACCCTACAACATCACGAAAATCTTCGACTCTCAGCCCTTAACAGACAAAAACCAACTCTACCACTGAAGTCCCAAGCTTCAAACTCACTCAAAACCCAAGTAATTTCCAAACAGAAGGTAGAAAGCATTCAAAAGCAGGTAAGTTCAAAGATAACTCTTGTCTTTGGAATAAGGCTTAATTAGGTCGAATTACCTCCATCGAAATCTTAGGAATTAACATTTTATGATTCTGTATAATGTAGGGACGGTTCAGACAGACAATGGTGAGATTAGCGCTCGGGTGGATATTAAAAGATCTCTTCGAATATTTCCAAGGTCTTGTATCTGCGCAGGCAAAATGATCTAAATACATTTATTTTAAATAACTTTGTATTTTGTATACCTTGTTATACCTAAGTTCGTTTTCATATTCATATTCGTTTATTTGCATTCCACACGGTATAAAGATGTTCACAAAAGGCTTATAGCTAAGAGCCGTTGTAGACCCTGTCAGGGCACAGCTCGCCTAGTGGAATGGAATAAATGACTGACTCTTGAGTATTACCAAGGTAATTTTACGGCGGTATTACTTCTTTAATTGAATCCTTACCTGTGAAAAATAGAGGAGAGGTCCTTTTTTCTTCTTGGGCCTAATTGGGCTATTACACATCTTCATGACCTACTATTTAACCTAAAAACATTATATACATACCACACATGCATACTAATAAAGAAAATTCTAACTAACAAAATACACTCACAAATCACTTTCAAACGCAAAACTTACCACTACTACGCTAGGAATAGGGATAGTATAGAACTGCCTTCAGTTAGAACCTTGTACGGAAGGAGAACCATACAGTTTGAGGGAGCGCAGCTTTATAATAAGTTACCTAAAGAAATAAGAGACTCCTCATCGATGAACATTTTTAAAAATAGATTAAAGTTGTATTTGGCCCACCAACAATAATAAACGAATACCACTGTGCACGACAGATCGAACGACAATTATGTTTAATACAATAATATTTTATTTTCGTTAAGTTTCTCATATTTAAGCGAACTATACAGTATGTTCTTTTTTGAGAAATAAACTTCTTTAAACCGAATTAACGCATGGTCAAATGACCCAGCAATCTATGTGGACCCTATCGGGCACAGTAAATTAGTAGAAAATAGGAACCGTACCAACTTAATTACCGGTAGACAAACACAGATTACCAATAAGTACGTATCCACAGGACAGTACATTTCATTACTCATAAAAAGGGTGAATATTGTCACCAGCTCGTTATCAGGGTGGATACTTTAATTAAAACATTGAAGCCGCCCCCTGATGGATCACTGGCCGCTAATTGATGGGCTGTGTGTGTAACGGGTTTGAGTCCCGGCCGTGTTTAATTATATTAACTTTTTACACCTCTTCCGAGTGTAATTGATATTTGATCTAGCTGTAGGAGAGTATGTGCATGATGTTGATTTGTTTTGTCTATGAGACTTACACTCGGTTTCTGAACAGAAAAACAACGTCGTGCCAAGTGGTCATCGTCATCGTCATCATCATAATTTCAGCCGAAAGACGTCCACTGCTGGACATATGCCTTTTTCTTTTCCGGGGTGGAAAATCCTCGTGGATGTCCGCCGCCCCAGGGCGGGCGGCGGGGTATGTCAGACTCTTACTGAATAAAAACCACTCCGATGTTCCATCTCACACAGTACGCCGGGGATCGCGGGAACGTACGATCCTTCCGCAACCCCGGACATAGGCCTCCCCCAAGCACCTCCACTTCGACCGGTTCTGTGTTTCTCGCATCCAACGTGTTCCTGAAGCCTTCACAAGATCGTCGGTCCACCTTGTAGCGTTGGAAGGCCCCCCAGCCTTCCAACTCTACGTCTTCGGGTACGCGGTCGCCACTCCAGAACCTTTCGGCCCCATCGGCCATCTTGTCTCAAAAATCTGAGTAGCTGTTGATAATAATTCAGTCAACCAATCAGACCGCGTCAGTCGACGCGCGTTTGACAATTTGTTTAATTAATCATTTTTATGTAATAGAAATTAAGTATTTACATTATATAAGCTAAAATTTAAAATAATGATATGTAAATGAAAAAAAAAATAAGTTTTTATGTTGGTTCCCGGGTGTTTAAGATGTAATTTAATGTAATGCACTAATCATAAAGGAGCATGGCTATCGTTATTCCTCTTTGTATCATCCGTTTAGAAAATATACATAGCATAATCAGCCATGCCAAGCCATGTCAAGCCAAGCCATGTTCCCACTTCTGGGACACAGGCCTCCTCTCTTCGAGAGGGAGTGGGCAGTAATCTACCACGTGAGCCCAGTGCGGGTTGGTAGATGTTACATGTCTTCGAATTTTTGGTTCTAGGACATGCCGGTTTCCTCACAATGTTTTCCTTCACGATGTTTTTGAGAAAATATACATACCTATAACAAATAGGCAAATATTTTTTCAGGAAAAAGCTTTCCTCGTTATCATCTCCCTTGTAGTCACAAAAAACGTATGTAATGTACCACTAAAGTTGATTAAAAAACACACTCAAAGTATTGTATCTAAGAAAAACGGCACAAATACGAATTGAATAAAAGTTAATCAACCCCGAGAAATTGTTGAGCATGAACGCGGAACCTAAGGCACTTTCCACATTATTGCTGGCTGAATGGCGCTGCAGACAAAACGCGCGTTATTAAAGAACCCATCACGACACAATGCGCCGATGACAAAACTCTTACTTTGAACTCCTTCCTAATCGCAAGGAAAACTTTATTTTGTGGGGTAAGGTTCGCGTTCATGTTGGGAGATTTGATGCTGTTAAAGTGTGTTTTTGTAGTATGCGCGGGAAAACATTCAGTGTTTCTTGGAAATGAATCATCATCATCCAAAGCCCGACTTCACCCACTGATAATCACATGCCTCTCTTTTCATGTGCCTTTCCACGTTCCTGTGCGAGCCAGGGGGTCTACTACGAAGTGCAAAGTGCGAATGATCGGATCGGACCGACACATGGCCGAACCGAATATTATTGAAAAATGCAAAAAAAGTTCGGAATTGGCTCAGTTCGGTCGGGACCATAGTCAATATTCGAAAGAGTGTAGGAGTGTAGGATCGGGACTGACCGAACGAAATAGTAAGTTCGTAGCAGGAAAGGGCCGAACATTCGGCCGATACCACTTCGGAGTACCCAGGTTCTACCCGCGATGGTAACAATGTCATCCGCTTATCTCGCCGCCAGACGACTGACACTTTGTCTTCCAGTTGACGCCACTCGGCCACTGTCTTACTCCACCTGTCATCACTGCGCCTAGCCAGATTGTCTGCCCAACTCCACTTGAGTTCCATAATCCTTTGTACGTCAGCGAATCTCGACGAATGGGACGTCCGAAATTAATCAGTACCAAGTTGAAAATTTCAGTAACAATCTCATCATTTGCCTTATAACCACTATTTATCCGCAAATCTATTCATCTGTTCGTCGTCTATTTTTACACTGCAACTCATTAATTTTTTTCTTCAATTATGATTTTATCTTTTCGCCATACTAATTCGTCCTAGCAAAGATATAAGGTCTTGGCTTGGCTCTTAATAATACAATGGTAACTATTCACACGTAGTTTAAATCGTACTAAGCTAAGCAAATAAAATGTAAACAGTACATGAAAAATCACTTTTATGATAAGTAAATTGTAACTAGACAGGTACTATAAATCAATCACCGTTAATGGACGCAAAAAGTGCTATAAAGGAACATCAGCGTATAATATTGCCGGAGACATTGATGTGGTCACTGTGGTCAGACCACTTTATTGGTGTCACATCGTAAAATAATAACAACTATGTGTTTTTAGTTTTTATTGAGCTTGTGGTGGTAGGTCTGTAATGATGTTCAATAATGTATCTGTCTGGATTTATAAATAGCTACACGCATCAATACAGACTTACAGAGGTAATGTAAGGTTATCAAATCATAGAAACCAAATTAATGTCATCTTGGAAACATTGGCGCCGATTCCATTGTTCACAAACTAAACAAAATTTAAGTTCAGTGCATCTTTTTCTTTAAATTTCATTAAGAAAAGGACAGAAGATAAATATTAGTTTAGTCCTGTCAAATTAGTCAGCGCCTGACGTAAATTGACGTATTTTTAGTAGCCATATTTTTAATCACATCTAAACTGTATATGGAGTATCTTGATTTGACAGGACTGAACTAATGTTTATCTTCTGTCTTTTTCTTAATGAAATAGAAAGAAAAAGATGCACTGAACTTAAACTTAGTTTAGTTTGTGAACAAGGGAATTGTCTCCATTGACGCACCAACTAACTAGTGAATACGGACATAAGAAATCCTAAGATTTAAGTATTTTCTCGTGACATAGATTAGAGACAATTGTAGCACTTCAATCACCAATGAGTGAAGTGGTTCTCAAGAAACAAATGAAAACGTTATGTTTCAAGCTGAGAGCTTAGAACATTTTTATAATTATTATCTCATGCAATTGATAAATAGGTATGTTTTTATAATCAGTGTCCATTTCACCAACCTTACCGCGAGTACACCCAACCGCAATGGTTAGAAGACAATGGCACCATGGTTTTGTTCGACATCGGAGAGGGGCGAACGGTAATGAAAAACATGGGAGCCACCGCCCCATGTCCCGATTGACTTGCATATCGATTCGCGACTCGATTCAATGATTTTAATTAGAATTTTAAAACTGTGACTTTGTTTGGAGAACGTACGTGTAATTTGTGTTACTAAAGGCTCTCGTAGACAGGCGCGACGCAACAGCGCGACGAGAGTCTAGTAGAACAATTTATATATAAACTTCAAGAAAGTGTTCTACAAGAATCGCGTCGCAACGTCGCGTCGCGCCAGTCTGCGGGAGCCTTAATGCTGGGTTCCTATAAACAAAAACGAATCGTTTTGCTTATCAATGGAAGGTATATGTTATTATTGCCAAACTGGGCATATAAAAAGATTTGTAAGCTAATTGTACAGACGCCAGCAGGTCAAGCTACCCGAAACTGTCAAATTTTTCCAATGAACCTTGGATCTTAATGCTTTAGCGATAAAGTTGAAAATCAATGGAGCCAACTCGCAGAGGCCCGTTAGACGTTTTTAATGAAATACGGCACCAATCGACGATTATCCCTGTTTGCACTATGCAAGTGCACCCAAGGACAATCCCCGGTTGGTGTAGGACTATTGCAGGATATGGAAACAAAGATATTGGATTATGGGTTTGGGTGGCTAAAGTGGACTGGTAACCGAGAACTATGGAAGAAATATGGCCCCTGCTTGATCAATGTTTTATAAATACACATTATTATTTTCTATTATTATTATTATTATTTCTATATATTGTCTAACTTTGTCTATGCCCTCTAGATAAGACCTTTTTCATGACCCACGGTAAGAAATCAAGACAGATTATTCATACTTGTTCCTGAAAATTGAAAATAGCTTAGATAAAGTTTTTGTTTCAGAATCCGTGGTCCTTTGAATCTCAGTTTACGTTACCTAATGTTCTTTCCTGAAAATTGAAAATAAATAGTTTGCACGTCGGAGAGCAGTGGTGGCCCAGTGGTATCGGCCGCGACTTACGAGTTGTAGGTCCTAGGTTCGAACCCAGACAGGCGCTTTACTTTGTGTAAATTATTTCATCACCACTGCTCTAAAAACGGTGAAGGAAAACATCGCGAGGAAACCGGCATGTCCTAGAAGCAAAAATTCGAAGACATGTGACATCTACCAACCTGCACTGGGCCCGCGTGGTGGATTACGGCCCGCTCCCTCTCACCGAGAGGAGGCCTGTGTCCCAGCAGTGGGAACATTATGGGCTGATCATGTTTATGTTATGTACGTCGGAAACAGTTTTGTTTCAGAATGTGGACCTTCGAATTTCGGTCTAGTTTCATCGGGGGTGTAACTCAGTGGTAGAGTGTCTGCTTCGCATGCTGAAAGTCCTGGGTTCAAATCCCAGCACCTCCAACGTTATTCATATTTTTTGCACACTTCCATCCAACTATTGCTTCCCTTTTAATGTTTTGTTAAATATCTAGTGCATACAATCTTAGACCATGTTGTTTTGATTTTTTCTATTATCTGTTTTAATGTTTTGTAGGTAAAGTGGCGTGTCTAGCTGACATATGGCAAATAATTTAATTCAATGTTTTGTGTTTCGTAATATTAATTAGGTACTTCCTCACCTCTGAGTTTGTTTCGGCCTTTCTTCTCCGAGACCCGACCTCATCCAGTTTTTTAAATATGATTTACGTGTTTGTACAAACCTACTTACAGAAATAAAATCATTTACTTACTTCTTCCTAGCTAGGAAGCACTAGGAATTGGTGAAGGGCGGGCGCTTTGGAGGACTGTCTTATGTAATGTTCACGTTCAAATAGTGCTTATTGTTGATGTAGTCTAGCAATACCCAATTCGCATAACAATAATAACCAATTCACCCCTGAGACATATTTTAACTGTAAAATGCACCAAAATAAATTCCCTACTTACAAAAGCAAGGTACATTCTTACATGACAACATCACTCGGGCTCTCGTATCGAGTGGAACAATACTCGTACAATGAATGTTTGTGGCTGTATATCATCGCCGCTAGCCCGAACAATGGCGCCCGCGCAGCCGGCGCTAGCGCATGCCTGCGGGAGGACGTGGTTTTGATACTTGGAGATATTTTCGGTTCTTGGGAATTTGGTATGTAAACAAAACTTAACTTTAATTTTAAGAAAATACGCTTGTCTACCTACTGCAGGTTCTTGATTTTTTCTTCTAAGCGGCCCATTCTGAGGTTCGGCGTATTAATCAGACATTATTTTTAAACAATGCTACGAGGATGTGAGTACTGTCAGTAATGAAAACATTGTTCATAAAATTTTATTGATGAGCATTAATTTAGTCTCTCCATCATTATTGACCAAGCAAAAAATGCGTGAATGCGTGAATGTGACGCATGCTTACCCCCAACTTGTTACTTTTTTTTGTGTGTTTATGTTCTTTTTTGTGCGTCATGTTTGCCGCAAATAAACGTATTTTCTTTCTTTCTTTCTTTCAAGTTATTAATCGATAATATAATCGATCATTATCGTGATTTTTTTTAAGAATATTAATAATATTATTTTTCAAACTAAACCAAAGTATCAAAACCTCACCCTCCAACAACAACTGCTAAATACCGCGTTATAAACTAACCGACAATGTCCGTCGGTCAATAATACATTCAAGCTTAAACACTGAAAACACACCCTCACTTCCCATGACCCACGACATTGTCCCACAAAACAATCTGTCTCAAAAATACCACCAAGATTACCAAACACCCTTACACTTACAAAACCTCCCACATATCCTTATCACAAAGGATTAAAATCCAAAGTCGCGTAATTTGGGATTTTGCAGCTATAGATATATCTTTGTGAGTAACAAAACCTCTTTTGTGTATATTATGGTGTAGTAGTCCAAACACATGGTAAGGAGGTTCTGTTCCAAGGGTCGCTCTTTGGTCAGCCGCGATTTATTAGATGTCGTAGGCGCAGGATTAGTGTTCCGGTGTCCTTAAATATTATTTAAGTATCGTGGGAACACGGTATTGGCAATGGAATTGTGATCTTTTGACAGTTACGTTGCTAAATGGGTCGGAAGGTGAGCTTTGTTGTGGATTGATTCAAATTTTGATGATAAAGTTGTTGTGGTCGTAAATTAAATGACCGTTAGTGGTTCTTGCGACAGGGAAAACATAAATTAAAATATCAGGGATCGTAGAACTGCCATTGATAGAAAAATGAGCAGTCATGGTTAGGAGAACAGCCTTTATGAAGCAATTTATAAAATGGAACTCTCCCAAAACAATGAAGTTTCGTTATCATTTTGATAAAATTTTATCTGAAATACAAGCCTAGGTTAAGGAAGTGAAATACGTGGATCTATATCCACGCACTTCACTTAACAAACATTAACCGAGCTATTCTGTAACAATCTCACCCTGAAAATTTAGGAGGTTGAGCTTGAAGTGAGCTGTCAATAGTGTCAATCCCTAGCAAAAGGTGGAATGAAAGCTCACTTCTACCTAAGTTTTCACGGTGAGATGTTTACAGAATCAACCGGCTGGTGGGTTTTACCGTCGGCAAAAATGTCAAAATTCCATACAAACATTCATCCCCTATATTTAGCCGGTTCAGGGGATGAACTTTCAAAAATCCTTTCTTAGTTTCGTTATATAAGGAACTCTTGTGCAAGAATTTCATTCTCCTAGACCCAGCAGTTCAGGCTGTGCGTAGTCTGTCAGCAAATGTATGATCATGCAGGTGTCTGCACTTATCTTGTTAATAATACGAACATGGAAATAATTAATGTCAAACCCACCCAATTGTATATTATGCACATTTCCAGATTTATTACATTAGCCATATGCATGCCTAATAAATGATATTGCACCCTCTTATAATGGAGCACTTGCAATTATTCAGTGGGATCGCTTGCTGAGCATCGATCCACAGGGCGCGCCTTTATTAACATCTGTCTATTTGATGACCAATGCTTTTGGGCATAATTTTGGGATAACTTAACCTACATCTGCTTCTGTAGATTTTGTTAATAAAAACGCAGGAGCCTCTTGAACAAAACTGATGAAAGTAATGCAAAAGCAGACATTCCTTCACCCGTTCATTTAATTTCCTGAACTACAAAACGGGGTTTCAAAAAAATACTCATAGCATCTTACTTTCAATGTTAATATCGCAAACCATTCTCCACCTCCTACCTTGCCCTGTGTGTCCCAAAACATGCAGTCAAAGTGACCTCTGCGCTGCGCAACGCCGTGGAAGTGGCAAAGTTTTAGGCCAACAAGATATAAAATTCAGTCGTGCCAGGCAGCGACACGAAGAAGAATGTTAATATATCTTTTCTAGTAAAACAAGACGACCTATCTTTTGATAGTCACCACAAGCGCCACTTTTTGTAACAAATTACTTTGGAAATTGTTAGTAAACTAAACATATCATATTTATAGTTCTACAAACAGCTTGGCTATTATTAGAAATTGTTTTTTTTTTTGGGTTTGCTACAATCCTTTCCATATCTACAAACTTACTAACACCATAAACATTATCATCTTCACCCCTATGCCTTGACACTTCAATAAAACAATTAACCACTACTGCTCATCCCCCCCCCCTTCCCCTTCTCTCAACATGTAAATGATATAATTCATCAATAGCCCGCGGCTCTCCCTAATTGATTTCTATTTGCCCCTCTTTAATTGTTGCGTGTGATTCGATGCTCTCTGAATTATTCATTTGACTGCACTGTTATGCATACATGTTTGTGAGTAGAGCATTTGGTGGCAGACTGGCAGTTGCTGTATTCGATGCTTTGGTATTGTTTAGCAGTACACTGCTCGTCTCATCTTTTAAAGTCAAAATGGATAAAAAAATTGGTTCTAATTATATTACCATTGTCAAAAGCAATCCAAATTTTTTGTATCACCAAACTTAAGATATAAAATTCTAAGGTAAAAGTAGCGTATAGGACAATAATTGTATAAAAAATATTGTAGCTAAATATTATTATATCCAATAAGAATCTGAAACTAACGGGTCTTGCTTTCAGTAACCACATTTAAACCGATCTGACTAGAATTAACTCAGAAAAAAACACCAAAGAATTTTCACAGTCACGCATAAAGAAACAGGAGTCTCTAAACCAGCCCACAATCCCCTCAAGAACTTAGACCATCTAAAATTACTTACTCAAAGACGCGGAACTATTCGAAAAACTGAAACTACGCCTGAGGGGCGGACACAAAAATTGTTATTTTATTGCATCCGGGGCCACACATGTCATATTTTATTCTCCACTCGGAATTTTGTGGATTTGCAACTTCCTTTTCATTTACCATCACAAACACCTCATGTCCCTGCCCTGTAGTCCTTACTGCTTTGGAATAAGGACTTTGGTCTTCACCTTCTGGATTTTGGGAATTCTTAGAATGTTTGTAAATGACGTGCGTGTCGTCATACGCACGGACGACTAGTATATCATTTTCTTTGTACAAATGGCTGGTGGAATGCTGTGAGGCGTCCTAATCTAGTGGAATATAAACAATGGCATCGTCTGTCTGTCTGCCATTTTGTCTATGCGGGAAATGAGGTGTGATTTACATTTGGAGACGTCTTGTATTTCTGAATTTTTTTGCAGTCTTGGCAGATTTTGTATGTCCTGCCTAGCGTCTTGGATATACAGCGTATATTCATAAAGTGTGGAATCTGCTGAAGTTATTTGAGCAAATTTTTGTTATGATTTCAATCAGATCCATATTTATTTTTTGGATTTATGTATGTATTCCAATTGATAAACCGCTAAATCCAAATGTTTATAAAATGAATGTTGTTTGTAAAATAAATCCGAAATATTGCAGACAATTATATTATACATAATAGCTTTCTCAGCCTTTCAATCAAAACACTCTTAACGAAAGTAATCAACTTCACATAACTACAGCATATAACACATTTCCACCGTCCAGTCATCAGGCTATTTTTACACAGCCGGGAATCGAAGCCGCGACACCGCTCGTAAATCACCAGAGGTATAAGCACTAATGTCGTGGAACTAACTCTGCATTTCACGCACCGTCAGAACTGTTAATGTGGCCCAAATAATGTTCAGCTCGCCAAAGGAAAGCCATAACAATTCCTTATTGGAATCAAATTATTTATTTTTGAGAACAAAAAAGTTAATGGCAGGTTGACAAGGTACCTTTTCGGGATCAGATGCAGGGTGAAGAAAATAAAAATGTTTTCTCATAGTAATAAAAACAGGAATTTTGGGCTTAGGTTGTTAATTTTATAAATTTGTTCCTCTTTAGAACCTTGACCACCGGTAACTTGGTCCTTGTTCCCGATGCCAGTGAGCTCCTATTACCCTTATGTAAACCCCTAATGATATTTATTCAGTATGCATTAATAATCCAAACAAGAACTAGTAACTTACTTTACCATACATTCTTATTGGCCCTTCAATAAATTAACTTAGCCTACAGCATTCCATGGCTCAATGAGGTCATTTTCATTTAGTGAACATCGTTTTCTCTGTCCTCTGTATTCTGCTCAGCCGTTGCCTATCCTGCAGGTTAGTTACCTAATACACTTTCAAAGGTACTCGTAAATTCCACTCGTAATCGTTTGCCAATTTTGGCAGTGCGTAGCAAAAAATTGCTCAAAACTGGTCAAAAACTTTATTTTTCCGGCATTTTGTTTCATTATTGGCGTATTGTCTCTTGGGTATCGAAAGAGTCAAGTCTTATTGGTATTTGATAAAAGTTTTTCTTGGAACTGATTTAGAACCATCGCAAACGTAGATCTTATTATCGTATCAGATTGTACCTAGTGTTAGTGTAAACGTATCTTATACCTGTCCTAGGCACTGAGGTCCTCCGTCCTAGTTATTTTATTTTATTACATTTTTTCTTTGTTTTTACTTATGGCCATGTGTCTAATAAACTTTTTTTCTTCTTTTCTTTCTTACAAACATAGAACAATATCTATACGAGAAATATCTTCGTCTAGCTGCCCTTTTTCTTCCGATTGCACCTAAACTACACATCAATTTCGCTAATAAATCACCTTCCGAATTGCAGTAGCCAATCCCCAAAAACTACCATAGCCCATAGGCCATAACCCATAGCCTAAAGCCCATGGCCTAAGGCGGAGTCGCTATGAACCCATAACATCTCACCCGAGAGCGTTCACCCCTGACCCCTAACTGCCTCTGGTCATCTCGAGACGTGTGCTGTCTCCTTCACTCTCGTGTTGCCATGTGTATAGCTGTCTTTGTCCCGCCGTGCACGATCCGATGCGAGTGGATCCGGGTATCCTCACAACTGCAGTTGGTTACTCGGTACGAGAATTGTGGATTTTAAAGCTTTGATGAAGTTTCTCTACATTTTGACAAGTTTTTTTACATTTGTTTGTCGCCGAGATGAGACTGCGACTAGATTTTGAACGTAAATTACGAGAATTGGCCTTCAGGGCGTCCCCATTTCTCATGGCAGACAATCTTTAGTTTTCTCGTTTGGTCTTTTTTGTCCATTCTACGTCATTCACATTTAGGCAAAACATTGACATGGAAATATGTAGGTACAGACGCCAGCACATCAAGCTACTACAATCTGTCAAATTTCTTTAATAGATTTTTAACTTTATCGCTAGATCATTAAGGTTCAAGGTTGATTGGGAAAATTTGACAGTTTCGGGTAGCTTGATGTGCCTATGATGTCTGTACCTATTGTATAATAAACTAAGATATAGAGAACCAATGTTGTCTTTGGTGTTAAAAATAGAACTGTCAGATTGAAATTTCGCAGGAATTCGAATTTACTAATTGGACAAAAGCCAAACCAAGCAAACCTGATTTAATAAATTTCGATAGTCGTATAAGAAACTTTTTTAGAACCCACAAACATTTAAATTCCAATTACACGACAAAAACCCTCCAACCCTCAACAAGCAACTCGTGAACCGCGTCACTATCAAAACTGAAGACGCGCTTACCGCTCTCTGCTCACACACATACATATTAACTGTACACCCAGTTTACACATACCTGTACACTTATTATATTACACTAGGTACTTATTATATTTACTAGTAGATACTAGTAGTGGTACAGACCCTCAGTGCCTCGGAAAGCACGTTAAGCCGTTGGTCCCGGCTGTCATTCGTGGATCTTTGACAGTCGTTACGGGTCGTCGGAAGCCCGAAAGTTTGACAACCCGTCTTACCAAGGGGTTTCGTATTACCCAGTAACTGGGTTGTGGAGGTCAGATAGGCAGTCGCTCCATGTAAAATACTGGTACTCAGCTGCATCCGATTAGACTGGAAGACGAACCCAACATAGTTGGGAAAACGCTGGGCAGGTGATGACTAGTAGTGGTAAAGACGCCAGCAGGTCAAGCTACCCGAAACTGTAAAATTTTCCCAATCAACCTTGAACCTAATGCTTTAGCGATAAAGTTGAAAATCTATTAAAGAAATTTGACAGATTGTAGTAGCTTGATGCGTCGGGAGTCGAGCGACGACTACCGGCCACCGTAGGCGCGGGCCTGCGGGCGGAGAGCAATGGGTAGCTCACCGCCCGATCAGGACCAGGCCCGTGCCGGACGGCGCGTAAGTGTTCCACGCGCGCCTCAAAGAGATGTCAGCATAATCAGAGGGGCCCCTTAGGGCCGAAGCCTGCCGGGTCAGCGGGATTGTCCGAAAGGGTTACCGCTGCCCCGGAACATAAAGGGCGAAGGAAGGAACATGGGTGGGTTTTAGTCAGTAAGAGTCTGACACTCCCTTCCGCTCCACCCAGAGCGGGAGGGGTCATTTGATGATTTCCCATCCCAAAAAAAAAAAAAAAAAATGCTCTGGCGTCTGTACCTGCAAAATATTGAATGTGTAATTGTTTTATCGTCTTCTTCTCAGTGTAGTTGTACAAAAAATCGATCCAGCCTGTCCCATCTTGCTGCTTTTCCCAGCGACGCCCTAAGCCGAGGTTCGTACCTCACAGGGGTGCCCTTAGCGTGTCGCAGTCGCTTAGTTTTAATTAGTTTTAAGCCTTGGGTGGAGGCTTTAAGTTTACTTAAGGCAACCACAGGATAGTCCGGTTAAGTAGTCACGACCTCTCTAGGTCAACTAAGAGAGGCCACTTCTAAAAAAAATAAAAATAAATGTGTAGTTGTATAGGAATCGGTTATGGGTGGTTGAATTTAGGTGCAGCCACTTATGTATAGTCCAAATTCCTTTTCATATTTGCCACCGTGCCGCGGTCAGCGGGGTAATTGCGTAATACACTAACAATAGGAATGGCTAACATTTTGACAGTTCAAAAACATTCATTGCGTTATTTACGCTGTTGAGCAGACAAATTTTTCGAACATATGAAGCAATGGATTAGCAATATCCTTCAAAACGATTCAGATTAAGATTTATACGCAATTAGGGTGCTGGTCAACACTCAGGACTGTTTTTTTATGACTAGCGTTTTTTTTTAAAGTCGCATCGTTAAGCGATATGTTTGACCTAGAATTATTGTAACAGGTGTATTTCGAATTGAAGTGGTAGGTATTTTTAGTTGTCAAAAAATAAAAGGCCCAGTTTTGACATTTGAGAATGCGTTCTTGACACCTGTCAGTTTCAAACAAATTAGTGTTTTGCGAATTTGATCTTTATTAACTACTAGAACTGTCAACGTCAAAACGGGCCTTTTATTTTTTGACAACTACAGAAAGGCAATTTTGTTTGATATATTGGCCCCTCGAAAACTGGAAGCATATTTAAATTTGCTCAACTGTCAAATCTTTTGTTTTATTTAATTGCTTGCGGTTATTTTAGACTGCTACCGAATTAACTGAACAGAAGTGCAATTCCTGTATTATAAAGAACGTTCGCATACTAATTTCGGTCTCAATCTGACAAAAATACCTTTAGGTACCTGTCATAGATTTTTGCCAGTGAAATGAGATTGCGACTAGATTTTCAACGTTTTAACTAAGTACGCGAATTGGGAATTTCAGAAATTCGTTAAGGCCTTCGGTATCAATAGATATAATAGGTAGGTACTTATGGGGATATTAGAAGGTCCCGGAACGTCAAACTAATAAATAAATAATTCACAACAAAATCAAATACGTTCACCACACCTATTAAAAACTGTAGCAGCCATAATGAGGCAGTCCGGGTGCCCACCATTGTAATTACGTCATTGACTGACGTTAGGGTTGAAAGGGGGATGCCATTGGGAACAAAAGAGGCGCGCTATGATTTTTATGTGATTTTCACGCATCGCTGGACAGGCACAGGAAACGTTGTAATGCCAATGCTTTTGTATTTTGTTTGTGGTTTCTTGTTTGCGGTAATGAATTTGTTATGATGATTTTGGATAATTTATGCATCAGCTAACCTGTTTATTAAAAAATATAAGTTTACTATGATAAGTATATTATGTATATATTGTTCCTAATCCCACGGACCAATAACCCAAGTATTAAATTATCCATTTAACAAAACGAAAAAAGTAAAGTAGGAACACTTTCCTAAATGTGACGAAGTACCTATCATATGACACATCCGTAAATACCCTAGGCCTCAGTTCTGCGGTTCTGCCAGCTAATCCTGTAAATAAATAACGTAAAAGTATGAAGTACATAATAAACGTGAATATGTAAAAAGTTCACCCGAACTTGACACAATATTTTCGCACCCAAACATTACAGAATAATGTTTATATTGCGATAATAAATAATTTCACCCCAAATCTTTAATATTTTCACTAGTTAATTAAAAGGGAAGCTCTGTAAAAACAGTTCGCGTGATAATAGTGAACGCGGGAAACAGCGCGCTTGTTTTAACAATCAAATTGAGAACAGCGCCATCTAGCGGATTAATTGAGAGCGAATAAACAGGATAATTTTTGTTTAATAAAGCTATATTTCATCTTGGTACACTTTTAATATCTACAAAACATTATAAAATACACTTTCCAATATAACTAAATAAGATCCTACAGCGAATAAAAGCTATTGTAACCAATAAATTTTCAGAATTAACTAAAATCTTTAAGAAATACCTAACAAACACTTACTAAAATGACGACCCACTTTGTTTAGATCACTTTGATGATGTCACTGGCAAAGGTTGTGATTGACTATTTCAACTAAATATCTATAGGGGATGTAACTCAGTGGTAGAGTGTCTGCTTCGCATGCTGAAAGTCCTGGGTTCAAATCCCAGCATCTCCAAATGCCTCTTTTTGCGATTTGATTTTTCATTTAGAGCATTTTACTCGTTTTTACTTGTGCTTTCATTGCAATATTTATAATATTTTCTTTTAATTTTTTTATATCAAAATGTAATTTGATGATTTTTGACATTGCCTACCAACTTAACTATCGAATACACAAATTTCTACGCAATGTAACTTTTAATCCCGTTACGCTTTAAACCCCGCCAAATAACTATCCATACACAATCGCAACTGTCCGTCTGTCTGTCAAATGTCTTCACGCGCCAATAGAGCGAGAAACCGGACAGACACGTGGACACACCACTTTATCATTAGAGAATCCGTGATTGGCAGCCACCTGGACAATGAAATCTAATGACTGACGAATTGGTGCAGTATTTATTTATTTATTTTGAGTCTTTAACACGTGCCGTGGTTACCTTTTTTTGGCTGCATGATTGACTCCGTATCATTGTTTGACCAGCTGTCTTTTCAGAGTCAGAAAATTACTTTGATTAAGCTACTACAATCTGTCAAATTTCTTTAATAGATTTTCAACTTTATCGCTAAAGAATTAGGTTCAAGGTTGATTGGCAAAAAGTTGACAGTTTTGGGTAGCTTCACGTGTAAGTTTAAAATAATTATCACGTAAAAAATTAAGCTAGATTTAAATTGTTTATTAGTCTTTTAGGCTAGATTGTAATTAAGTATTAAGAAGCTGGTTCTTTTTAACAAAAGATTTAATAAAAATCTAATACGTAGGTATGTCGATGATGTTATTTGTTGAGTTTAGTGAGTTGATGAAGGAGGCTTGGTAAGCTTGAACTTGGGATAAGTAAATACAGAAGTTGATAGCAATAGGCTTGGTTACACTAGATGAAGAAGATCATTAAATTTGACCTTAAGTCTGACCTTCAGATTACTTAGGTACCTAAATATTGGCGTAGTGGCTAACGATTCTGTACATTACATTATGTATTTATCAATGGCCTACAGATTGTTTTTATATGTTAACTAGCTGCGCCCCGCGGTTTCACCCGCATAAATTTCGATCCCGTGGGAATATCCTATATGTTAATCCTGGTTATAAAGCATCTGTGTGCCAAATTTCATCCAAATCCGTTCAGTAGTTTTTGCGTGAAAGAGTAACAAACAAACATCCATCCATCCATCCATACAAACTTTCACGTTTATTATATTATTATTCAATTAATTATTATATTATTATTATTAGTAGGAGTAGGATAACAATCTGTAGGCCCAAGAGACTTAAGGTCGAAAAATATTGTGATGATGTATTTCCCATGTTACTTATAATATAAATAGTAAAACACATCAATAAATGTTTTCCTGTATCTCAACACCTAACTTTTTATTAAATAGAAAAATACACTTACATCCAAATAAAATACCACCAAAATGCCAACCAATTAACACAACGCGAAAGCAATCAAAACCCGCCACCGCTCAAAGGTCAGGCCACCATTCTATCAGGCGGTAACAGTAGCCACCACCATTCCTAAAGGTAAACCCCACTAAGCAGGTACAGCGGCCGAAATGAATAGTTGATGCCAACCAAAATGTCAGGCCAAATGGAATAACATATGAGGGACGGCTTCATCAGACGAAATGGTGATCAATATTTGAGCGGTGATTATGGATTTCCTGATCGTAATGCCTGGCTAACAATTAACTAAGACCTTTGTTTGCTCGGCAGGTGTGCTGTGCCTAGCTGTGCAGACGGTGATCGGGCAGATTTGATCGCACTTATAAAACACAATGGAATTATGATCGACTAGCAACGCCCCGCAGTTTCACCCCCATAAGTTTCGATCCCGTGGGAATATCGGGATAAAAAGTATCCTATGTGTTAATCTTGGTTATAAACTATCTGTGTGCCAAATTTCATCCAAATTCGTTCAGTAGTTTTTGCGTGAAAGAGTAACAAACATCCATCTATCCATCCATCCTCACACACTTTCGCGTTTATAATAATCAAGTAGGATTTTTAATTCGTAAGTATTTTCGTAATAACCTACCTTGCTATAGATATTTTTCACAATATCATTTGTTTTGCTGGGTCTGCTGAAGTTGTTCTGCTGGTCCTTTGTGCCAAATCTTTCGTTTCCAGGTGTGAACTAAAAGCGTTAGATAACTACCTACATAAGTGTAATTCACAACAATCTAACATTCGTGTAAAACGCATCGCTGACGGCTATTTGTGGTAAACTGTTCACTGTTAATACGTGGAAATGTGCGTGTGTGTGTGTGTTAATAGATGGTCTTCGGTCCCTATCGAAGACCATCTATGTAGGGAACAGCTGTTTTTTTTTCGCGATTTCTGGTGTGGTCCCATAGTAAAAGTTGTTCATAATGATGAGTACAATGACCTCTTAAGAGGTTGTTGGTGTTTTACCAAGATGCCTGTCCCTTTGAAGGCTACAAACTGCTAAAAATACTAAGACGTGGAAATAACGTCTATACTAGATAGACGTTATTTCCACTCTTATAAGAAGCAATTTCCTCTTAGCTGTTACTTAGGTACCATCGCGAACACTGGCAGTGAACTACTTTTCAACCTTATTACTCCTTAGTAACGCCCATGTCCGAGGTTTTTACATTCGGGTATTTTCGGGTATCTATTGAAAAGTACAAGGACGACGTAGCTCGATGAACTTCTTCGAAGACGAACGTACTCGACGTCTATTATTTACAGTCATCCATTTCCAATAGGCTAGGCCCACAGATCGTCTTTTTATGTTCTGCGGCTACGCCTCAATAATATATTTAAAAAAAAAACAAATATAATAGGCGAAACTATCATATTTTCATTTCAATACAAAATGCCGAGATGAGCGCAATATGGCCAGTATTACCCAACTAGCAAAATTTTAACTTACAAGTGTCCCAAGACCTATATTTTTTTACTCTTTTAGCATACTTACAAACAACTGTAAGTGTCGATTTAGGCGCACTTTATAAGAGAATTCTTACTTAGAGTCAACTTATAACGCTCTTAATGAAGATTACTTTACACTTACAATAATCTTGTTACTGCTCTTGTAATACAATAACTTATAATGGTTTTATAATGGCATGGTTTGAGGGAAAATAGGACTTAGAGCGCTCTTACGACTGCCCTTGTAAGTGTAATTCCCCTTATGTTGCTCTATGGAAGCTCAATAAAGGAGTATTTATCACAACGGCCGAAAGAGTGTGCGCGAGCGCTGTTGGAATAAAAAAAAGTTGTCAACTCATTGAAGTATCATTTGTATTAGTAGTATTTTTATTTCCTGTAATCATTTATTTAATTTGCTTGATAGTTATGTGTCTATGAACATAAATAACTTGCGGTGTACATTTCTTCGAATGTTTTGCGGAATAAAGTGAAATATTTTCACAGGCCCACTTCGTTATGTATTTAGAATATTATTTAAAAAAATATTAATTACTTGTAAAATAAAAACTGACGCCATTAGAGATTGATAAGACCAATTACTCTTCTCTAAGATAAGCTTAATACTAAAATGTCTTATTTCACACTACCTAAGTTGATTTTAAACCTTTTGGTCTTATTGAGCACTTACATAAGGTAACTACTTGCAGCCATTTAATAAATTTAGGGTTCCTTTTTAAACCATGGCATACAAATTACCAGTTTGTGGTAGGTTTAATGTTAGGTGAGCCAAACGTGCATAAGTATATATGTACCTAATGGGTGGGTAAGTGGGTACCTACTATTAAGTGTGTGTGTTTTAAAATATTTTTATTAACTCTTTTTTATAGTGGATATTGACCCCCGGCCGTGTCACGATAGTATAATGGTTACCATAATGGATTTTGACTGCTTTTTGAGTAAAAAAAAAATGAGATTGCTCAAGAAGAGGAGGTGGCCCTGGACCGTAACTCACTTTATTCTTTCACAAAAATGTTTCGCTTGTGGATACACATCATGGTTTAACGCCAATGAACCTCAAAAGCCATTCAGCGGGATTGTCCGAAAGGGTTACCGCTACCCCGGAACATAAAGGGCGAAGGAAGGAACATGGGTGGGTTTTAGTCAGTAAGAGTCTGACAGTCCCTTCCGCTCCACCCAGAGCGGGAGGGGTCATTTAATGATTTCCCACCAGAAAAAAAAAAAAAAAAACCTCAAAAGCGGCATCTTTGGGTAGTATGTGCTCGATTCTTTTATTAATAATCACAGAAAGTTCATTAAACGCCGAGTGTGGTATATTATTCTGAACAGCCCATATTTTGATTTCTTCACGAAATTGTATCTATATTTTTTTCGTAATCCGTTGTTTTTGTTTCACATTCACTTTCATCGCTATCGTCAGAACCAGAATTAAGACTAGAATCTGCCAGTTCAAAGTCTTCAGAGCTGATATCTTCTTGTTTTTGTACGGAACCATCGAACGATTTACTGGCTCCATCGTTGTCTATCGTAGTTCTACTAGTACCAAGTAGCCTTTTCTCTGAGTCCGTCTGTTTTTGTTTAATTTTATTCCTATGCTCCACTTCTTTTAAATCTTTTCCATTTTTCAAACTCCATGCTTAACTGTTACAAACACTTAGGAATATTTACACGAATATAATGGCGGACATTCTTAATAAAGTATTCACAAGTCTTTTAAAAGACAAAATATTCTGATAGAGCTCTACTATTAGTCGTCTTCTCTTTAATTTGACTCAGAGAACACTTAATTCACACTTACAACTTGGCTTTATAGTAGTTTTATGTAAAAGTTTATTAAGGTCATAAGTGTTATAAAACACTCAATGTAGACTCTACTAAGAAAGAATGTACTTTTAAGATGATTTTTTAAGTACAAATAATATTCAAGAGCAATTGCTCTTTAAAAATGCACTTGTAAGACAACTGTGCTGATAAATGTGTTACAACGATTCTTTATAGACATATCTAAGAGCACGTACTAAGTGTTAGTATTCTTTTAGTTCAAAATGCCTTAGATCATGCTTTTATAAGATGTACTGTCATAGTCTAGACACAAGTAAGTCTGCTGTAACACCTTAGTTCTTAAATCAGCATATCCGCAAGAGAAAATTGCTAGTTGGGTAATCTCATAAAAGCTGAATTTGTTACCACAATTAAGTGATATAAAAAGAACTTTTTAATAAAGGTTCATAGTAACAAAAAATATGCATTTGAAATCATCTTTTTTAAACATACCTATTATAGTTTTACATATTGCAATGGCTTCGAGAATAATATATTTCATATAAACAAAGTTGACAATCGTAACTCACACTATCATAGTGCGTCATACTGGCGCAAATGTTAATTAAAATCTCTCGAAGATAACACCTTCAGTTGACAACCTTTTTTTCCATAGCCACCAACCTGATTTAAAAAAAAAAACGTCCACGGATATAAAATAACAAAGAGGTAAAAGGTGTGATATTGTCGCGTTAGATTTCCGCGCGGATTACCCGGAGCTGTGGAAATTGAGTCGCAGCTTCATTTCCTGAGCCGAGCAAAGTTTGCACTTGCTGCGTTCGCGGGAACATATTTTTATGTCGGTGCTAATCTTGTTTCAATAAATGGGTGAATGATATTTCATTTGCATGCTCAGAGAATATTTTTTTACATGACCATACGACAGTTTTAATTACTTGTAGTTATGTAGTACGTACTCTTTTAGCGAAAACAGCAGCAAAATGTTAAAAAGGAATGAAAGAATGAAGGAGGAAGAAATGTTAGGAAGGAAGGCAGGTTTTGTCTTTTAAATACGAGTCTACCGACCTCATAACAAGTTGCATATTTTTTCCGCCATTGGATCGTAGGCAAATGATGTGTGTTTTTGGACTAACATAGCGAATGGCTTGATCGACTGCCCTGAGCTATAGGCAAAGTTAGAATTACGCACTAACACTATTAGATTTCGTGAAAGGCCGCTTCTAGGTGCCTTCTGCCACTACTAACTATAGACGTAATGCTTGTCTTATAAGAAGAACTCGAAGCTTCAATGATGTATCTTCTGAGCATGGTATTGACTTATTTTGCACTAAGATAAGCACAAAAGGACGCACTTAGCCATATCATTTTTTTTGCGAATGATGCGCCGGCTAGTGGTTCTTAAACTCATAATACTGGGTGGCGCAAAAGTAAAGACCCTATTTGGTTCAGCTATAACATTTTTTCTAAATTAGAAAACTAGATTTAGATTTTTTTAAATGTATATTTGTGCCATTAAATTTCGTACCATTAGGATTTAAAGATGATGTCTTTTAAATGGTGACCTCCAGAGTTGATACACATTTGAGCCCTATTTATGACATTTTGCATAACTTGCCGTAACACTTCCTGCGATATGTTCGTTATTTCTTGACGAATGTTTTCTTTTAGAGCTGCGAGAGTCTGTGGCTTGTTCACATACACCCGAGATTTCAAAAAACCCCAAAGAAAGAAGTCTGGACTGGTCCGATCGGGTGATCTTGCAGGCCAAGGCAAATCGCCAAAACGAGAGATAACTCGGCCTGGAAAAGCGTCCCTCACTAAGTCCATAGTGTCGCGCGCTGTGTGTGCCGTAGCGCCGCACAGTGGACGGAAAAACGAGCTTCCCTTTCGTAGGATTTTTGAAAAATAAAATGTTTTATTTGATAGTTTCAAGTATACAGTTTTGTCGAGTACATTAAAACATTGAATAAATTAGTAATTACGGGTTTTTTTTTTTAACTATACCATAAAAAAATGACTTTTTAGTTTTCAAATGTATGAAAATGGAATTTGTTTTCCTCATAACTTTATTGTGTCTTGAATTGTAAAGCTGAAACTTTTAGGTATTGTTGCCGAGCCTATACCAAAGTCACCTGACCTTTGACCTTGACCCCGAACTTCCCCGTTCAAAAGATATGAATGAATTTAAAATGCATATTTGGACGATGTTGTAATATGCGGTTATGTACCTTAAATATATATATATACATATTTTTTTTACCCAGTATTGATACCTGAAAGACAACAAACCTATATGACTATCGATCTTGGCGGAAAGCGTACTTATTCATAACGTATGAATAGATTAATAATTGAATTATAATAATAATTTATTTCAGATTCATTACATCCATATTTGTTAGTACAATTAGGAGCTTACAAAATAGTGTTAGTAATAATTAATAATAATTGATTGACCTATAGTAATAATTTAATTAAATAAGTAATAGTAATATTTTTATAATAAAAGTAGGTAATTAAAGTAATTATAATAAGATGGAGAGTTTTTAGACGTGGAAAAGTTCCGGCAATATTGTGCTACAACGGCTCATAGATATGTTGAGCTCTATGCATGGTATTATATGCCCTCAAGTGTGCATAAATTACTCATGATGGTGCCGACATAGTTGAGCACAATAACTTAATTCCAATCGGTAAACTTTCTGAAGAGGCATCCGAAGCTCGCAACAAAGATTTAAAAAAAAATCAGAATCTTCGCGCTAAACTAGCAGAATTGCAACAAATGAGGATATCATCCATAATTTGCTGATATCCTCAGACCCATATCTCTCTAGTTTCAGACCTAAGATAAGGCTACTTCGTAGTAAACCTCTATCAGATGAAGCCGAATTGTTATTAACTTCTAGTTCAGACATAGAAAATGTAGACTTTGTAGACGTAGGAAACCTGCCCGACTGTGACATTGACTAATTTAATTGTGATTGGGTCTTCTCTTGAATCATTGAATTCATATCGCATTATTTATTTTATTTTTATATAAATCGGTATTTTAATTTAATTTATGTGATGGAAAAAAGATTACTTTTATTATAATTACTTTAATTACCTACTTTTATTATAAAAATATTACTATTACTTATTTAATTAAATTATTATTATAGGTCAATCAATTATTATTAATTATTACTAACACTATTTTGTAAGCTCCTAATTGTACTAACAAATATGGATGTAATGAATCTGAAATAAATTATTATTATTTTTGTTGTATAAATTCAATTATTAATCTATTCATACGTTATGAATAAGTACGCTTTCCGCCAAGATCGATAGTCATATAGGTTTGTTGTCTTTCAGGTATCAATACTGGGTAAAAAAAATATATATATACATATATTTGAGGTACATAACCGCGTATTACAACATCGTCCAAATATGCATTTTAAATTCATTCATATTTTTTGAACGGGGAAGTTCGGGGTCAAGGTCAAAGGTCAGGTGGCTTTGGTATAGGCTCGGCAACAATACCTAAAAGTTTCAGCTTTACAATTCAAGACACAAAAAAGTTATGAGGAAAACAAATTCCATTTTCATACATTTGAAAACTAAAAAGTAATTTTTTTATGGTATAGATTTAAAAAAAAACCCGTAATTACTAATTTATTCAATGTTTTAATGTACTCGACAAAACTGTATACTTCAAACTATCAAATAGAACATTTTTTTTTTCAAAAATCCTATGAAAGGGAAGCTTGTTTTTCCGTCCACTGTGCGCCGTCTTGTTAAAACCAGATGTGCTCCAGCCCCAATTCGTCCAAACTGGGTATCAAAAACTCACGTAACATGGTTCTGTAGCGTTCTCCAGTGACAGTAATCGCATTGCCTCCAGCGTCTTCGAAAAAATAGGGTCCGATCACTCTGTCAACACAGATGCCACACCATACAGTAACTTTTAGTGGGTGTAGAGGTGTTTCTTGAATAATGCGCGGATTATCAGTGCCCCAGAACCGAGTATTCTGCTTATTGACATGCCCTGAGAGATGGAAATGCGCTTCGTCACTCATAACCAATTTTGAAGGAAAATCATCCTCTTCAAGGTTGAGGTTTATGACGCGCTGGCAGTAATCTAGACGAGCTCGGTGGTCAGCAGGCAGCAGCTGATGAGTCATTTGAGTTTTATACGGGAACATCTTTAAGTCTTTCACCAAAATACGCTGCAGGGTCCGTCTGGAAATGCCCAATTGCGTGGCACGTCGCCTCGTTGATGTTTCTGGACACTCTTCCACATCTTCGCGCACAGCATCGATATTTTCAGCTGAACGGCCTGTTCTTGGTCTCCCAGACTTAGGTCTATCCAATGTTGAGCCAGTTGCTTCAAGGCGTGTGGCAAAGCGTCGAATTGTGCGACCAATCGGTGCCGGACGGTGGGGAAATCGTCGACGAAATTCACGTTGTGTTCTTATCACTGATGAATTATTCCGTAAGAACATTGACACAATTATTCCACGTTCTTGGGGAGTAAAACGGTCCATGTTTATTTTCAGTGTATTTTACATTTGTTCACTACACAATTTTCAACAACAGAATGACAGAAAATGTCATATAAAAAAAAAAAAGTATTTTCTTTAGTGCCAGTACTTTTGCGCCACCCAGTATGTAGCAACATAAATACTTAAATAAATAAAACTAACCTAACTTACTTACTTATGTACACAATGTACTTTAATTGTACGGCTTTAAGTGGTCGATATGTTATATATCTGTGGAGGCTTGTTATTAGCAACTTGATAATGTGATGTTGTTACCTATTATTACATATATTTGTAATTAGTCTGTAAGCCTTATTAAAAGTAATAAATAAATAAATATTGTTAAAGTATCGAGAAAAACAAATGATATATGATCAGTATCTTTTATTTTTATCGACATTCATCATCATCATCATCTGCCTAGCCTTTTCCCAACTATGTTGGGGTCGGCTTCCAGTCTAACCGGATGCAGCTGAATACCAGTATTTTACATGAAGCGACTGCCTATCTGACCTCCACAACCCAGTTACTGGGTAATACAATACTTGTCCGACTTTCGGGCTTCTGACGACCCGTATCTACCGACTGTTATTTTTCTCGGTATTTATTATAGGAAAATCTTGTCTACTTACAGTTGTCTTCACTGTAATTATTTATGTACCTACCCACACGTTTTAAAACACAGTCCCAATTCCTCAATATTGTGGATAATGATTCTTTATAATAATTATTATAAAAACTGCAAGTTTTTTAAGGGGTTCGCTAAAAACGGTGTCCTTCCACCGGGGGTGTAACTCAATGGTAGAGTGTCTGCTTCTAACGCTGAAAGTCCTGGGTTCGAACCCCAGCACCTCCAAGCGGCCTTTTGCATTTTGGAAAAATTATAGAAAATTTTATAAGCACAACGTTTGCTTTATGGAAGTAACTGACATAGTTATTTAAACATTCTAACTCATTCACTTTTCAAAAGTTAAAAAATATGTCGAAAAAACCTTTACAAATCCAAGATACCATGAAAATACATTCAAAAATCCACCAACTCTATCAAACCCAAATAAAAAAATGTCGTTCAAAGAAATCTCAGCACGTCGTTTGTGCATTACCGACAGGGGGCGCCACTGCTATGATTGACAGCTAATAACCGCAGATTTCCCACGGGGACGTACAATTTGTCCCCTACACCCCATGGGTTTTCCGCGGAGTCATAGAAATGGCTATGGCTTTTGAACATGTAGGTTATGGTGGTTAGAAATATTTTTATTTGTGGTTTCTTGTTGGTATAGGTACCCCATTGATTGGCCTCAAATATTTCCAAAGAGCACGCCCGGATACTCCCGTTATTTTGAAAATAAAACCTTATGAAGTTTTGCTGTTTTATTAAAACGCCTTCTTAAAGGTTAATAGCAAATATTTCGATAATCAATTAAACTATCTTCATTTTGATTTATTCTGAATGTAACGTTTTTATGGTCTGCAGCTTTCAGCTTTTTTACGTATTGGAAACCATACCAGTAAAATAACAGCTAGTTTCATCGGGGGTGTAACTCAGTGGTAGAGTGTCTGCTTCGCATGCTGAAAGTCCTGGGTTCAAATCCCAGCACCTCCAAACAATGTTTTTGTAAACTTTTTGATTTGGATAGAACGCTTTCTTTGTATATAACAATGTATAACAAATTATGAAAAGAAAGGGTAATTTTATACAATTTTTTTATCATCACGGTAGCTAGTACAGCGGATTTATTCTATTTAAATCTTATCGTGAAAACTTCGGTGAAGTGAGCTTTCATTGATCCTCATGAAACTAGGGATTGACACTACTGACAGCTTAATTCAAGTTCACTTCACCTAAGTTTGCATGGTGAGATTTTTACAGTATCGACCGGCATCGGCAGGAGCAATTTTATTCGTAGGTAAGTACTGAAAAAATATTTATTTCAAGTACCTATTTGCAAGTGCTTAGCTTAACCTGACAGCCGCACGGTTCGATCGATCAGGTTTAGCTACGCTTGCCGCGGTTGGTCCGTGGATGGGTGACCATCTTTACATACCAATACCCCTCCGTGCCTCGGAAAGCATGTTAAGCCGTTGGTCCCGGCTATCATTCGTAGATCTTTGACAGTATTTACTGATCGTCAGAAGCCCGAAAGTCTGACAACCAGTCTTACGAAGGGGTATCGTATTACCCAATAAAAGGGTTGTGGAGGTCAGATAGGCCTCGCTCCATGTAAAATACTGGTTCAGCTGCATACGGTTAGACTGGAAGCCGACTAGGAAAAGGCTAGGTAGATGATGATTTGCAAGTGCTAAATCATTGATAGATTTAAAGTTATGCAGTAGCATCTCAAAAAAACCTCACAAAAATAAATTTCTAATCTACCATCAAGCATTCTACACATACCTGATGGGCAGTACCTAAATATAAATAGAATAATAATATACTTAGATGTTCAGTCGTTATCGTTCAGCATACAATATTAACATCATGCCATTACGCGGCGAGCTTTTTACGCGCGCAAACAGACCGACCGACGGATAATCTGTCAGAAATCGTAGATTTCAGACGACTGGAAGTTTCATCGATTTTTGTGGTACTGGAATTTTTACTGCATTTTATTGAATGTGGCGGCCACCTGCGGGGTAATTGAGTAACACACTATCAGTAGAAATGGGTTTCATTTGAACAGTTTAACAACATTCATTGCGTTATTTACGTTGTTGAGCAGACAATTTTTTTAACATATGAAGCATTGGATTAGCAATATCCTTCAAAATGATTCAGATTGAGATTGATAGTGTGTTACGCAATTAGGGTGCGGGGAGCTATGTACAGACGCCAGCAGGTCAAGCTACCCGAAACTGTCAAATTTTCCCAATCAACCTTGAACCTTAATGATTTAGCGATAAAGTTGAAAATCTATTAAAGAAATTTGACAGATTGTAGTAGCTTGATGTGCTGGCGTCTATACGCAACCATTCTAATAAAACTCTTCTAGGCTGACATCCGATAAAACTATGTTTTTGTAAGTACTTACCTACATTTAATAAAATAACAATAAAATATAACATATTTATCGCTATTTGAAAAAACGCGTTTATATTCATTTTGCAAATCGCTCTATAAGTCGACTCACTTGGTTATGATGCTCATGCATTTACAATAACACGCTCGTTAATTTTATTGTCAATAAGGAAACGAAATTAAGACTAGTCTCTCATAAAGCGGTAATATATTACGTTTTTGGAGTTCACGCGCCACGCTCATAGTCACAACCACCAAACCAAGCCACTTCCATATACCCTACATCCACACACTCTAACTAATCATAAGGCGCTCATTGGGCACAGGCACACAGCGATAAATCCAAGTGCCTTCACTATAACTCACAGTGAGAGCTACCCCTAATTAAGGGTAGCGGTAAAAATAATTACCTGTCATGTTTCTAGTGGCGCTGTATTCATTTCATATTGAGAAAACTTAATGTTAGCTTCAAAATAATGAATAGGTATATAGAATTGAAAATATACCATTGTTATCGGAAAAAATATATTTGGTAATCGTTTAACTCTCTTTTTAAGGCAATTAATTAAGTCTGTGGGCCAAAAACAGAGCAGGCGGTTGCCGCTGCAACAAGATTATGGCATGCGGACACATTTTCACACGCGACTTCAAAGACGGTTGTCAAGGCGCAACTGTCAAGCAGACATGGAACCATAGATAATACCCTATAATGTAACTACATGGAACGGCGGCGGAGTGCGCATATCGATTAGAATTTTATTGTACGGACGCCAGCACATCAAGTTACTACAATCTGTCAAATTTCTTTAATAGATTTTCAACTTTATCGCTAAAGCGTTAAGGTACAAGGTTGATTGGGAAAATTTGACAGTTTCGGGTAGCTTGACCTGCTGGCGTCTGTACTATGTTATTATAAAAAAAAATGTAAAGAATAAGTCTAAAAACATATGGTTTCATTAGACAAGGTCACAGGCTACCACTGTCTTAATTAATTGATGAGATCTTGGAGACCAATCGGAAAAATGCGTAGACAGAGTAAATAAAAACTTCACCGTAAAAACATAATTGACGTGGGCTGTCATTCCACCAGGCATGACACTCGTTTAGTTCAAGCTATGGAATTAGTAAGTACCTTGCTTCAAGCTCACTTCACCTAAGTTTTCACGATGAGATTTTTACAGAATAATTCGGCAGGAATTGTGACTAATTTATTTTTGTAGAAAGTCTTCAGCCACCCTTCGAATGCGGTGGTGTATTATTAATGACTGACGTAATAAACATAAGTTTTAGGACCCATCAAAAGTATAAAGACATAGTAAAATATTAATGAGACAAATGTGTATCCAAAGTAATACGGCCAGAAATTAACACAAATCCCACATACAGGGCAATTAAAATAGAATTAAATAATTTCATGTTCGTCTTTAGTATCAGTCATTTGTAACAGTCATCAAGTCAACCCTTCTTTGCTGCATATTAATTGTTAGTTCAATTAACATGAATTTTATAAGTCAAAAATATGCAGGCTTATATACAATAAAAAACTGTTATTTCTGCTAATTATTATCCATTAACTATTATTCTATTATTTTTCTTCAATGTAAATAAGAGTTACCGACATAGCAAGTCAAGACCATTTTTTTTATAACATGTATGTATACTGGTACATACCACTTTTTATAACATGTATGTATACTGGTACCCATTCAACATGTTTTTATTGGCTACTGATAATAACCAGTATCATTTAATTACCCAATAGCTCAATCACTATTTATTTACTTTCAACGAATTGGCCTTTTAAAGTCCATAATTGACATGATTGTGGACATATCTACATGGAGCTGAGGGGCGTCGACATAGCCTCATAACATCAGTCATTAATGACAAATATCAACCCCTTCGTCGCCTTGTTTTAATTGCTGACTACGTCTCACGTCATTTGACAAACAATAAGGTGTTCATATGATTGTAGCAATTAGTTTATTAAATATGCAACGCCATGTCCTAGAATCAGGAATTCGAAGACATGTGACATCTATCAATCCAACCAATCCACACTATTGTCCCGCGTGCTAGACCACAGCCCTCTCTCTCTCACAGAGAGGAGACCTGTGTCCCAGCAGTGGGATCGTTATAGGCTGATAATGCTAAGTTTATGAAATATAGATGTTAATAATTTAACACATTACAAATAATTGTTTTCTTGTTACATTAGTCATTTACAACCACCAACCCTGCAACATCTTGTATTACTTTTATAAGCTTAAGCTAAAAAAATCTTAGAACATAATTATTTATTCTTATTGGGTTCATTTTTTTTATTGATACATGGCTTTTTATATAAATCAGTAGACTGCTGTGTGTAGAACATACTAATTTTTCCCGAAACATGTCTTCCAGATTTCACCTCGATTCAGTGGCTTCATCGTCAATCTCTTGCTTGCCCTTGTCCCCATTTATTTGGGCTCGGCGCAACATGTCTTTTTCTTCCACACTTCTCTATTAATCATCATCTCGGTAGTCACCGCCTTTCTAACCATAATATCATCTTTCACACAATCCAGCCATCGTTTCATTGATCTTTCCCTACTCTTATAGATGCACAATCGTATTCAAAACTTGCCTCACGACATTGTCCTCATTCCTCATTCCTCATTCACTCGCTTCATGCAAGTGAATAATAAATAATACTTGACACAATTAAAATCAACTTAATGCCGACATCGGCTCATAACATCAGTCGTTTGTAGCCACTATCAACCCTCCAGTACCGTGTATTAATTGGTGGTACCCAAACAACGGCCCGATAATGTTTGATTGATACCGACGATATCATGCGGCCGTAAGGGGGAGCTCATATGGGCAGGACATATTGATGAGATTTGATACTGTGGCTGAGATAGATTTTTGATAGATATGGGGTTTTATCTATACTAATATTATTAAGAGGTACCTAAAATTTATTTATTTGTTTGTATGTAGGGGGTAATCTCCGCAACTACCAGCCGGATTTAACGGGGGAAGTTAATGATAAAGTTTTACCTTTTTTTAACAAAAAAGCTGTTCTGTCATTCTATATTTTGTTTCAAAAATTGGTGAAAGTAACTTCTCAAACCTAACCTAACCTAAAGAGTTGTAAAATAAGTTGCACAGAGGTTTTACCTACACTTTTGGATAGTAGGACACATGAATTGAACAAACATTGAAGTAAAAGTTTAGGTAGGAATATTTTCAAAGAAACGTCGAAACATAAAAACTAGACAGAAGGCTTTAAAAAAAGGTTGGAAGTTCAACAAATAAAACAATTTATTACAAAAATGCCTAAGTAGATAACATAACATAACATAATTAGCCTATAATGTTCCCACTGCTGGGACACAGGCCTCCTCTCGGTGAGAGGGAGAAATACAATGGTGAGAAATATACTCGAGCCTAAGTAGATAATACCGAATAAAAATTTTAGGGTAAGTATTCGAAATTACTAAAGCCCGCTTGCACCACAAATCAGTAAATGCGTTAAACGCTAAACATATTTAAACGTAATTTTGCCTCTATCATCTTCAAAACGTTCACAGAAAAAAAAACGATGTTTCAAATGCATTTAGCGGTAAACGTTTTCAGCGATTAATGGTACAATACAATTCGGCCAAAGAATTCAAAACTCTTGATCATCCTAATCACGGATTTTAATCAACACGTAAAATGTCTTGCGACTTTTAATCGCAACATCAACAGTCCAGTGCGCACGTGACTTAACCCTACATAGCCACAAGGATATCCCGTTACACGCGTCATTAAGGGATGGTAAGCGTTACACAGAGCACGGAAGGGTTATCAGCTCGACATACTCTTTGATTACCGATTCGTAATCAACTATTATATCGGATTAGTATAAATGTTAACGGGGCTTTGTTTATTATAATTGTTGTAAGGTGAAGATGGTCCGGACGATGAACTGCCTCTCATTTTGACATCCATTGCTTCATAGGTTTGAAAAATTCTTCTGCTCAACACCGTTAATAACGGAATGAACTGTCAAAATGGTAAGGCATAAAAGGTATTGCAATTGCGATTTTATGTGTGTTATGCGATTACCCCGCTGTGCCGGTGGGTTTACTTTGATTTTTATTTCTTGAGCAAGTCATTTTGAGTATATCTACCGACCTGCGTGGTGGATTATGGCCGACTCCGTTACACACAAAGGAGGCGTGTGTACCAGCAGTGGGGACGTTATAGACTGATGATGCTTTGTTCTAACTAGTTTCAATGGCATTCAATACATTCCTTAAAAGAGTCGGCCCAAAATGACCAAATTTTTTTTTCATAACGGCATGTCATTCGTCATGTCTCACTTACCATCTAAAACACCATTGTGATATAACGGAAGCCACCATGCCCAAACTTCATTTAAAATTCATAAATACATGACACAAGTTTTATCATCAATTTTCAAGCCCTAAGGGCGAATTTCACCAATGAAACTAAACGCGATCAGCACATCTAAACCACGTTCAAGAACCGCCAATGTCAACATTTTTGCATATTTACACTGACAACTCACGAACGCGGTTAAGATGTTCTGATTGCGTTCAGTTTCATTGATTCAATTCGTTCTATGACAGAAAACTTCCCTTTGCAAGTCCTACATTCCTAAACATACCACAATCGTGATATAACATCCCAAAAGTAACCACACCAGCATTGAGTTACATTTTAAATTCAACAAGCGTGTCATTTGTCACAATAACAGCAATTAAAGTGACACCGACGTGAAGGACTGGAGTCACGCCATCCTTGAATACCAGCCTTAATATGTTAATTTGACTATTAATTATTATATGAATATGTTGGTCGACGACCCACGCGAATTTGTAATTAGTGGGAACAGTCATTGTAGTCCGAGGTATGTGGTATGTGGGCATTTCATCTTGGGGACCACTTACTTCCAATTTCACCAAAGAACATCACAGAATGCGATCAACACATTTAATCTGTGTTCAAGAGCGGTGTCAATTCCACAACAATGATGACACTGACAGCTCTTGAACGCAGTTTTAGACGTGCTGAACGCGATTAGTTTAATCTTAGTATTGAAATTACTTGCGAAAGTTTCCGTCCCTCGAAGCTTACTTATATTTACCTCATTTTCACAGCCAACAGGAAAATCTCTATTCTAATGAGAAGGTATATTCATGCAGTGTGAAATGTTTGTCCAAAGTATGTATCAATATATAAACCTAATATAATCATTATAATTAACAAATCTTGAAAACTAATTGTAGTGAATGACAAATGAATATTTGTATACCATATGTTGTAGTAGAATGCACAGAACTTATAAAATTATTAACATCATCATCATCAACATCTGCCTAGCCAATTCCCAAATAAATAAATAAAAAAAAAATTAATTAAATTAAAATAATAATGTTGGTCTGGCATGTGGTATGTGGACTCAGCAATCATTGTGCCGATAGTCGTGTCAGCCAATTGGTTAATAACCAAGAGCCCCGACCAACACCTGAGGAGGCTCTCGTTGGGCAGCTGGATCAAGGGCTTGATTCAGAGAGCGGTACTTCTGGATACGGCTGGCATTGTCAGGAGGTTCCTCTCTCGGGAGCCCTGACCGCCGGTAGCTTGGACTCTATTCCGGATACCGGTGGGCTACCATTTTTTATATTTTTAAATGTTTTTTTTATCTTTTTGTTTATAAAAATATTTAAAAATGTAATTTATATGTACTTAGTTGAAATAAAGAAAATAATAATACAATGTTAATAAAATTATTAACATCATATGGATGTAAAACTATTTTCTTACAAATAAGTAAATTCTGATTCTGATACTTGCGGAATCCAATTATATAACATAAGGAATTTATTTTAACTCCAAACGTATCCAATTATTTTTTTTTTTGCTTACTACCTTGATCTCAGTAACTGCACTTTTAGCTCGCCATTAAGATAGGTACCTACAATACTCGTCCCCAAATCGATTCTGCACCGATGTCATTACCCCCAAACTCCCAAAGACACCGTACCCCACATATGTGTAATCCCCTAATTTGATACTGGTTTTAATTAAACAATTTAACGTGACGGTCTCGTAGCGTCCCCCTTACCCCCTACCTCTGTCCCCGTAGTTATAACGCTTGTGATTTATTGCTCAGACACCTGAATACTGTGATGTATTAAACAAATCACGCGTGATGATCATTGGAAAATTTTGCGAAAGATTGATGTGCCTACTGAGATCACAAAAATTTTGGTCGTCACATTTTTATTACAAATTCGGCCAGCTCTTGACGTCAATCTTTCCTGGTGGAAAGCGATGGATGAAGTTGCCTATTCACTCTTGCCTTGAAGGCTGACGGGTTATACGTGGAAGGGAACACAGATGCTGGCAGAGTGTTCCACAAAATTGTGGAACGGACAAATGTCCGTGCACATAATAAATGTGAAGGAGAAGCGATCAATGATTTAATCAACTTTTGAGCGATACTTAATAAATATTGTGGTTACTGTAAGACAACTGTTTGTGGAGTACATTTTAAATACTTCTAAACCTCTTTTTTACTTTTAAGACACTTCCCCACAAATCACTAAATGCGGTTAGCGCTAAACATATTTCAAATTCATCGCTCCTGAGTTCGATTCCCAAGTCGGGCAAAATGGTATTGGGGTTTTCCATCAGGAATTTCTCAGTAGCAGCCCCGGAGTCTTACATCTAAATCTTATCTATCTAATCTTAATCGTGCAAAGATTTGTGCCCGGTTGATAGCAATAGGCTCGCCTCCTATTACATGGGACTTGAACATAACTGGTTAAATGTGGGTGTACTACAGACCTTTGCCTAACCGTTCGGGGATTACAAGCATGATGTTATGTAAGATGCCGACATCGTTCGTCAGCGATACTACTGGCAGAATTACAAAAAAAGAAAATACAACCAAAGAATCTAGGCCTCTAATAAAAAGCTACAAGCCACATTCTTTGACTGTCTCTAACATTACACAACACTAGCTTCTGCCCTTGACTTGTTCCACGTGAAATTTCTTGTTCCCCGACCCACCCCATCGTATCGCATCGCCTGCCCGCGCTATTGCTTCGTTTCCGCTTAGCGTTCTTTCTGTTTTTTTTTCTTTTTGTTCGGCACTTAAGGGTCTAACTCACGGCCTCTCGCGCCCGGCCCTGGTGCAAGCCATGATCCGGGGCGAGAGGGAGTGGGAGGCAGTCGCCTCCTTCTGCGAAGCAGTCATGCTAGCGAAGGAGGTGGCGGGACGGATGAGGGAGAGAGCCTCCCGTCCCGGCCGCCGCGGGGAGACGCTCCGGGTGTCGGGAGCCGCGTGACGACTCCCGACCACCGTAAGCGCGGGCCTGCGGGCGGAGAGCAATAGGTAGCTCACCGCCCGATCAGGACCAGGCCCGTGCCGGACGGCGCGTAAGTGTTCCACGCGCGCCTCAAAGAGTCGTCAGCATAATTCGAGGGGCCCCTTAGGGCCGAAGCCTGCCGGGTCAGCGGGATTGTCCGAAAGGGTTACCGCTACCCCGGAACATAAAAGGCAAAGAAAGGAACATAGGTGGGTTTTAGTCAGTAAGAGTCTGACACTCCCTTCCGCTCCACCCAGAGCGGGAGGAGTCATTTGATGATTTCCCATCCGGAAAAAAAAAGGTCTAACTCAAGAATTGAGCTATCAACCGCAAAAATATTTTTTCAAATCCAACTCCAATTGTTGTTCCAGAGATTAGCGCGTTACTAAACTAACAAAAAATCTGTTCAGCTTTATAGATGTGGTAGGATATAAAAAGGCTACAATGGCTACGGTTTGGGGAGAGATCGTTACACTGAGCAGTTATAACTCTCTCTGGAAAAATCTGAGGATGCGGTCCAATCCTGGTGGATGCCAAACTTTGTGTTGGTGTCGCCTTCATAAAACGAATTACACTCTTCTTCATATAAAAATCAATGAGAAAATTTGAAAAATAAATTGTCACTGTCAAACTTACTTGAAATATAATTGTCATTTTGTGTCGTGTGTATTTTATAATAATTTATTTTGTAAAATTTTGTAATCGATATACAAATATGATATTATATTACTACGCATGCACCATATTTTTTACAATAACTTGCGAAAGCCTTCCATTTGATAAAGAATATGTACCTAATGTGGGCACAGTCCTGTTCTCCGCCAGTGATACTCAAAAGAAACAATGGGGCAAGAGCGAAATAGGACTACTGCAAGCTAGAAGGTATTTCCAGAACCTTCTCCCCCCACCAATCTTCATAAACACTTTTAATGAAGATCAAGTCAACATTCTACTTGGATACTTCAAAGATACTTATGCTGCCATCAAAAAGGAAGCAAAAGATCCTGAAATTGATACTATCATGACAACAGCACTCTCGGATGCTATCGGAGGCTACCTTAAAGTTTGGATACTACCCGTCGCAAAATTAGACTACTACGGAGGCACGATCTCGCAAGGCAACGTGGTCAAATTATTCCAATTTTATAATGAATTAAAAAGATACTTAGACACCAATGGTGATGGATGGCGCAAGCCTGATGAGAAGATCCTCAATTCTATGACAATCAACGTTGCCCCTCTTCAATTAATAACTAATACCAGAAGTATGAAGGACCCTTGTGATCTTTTAGCTTACTTCGAAAAGACTTCCACAGGCTTAAGTATACCAATTCCAAACGTGAATTGGAATGATAAGTCGAGTACGATGTTTGTACCTCTTAAGAATACATCATTAATATTGATGAACACTCCAGACTCGTCTCATAATCTCCTTAAATACTACGATGCAGCAAGAAGTTGTATTCAAACCAGTCACCCTAAACAACAAGAAAGCTTTGACGATAAATTCCAAAAGTGGTTGGTAGACGAAGTTGTGCCACACTTAAAAGATGAGAATTTGTATCTTGCGTTAGGTGGTGTTCTAACTTTAGTTAACAAGACTCGAGACCTTTGCAATACCGTCTTAGACTTATACGTGAACAGATCCAACAACAATATCAAGACAAAGAATAAACATAAAATCACCATGTCATGTGATATGTCATGCAAAAAAATGTGGATTATAACTGTAATACTGCTTATCGAAATAGCCTGGTGTATACCAGCATTACTTTTTATATTATGCTCTAAAAAGTTCCAAAAAAAAGACTGTAGCAGCAACGTCTATCTTTTTATAGACAATGATAAAAAGGATAAAAATAAAGAAGATGCGAAAACAAGTATCTGTGAGAGTTCTTGTATGGCATGTTTAGAGAATACTCCAGACGGCACACAAATAATTCGTAAAACAGTGTATAGTAACATGGAGTTTATAGGCAAATGTCCCTCGAACCAGAAAACGACTATTGCTGGAACTGAATGCGAGTCATATAGAAAGCCCAAAACGTATTTAGACAACGTTTGTTCATCTATGGACACTAAAACTATTGACACATGTGACTTTTCGAAAAAATCTTCATTAAAAAAATCGTCTTCTACACTACTTTGTGAATCTACACAAATGGCGGCCATAACGAGTCAGGCAAATTTCGGCTCGAGACAAACTGGATCAAGCTGTATGACTGTTAGGTCAAGGTGTTTACCAACCGTGGTAGAACTTCCATCAAGGAGTAAAAAAAGACGGGATAGAGATGAATGTAGAAGACAGGACTACCGTAAAAAATCTGATGACTGCTTTATCAAACCTAATGAAAGCAGACAATCCGAGGATTGTACAAAACTTGAAGAAAGTATAGAAGCTGAAGTACGTAGGAAACTACAAGAACGAAGACAAGCTGAAGAACGTAGGAAACTACAAGAACGAAGACAAGCTGAAGAATGTAGGAAACTGCAAGAACGAAGACAAGCTGAAGAATATAGGAAACTACAAGAACGAAGGCAATCTGAAGAATGTAGAAAACTTGAAGAATGGAGACAAGCTGAAGAATGTAGGAAACTTGAAGAACATAGCAAAATTGATGAACGGAGACAAGCTGAAGAATGTAGGAAACTTGAAGAATGGAGACAAGCTGAAGAATGTAAGAAAAGTGAAGAACGAAAACAAGCTGAAGAATGTAGGAAACTACAAGAACGAAGGCAAGCTGAAGAATGTAGGAAACTTGAAGAATGGAGACAAGCTGAAGAATGTAAGAAAAGTGAAGAACGAAAACAAGCTGAAGAATGTAGGAAACTACAAGAACGAAGGCAAGCTGAAGAATGTAGGAAACTTGAAGAATGGAGACAAGCTGAAGAATATAAGAAAAGTGAAGAACGTAGACAAGCTGAAGAATGTAGGAAGTTAGAAGAACGGAGACAAGCTGAAAAATGTAAGAAACTTGAAGAACGGAAACAACTTGAAGAATGTAAGAAAGAACGGAGACAATCTGAAGAATGTATGAAACTTGAAGAATGTAAACAATTTGAAGAATGTAAGAAAGAACGGAGACAAAGTGAAGAATGTAGGAGACTTGAAGAATGGAGACAAGCTGAAGAATATAAGAAAAGTGAAGAACGTAGACAAGCTGAAGAATGTAGGAAGTTAGAAGAACGGAGACAAGCTGAAAAATGTAAGAAACTTGAAGAACGGAAACAACTTGAAGAATGTAAGAAAGAACGGAGACAATCTGAAGAATGTATGAAACTTGAAGAATGTAAACAATTTGAAGAATGTAAGAAAGAACGGAGACAAAGTGAAGAATGTAGGAGACTTGAAGAATGGAGACAAGCTGAAGAATGTAAGAAAAGTGAAGAACGAAAACAAGCTGAAGAATGTAGGAAACTACTAGAACGAAGGCAAGCTAAAGAATGTAGGAAACTTGAAGAATGGAGACAAGCTGAAGAATGTAAGAAACTTGAAGAACGGAAACAACTTGAAGAATGTAAGAAAGAACGGAGACAATCTGAAGAATGTAAGAAACTTAAAGAATGTAAACAATTTGAAGAATGTAAGAAAGAACGGAGACAAAGTGAAGAATGTAAGAAACTTGAAGAACGGAAACAACTTGAAGAATGTAAGAAAAGTGAAGAACGAAAACAAGCTGAAGAATGTAGGAAACTACAAGAACGAAGGCAAGCTGAAGAATGTAGGAAACTTGAAGAATGGAGACAAGCTGAAGAATGTAAGAAAAGTGAACAACGTAGACAAGCTGAAGAATGTAGGAAGTTAGAAGAACGGAGACAAGCTGAAGAATGTAAGAAACTTGAAGAACGGAAACAACTTGAAGAATGTCGGAAAATTAGAGAAGTTGCTGAAAGTAGAAATTCCAATGACAGTAGAAATTTTAATGGGCTTAAAAAACCAAATGAGCTTAGAAAACTTGATGAGCTTAGACTACTTGATGACCTTAGAAAATGTAATGAGCTCAAAAAACTTGACGAATTTAGGAAACTTCAAGATCGCAAAATACGCGATATAGATGGAAAACAATATGAAACTGAAGACGATGAATGTAAGAACCTTGAAGATCGCAGGAAACTCGAGGAACTTCGAAAACTCGATGATTGTAGAAAACTCGAAGAACTCCGGAAACTCGATGGATGTAGAAAACTCGATATCGATAAATGTTTAGATTTCGATGAAAGTAGAGAATACGAGTACGTAGAATGCAGAGAATTCGATGAATGTAGGAAATCCAACGATTTTGACGATAACGATAATAACGATCAAAAGTGCTACGGAACCTGTTTAAATGGGAATGATTCTTTTGTGGTTAACGAAGTTAAATATGACAACTTCGAAGCTGGGAGAGATAATGCAGATGATTGCAATGATTATGATGAACCAATGTGCTGTAGAGAAATAGTTAACCATCAAAGTCTCTGTCCGGCAAGTCCCAGTCCGACAAGTCCCAGTGTGGCAAGTCCCAGTCCGGTAAGTCCCAGTCCGGCAAGTCCCAGTGCGGCATTCTGTTCATGTACCGGATGCATTAATCGGTGTACTGACGATTCAAATACGACTTGTTGTGGAAAGAGTCTTATCGATATGTGTCAGTGTTCGTCGGACAAGATGACACGTTTTAAGATAAAAAAAGAATTAAAGGGGTCGACAGGAGATTCAAAATATTGTTCCGGAAAATCATACGTAGAGATTACAATTGATAGGCCTGGTGCAGAGATTTGCGTAGATATGAGCCAATGCAGAACACATTCTTCGCCGTACAGACCAAGCAAAATCCCGAAACCTGCTATCTGTAGCATCATACAGCCAGCATCAGGAAGACAGTTCACCTGTTCAAGTCCTGTCGACAAACACAAAAGCTTAATTCCTCAGCTCAAGAAGAAATTTGTTGATGATTCGGATTTGGCGCAGTGTCAATGTTCAAAATCAGGAGAGAGCAAATTAAACGGTTCATTTTAATTAAACTTAATTGCTTATTTATAGTCAACTTCGATAGTTACTGCGTGTCATTTCAGAATGAAATTAGCTTTATTGTAGTTCATATTGTACTTTATAATTTTAGTTGTTATGTCCTTGTTATAATTAATTTGATACTGTTATTAATATAATTGGTTTTAAGTAAAAAATAATATTTTATTACACTCCTGTAATGTTTTTCACTCTTTGATAGATAATAGGTATTTAAAAAAATTAAAAAGACAAAGAATTACAAATATAATATACAGTGGCCTCCAAAAGTTAGTTGATATTTTTCCACTTCACCTGTGACACACCACATTATGATTTAAAAATCCAGTGATCCAAATTTTTGAACTGCTTTAACGTTTCTATTGACTAATTCAACTACTTTTGACTCATCATAAAAAATAATCAAGTAATCCCTGATTATTTTTTATTTTAGATCATAATGTGGCATCACAACTGAAGTGGAAAAATGTCAAACTTTTGGAGGCCACTGTATATTATATTAGCCAGCAACACATCATTTTTAATTCTATGTCTCAGTGCTTAATAGATGCTGCGGCACTTTCTTTCAGTCAAAATTCTTCTTAAAGACGACCTCTCCAATTTAGGAGCTGAGTTTATAACATACTCGTAACATCTCATTTCACCTACAATACTTAAAATTTCTCTTCCACAACAGAGGTTCCCGCTCCACACAATTCCCTGAGTACTACACTAATCACTGTGACGAATTTATTGGCTCGGTCCGGGTGAATTAGAGGGGATCCTGAGTTATTGCATATTTTGGCCAGCTCAGGTGGCCGACCGGGCCGCTAATCTGTCATTACACCGGTCCACTTGCCACTTTGCGAATGGACTTTTGTGGTAAGTGTTTCGGTAAATATTACTGGTGTTGTGTGCTTTGTTCATAAAATTCATGGCATAAAAGGTGTAAACCATTGTTACGTAAGTTTGTATTTTGAGTAAAATTGTTGAAGGATTAAGAAAAATCACTAACTAAGTGAATATACACTAACGGTCGAACTTACAAAACCAACTATAATAATATGTTTGACGGCATAGTTGGCGCAGTGGTTAAGCGATCGACTGCTGCGCTGCGTGTCGCGGGATCGATTCCCGCACGGTACAAATATTTGTATGACCTACAAGAAGTTGTTCCGGGTCTGGCTGTTTGTGTATGTGAGTTTAAATGTTTGTAAACGCACCCACGATACAGGAAAATTTCCTAGTGTGGGGAAATAAAACATAAAAAAAATGTTTTCCTTTCGAAGGAAGAAAAAGAAGGAAAAACATTTATTTAGCACAGTACCAAAGACAAAGAAGAAAGGAAGGTAAACTTATGTTTTATCATAAAATAAGGAACATTAAATAGGTCAGTTAATTCTTTTGACATCGTCGCTACACCCGTAGAAGAACTTTTAACTTTTTCAAAAGCAGTTTTTATTATGAACAAAGTATATAACAGACTTTAGTCCAGTTTTTAGTTTCACTTATCGTAAAGTGGTTGAGTGGACACTAGCGTTTATTTCTTAAAATATGCACTGAAACTGAAGTTTTCTTTTGTTCCATCATACCTTTTTTTTTTCGGATGGGAAGTCATGAAATGACCCCTCCCGCTCTGGGTGGAGCGGAAGGGAGGGTCAGACTCTTACTGAGGCCCGCGCCTACGGTGGCCGGGAGTCGTCACGCGGCTCCCGATGCCCGGAGCGTCTCCCGCGGCGGCTGCGACGGGAGGCTCTCTCCCTCATCCGTCCCGCCACCTCCTTCACTAGCATGACTGCTTCTTCCATCATACCTTGACCATAAGATTATAAACACAATATCATCATCATTTCAGCAGTAAGACGTTCTCCGCTGGACATAGGCATCCTCCAAGCACCTCCAATATAAACATTTCCCGCTGTTGCCCGCGACTTCTTCTGCGATCCAGGATAAAAAGTAGCCTATGTCCTTACCCGGGTCAAGGTCTATCTGTGTGCCAAATTTCATCAAAATCCGTTCAGCCGTTTTGGCATGAAAGCGTAACAAACAAACAAAATTAATTTTACATTTATATTTATTAGTTTGGATACAGTAAGTTAATTTAAAAAAACAATGGATTTATAGATGTTTTTTTGCGATTCTGCTCTTGATTTTGAAGGGGAGGTAAACGCCATCTCAGCAATTAATTTTCACACACCCCTCACGAGAAAACCTTAACACCTAAATCAGTTACAACTAAATACAATTCCTTAAGAGTCAAGACCAATGGCATAGGGCGACCAGCCCCCAATAAATACTGGACCCACTAAATTGGTACAGTGTTGTGGGATTACCACATTTACCACCAATTGTCCGTATAATCCCCGATCGACAGGGATTATCGGACAAATTGTCCTTGTTCTTGGCTAATTTATGGTCAGTGGGTTTGAGGTGATTGCAGACATCTGTGTTGAAAATAAAATAATGATGGTGGCTTATGTACCGTGCATTGGTTGGTGCGAATAAATTATTATCTGGGCTGGTCCAAATTGGTCCAAAAACTACGTCTACTTAGTTACTCGGAATATTTATGTTCATGGCTCAGGGAGTTAAATAAATAAGTGGACTGTATACTTAACAAATGATATAATAGTTGGAATAAGCAACAGTACAGTGAAATTAGTTGAATGATGCGAATGCCTTGGAAGCCGTCGGATCGAGAAGTGCCGGCGCGTCTCCCCGTGCTCCTCGCCTACCCGCGCCTGCCGCCTCCCCCGCGCGCGCGCCTCAGCCCCCGGTGTCGTCGGTGTGTATGCTCACGCGCTCTGGGCGTGAACATTTATTATAAAAAAACTAGTTAAGAATCTAGTGTTGCACTTTTTGGACTGGAGAGGTATATGTCCAGCAGAAGAATGTTATTTCCTGAAACAATTAATTGAACCCAGTATAGCATCATCATCATCATTTCAACCGAAAGACGTCCACTGCTGGACATAGACCTACCCCAAGCACCTCCACTTCGACCGGTTCTGTACTTCCCGCAACCAGCGGATTCCAGTGAAGCATGCCGGAAGTATGTATTAAAGAAGTTAAATATGATTGGTTCATTTATTGTTTCCCCTTCTGGTAATCAATATACTTACTTACAACGGTACAGAGATTTACTGACGCGTGGCCAAATTCGGAACTAACGACGCCATCTTGTTTTTTCAATACAATTTCTGTGACAATTTCACAAATATTTACCAACAACGCCCCCCTGTCAATGTGGTTAAGGCACAATAAGATCCTCGTTTAAGTGAAATTTCTTAGGCAGCGATTCGATAATTGGACGACAGTTGAGAGTGAAATTTTAAGAACGCGTCACGTTTAGGCACATTTCGTTACATGAGAGAGACGAAAGATATAACTCTCTCTGTCTCTCACACTAAATCACCCCTATTCTTTATTTTTTAAGAATGTTCACTTCTTTCATGTGTACAGTGCTGCACGTGTTAGATATTTAATTGTGATATAATTATAATATTAGAATATTGTTTGTTGGATAATGGCATCTGTCACATTTCAGAAGCTTGGGACCAACGTAGAAGTACCTAATTTGACTAGATATTGTATTTACAAAAAACAACAGCCTTAACTTGTAAAAAATTGTTTTTAAAGATAACGATAATTTATGACAACGTAAGAAATGCATTGATAGAATACTTTAATACTATGTATTTCCATGGAGTTTCTTGTCCTTCTTCTCCATGATGACCTAATTTTACGAACGGACGACTAGTTTTCTGATTAATTACTGACAAGCCTAAATTTAAATAAATGTTTAGGCTTGTCTATCTGTGCTTAACTTCATAAAACCCTTTCCCTACAAACCATATTCAATAATAACCTTCACACACAGTAAATAACTAACTAGTAACCATTCTGACATTCAAAGCTTGTTATTTGGGTAATATATAGGTACATATACTTCTAGTATATACTGAAGAATCTAACACACGCGTAATATTTTGCACTTTCGTTTGATCGGGTCTTTTTCCAAATCTATCTATCTATACCTACTAATAATATAACTGAAGAGTTTGTTTGTTTGAATGCGCTGAACGTCGGATTTGAAAAAAATATTTGATAGCCCAATTCATGAGGAAGGCTATACGCTATTTAACATCACGCTACGACTCTTAGGAGCCGAGAACGCTAAGTGAAAACGAAAGCAGGCAGAAACGATGGCAGGCGATGCGATGCGATGCGATGGTGTGGGTCGGGGGAACTAGAAACTTCACGCGGACGAAATCGCGGGCAGAAGGGCAGAAGTTAGTGAAAAACACATACCACGATACTCACACAGTCGCCATTAATACTAGCGCAAGTAAAATATTAAACAACCATTCATTGCCCTATATCCTCAAATCAATTCAACATAAATTGAAACACTTAATACCAAGAGATTAATACGTTCAAATGAAATAAACATAATACTTCAGGGCTGGTCGAAGTTCAGCTCTGATTTATAGCTGGTCCTCAAACGGACTTCGGACCCGGGGTTTATAATGTCCAACACTAATCCTGCTGATAAAGTACTTCGGGTCCGTTTTGTTTGTAAAAGTATGACAAATAATAATTACTGGGCTTTTTTTTCTGGGATGATGTGTAAAATAAAATGTTGAGTTTAAAAAGAGATTTTGTTTTGAGTGTTTATAGGGAAAGAAAGGAGAATGGAAAAGAGCGTACCCAGACACAAAGTTGATTGTTACATTATGTACTAAATATAGCGGTCTTTGTTGCCCTGATCGAGTAGTTTAATTAATCCTAAGGCATATCTGTATTAATTTGGAGAAAAAAGATATGTGACGAAATTAAGTATTATTACTAATTATTTCATAGGGCAGAATTTCTTTTTGTATCAAATTATAGCCTTAAAAGCATCTTTTGAAGTGTTGTCAAAATCAGAACTAACGCCTTGTTTTTTTCAATACGCACCAAACAATGATTTCACAAATGTTTACCAACAGCGCCTCCAGCGAGGTAGTTGCGTAACACACTACAAGTAACAATGGCTTCTTTTGACAGTTCAACAACATTCATTGCGTTATTTACGTTGTAAAACAGTTTTTTTTTGAACATATGAAGTTATGGATTGACAATATCGTTTAAAACTATTCAGATTGAGATTGATAATGTGCTGGTCAACGTCACTTGACCGCCAAAAGATCCTTGAAGCACTGTAACTGTTTCCTGTTCCTACAATAACCATGGGCCTGGGCTATCACACCTAGGTAGGACAGTAGATATTATTTAGAGGAAAATCTTATAATTCAGTAAGCATGAACACTATATGAAACTTGTTAATAAATCTATCAAAATAATTAACAAAAACGTAAGAAAAATAATCAAAATTCATAACACAGTAAGCAAAACACAGCATTTATAAGTCCCCCACAAAAAGAATAATGAATTTATGAACTCCTCTTATCAAGACGCAACAAAAAGAAGAAGAATCTCTTAAATTAACCCGTTGACAACGCCACAGCCACCCCTGTCGGCGACTTACGGCCATAACTTAAGGAACCCCTTGTTCACCGAAACCCAAGATTTTACATTGATACCGTTCTGTAACCCCTTATCGAGCTGATGGAGTGCAACCAGGAATGAGTGAGGATGGATATGAAAAAGTATTGGCAAAATTAAAAGTCATTTATTCAAATTGGGCTGAGAATCGGCACTTTTCGATTGAACGTCAAAATTACAAAAGACAGTCCCCCAAACCTTCACCACTTCCTAGTGCTTTCGCTTGGAAGAAGTGGCGCAACAAACTCCCTAGTAGATTGTTTTGCATCAATGGTTGTTAGTTGTAGATGGGAGAGTCTGATGACCATCTGTATAAAGGTTAGGTATGATGCTGCTTAGGTACTCGAAGTAAGAATATTTGTTCTAATAAAAGAAGCAGTCCGGAGTCTAAATTTGTGCCCGATTGGTGTAAATAGTCTCGCCCCCTAGTACATGAGACTAAACATAATTCATAAACATAATTCTGGCGAAATTGGGTTTTACCTCAGCAGTGCGTTTCTGTAACCATGTCACCGTGAAAACTTAGGTGAAGTGAGCGTGGAGTGAGCTGTCATTCCAACTAATACTAGGGATTGACACTGTTGACAGCTCACTCCAAGCTCACTTCACCTAACTTTTCACGGTGAGATTTTTATAGAATCGATCGGCTGGTTAACCCTTCGGGGAAAACAAGCATGATGTTTTCTTATGTTTATTCTAATAACGGATGAATAACACTAATAGTAAAAAAAATAAAAATAACAGACCAACGTAGGTACTAAATTCGTTGAAGAATGAGGAGTTTTTTTTTTCCGCGATTAAAGAGAGGATACCCCACGTAAATGGTTGGGGTAGTTAAATTATTCTCAAAATATGTTTGCTTTGTAATATGACTAAAAGCGACAACATTCCAATCTCGTCTTACCATAATCGCAGTAAACCACAAACAGCCGCAGGCCGCCATTCACACCGTCGCCAACGATTCCGGGTAAGCAAATAACTCTTAGTTTCTAATTGAAGCAGATAGGTGTCCCAGTAATTATGGCGGTGTAACAAGCTCCCAGGGGATGGCTGAGATACCGTCAAGATACCCTCCCTTACCAGATGCCGCGTGAAAAACGAACCGCAAGATAAAACGGTCACGTAGTAGCTACCTTGGATTTGTTTTAGGAGAATACGGAATTAGGGGTCGGGAGAAGGGCATTTTCAATTGTTTTTAGAATTTTAGGACGAAATAGGGGCAAATACTACCGATTTTCAGGCCAGGCCAATAGAAGAATGAAGCCTACGTTTGATACGATAAACATGCGCCCATTACCGACTGTATACAATATCTGAGTGGCATAGTTGAACATAATGTTAGGTTAAACATGAACATTTGATTTTACTGACAGATAACATGAGTGCCCAGTTTCTTACGATGAAAATGTTTAAGGACCGAGTCCCATAGGATTGACAACATTAAAAGAAAACTCACCATTAAACCTTAATAAGGCCTGTCTCTTCTTGCTTTAATAATTTCATCAAATCTCTTCAAGCAACCAGCTCCAGAATCATCGAAGCAAAAGAAACAAACACGTATAATTACTTCTCAGCAAACATCTCGTGAATTTCACTATTTATTGAGCTCCCAATGTCAACTAACCAAATAAGCAAGGAATTTTAGGAGCACACCGACCATTTTATCAAGACCTCTCCTCTTCCACACCTTGTCTTTTCAACTCTCGAGTTTGTTGGTGAAAACGGGGGTGAGGGAGGTCAGGAAATAGTTGTTGATGACAAATTACACGGTGGGGGAGTTAAACAAATTAATCACGGAGTCCAATTTAGCGGAAAACAATGTGGAGCGATGGGATGGTCGGATTTTGTCACGGTACACCATGTCGAGTGTGCTGTACTCGCAAGCGAAATAAATTGGAAACTGTCTAAGGAACTGGGAGGTAGGAGAGGTTACTTGTTTTCTGTGTTACATCTGCGGGCATTTTATATATTTTTCTTGTAAAATTAGAGTAAGTTATAAATTATGTGTTTTCACACGAGATTTTGCTGTTGTTTTTTTTCATAGCTACTTAAGGGTTGACAACACGTCGGCAATATCTTGAGCGGAACTGGGGGCCTATTCTCTAAGTCCATCAACGAAGATACGGGCCCGTTTGAAAGTAGCTTGAAACGTCGGAGAGAACCCTACACCCGAAAAATATATTTTGTTCGAACGGACAAAAACACATCGAGTAGGGACAATAGTGGAATCGTGATGTCATTCATTGTTAGGTCTATTGGCCCCAAATTAATCTAATGTCCATTGTAGATACGGAGCAGGAATCCCCTAACTTCGGCCAAAGTTACGAATTTCATGTTTAGGGAGTAGACCTCCTGATGTCCGACAGAAACAAATACCCACGAAAGGTTGCATTTTTAAACCATTTTGCACACCATGTAACCTGTCATTGCCAATACTGGACGCATGCTTGTCCCTAAAACCCCTCTTAGAAATATACCCTATCATTATTTAACGAGCCTAACAAATCTGTATTCCAACTATGTGGGCCAAGTCTGGCGGTAATGGATCCCATCCTGTTTGTCACCGCGTTCCTATAAAATTCGTGTGTTGGCTAAGACCTGCTTAATTTGTATTTCCTGCTTATACGCTTTTGTTAAGATGTTGATGTTGTCTCTATTAGTCAAGCTTATTTCTAAGTGGTACTAGTTAAGCTTGGTCTCAAGCTTTTGTAAACGCCCAAACTTAACATTATCTAAATTACCTGCCTATACCTACATTTTCAAGATTACCACAAACTTAATGCGGGTTTTACACAGGTGACTTATAGCCGCAATATGCGACTGTCTAAATCGGCTAGGCCGCAGGGGACTAAAATCGCAAGTTCCAAAGAAGAGTAGGTTTCGACTTTTGTCGTGTGGCGACAGCTAGATAGTTCATTTCTAGTTTCACCTGTACACTGAAAATGTAGGTAAGAATTAAGAATCAAAAGGTTTACCATTCCACGGCTTTATTAGTTACTAAACATACAACATTATGTTAAAAATGAAATTGGTGTTGGATCTTCAGATTTCATTATACAAATGAAGGCGTAAAAACTGTATTTATATTTAATTACACATGAGAAACTTTACCATAATTAAACGTCCAATACATATCAAAAAATCAAAATCAAATACTTATTTACCACACCTGGCGGAAGTCAGTGCTTCAACTTCCACCAATGCGATAATTAAAACAATATCGTCCGGAAGTAAGTTCCGCTCTGGTAGCCGCTTCCGCTTGCCATTGGCCGACACCTTTGACCCCACCCCACATGAGGGTAGGCACACCCTACGGTGGGCACTCTCGTGTGGTGACGTCATATATAGCCCTCTGTTTTTAGGGAACTTTTATTTATTTGTAGTTACTTTTGTTTTTGGTGAAAATTGGAATTGTACTAAATAGGGTGACTGTTAAGTTAAAGGCGAAATTTTATGAGCATACATACATAAATACACTCACGCCTTCTTCTCGTGGGGGTGTACGAACAGAACGCCACCACCTGCTACGATCCCTAAATACTCCTTTTGCTTCGTTTACGTTCCTACATCAGAAGGCCGATTCTCGTAATTTAAAACGTTCAAAATCTAGTCGCAGTCTCATCTCGGCGACAAACAAATGTCAAAAACTTGTCAAAATGTACGGAAGTTAGAGGATTTTTTGACAGATTGAGACTGAGATTAGACTGTGAACGTTCTTAAAATTAGGAGAATTGCCCCTCTGGTCATACACTCACGCCAGTTGCGAATAATACGCACCTGAACTTCCTGAAGAATCACCAATAAGGTTACCATATGTCCTTCTAGAATCACCAATAAGGGCACCATATGTCCTCCTAGAATCACCAATAAGGTCACCATATGTCCTTCTGGGCTGTCGCCTCCCCTCCCATTTAATGAGCAGTTCCTCTATTTTCTCCGTATGTATCTACCTATGTAGGTAAGTGGGTAAATGTGAGATTTCCTGAAAAATTAGATTTTTCTTTTTTTTCTGATTTTTTTTTTTTTTTCACTTATGTAATCAATTAACTTTGTTTTATAAGTACAAAAAAAGTCGAAGTTGTTTTCCTATTTTGACCACGTTGAATTCAACGAACGAGTACACAGTAGAATCTAGAATTCAAGAACAGTCCTCAACCTCCACTAATCGACTTCTACACTTCAAAAATCCAAAAATAAAATCCTAAAGTCCATTTAAAAACTTTCCGAAGCGTGCTCTCAAAAGCGCGAGAGATAAAAACTTCTTACTTCAAACGCAGAGATAGTCAGAGAGTGGTCATAAATCTGAAGTAGTGATAAACAAATTAATAGAGATATGATAGTGGACTATCATAACTCATTGAAAGATAAGAAGCTTGTAACTGTTAGAGCGGCTTTTGGAGGATTTTGGAGCTTCGTGATATGCTGTCTATTACTACATACATCTTAATATATATAATTCTTCTGTACGTGTGCTTGTCACCTAACTCCTCCTAAACGGCTGAACCGATTTGGATGTTTTGTGTGTATATTTCAATGGGTTCCTGGATGGTTTGAAAACACAATTGGACTCGGTAGGCGGCGCTGCTTTTCCGGGCAGGACGACATCTGCCTGGCCCGCTAGTTATTTTAACTTTTTCCTTTATAACCTTCCTAAAAGATTTCAGTAAGTATTTATTTGTTAACTAGCTTCTGTCCGCAACTTCGTCCGCGTGAAATTTCTTGCTCCCCGACCCACACCCTCGCCTGCCCCCGCTTACTTCGTTTTCGATTAGCGTTATTTCTGATTTTTTTTATTTTCGCTCGTGTCCTTAATGTCCTAGCGTGATGTTAAATAGCCTTTAGCCTTCTTCCAAAATTGGGCATCAAATGTAAAAAGATTTTTTCATCAATTGATAGTTCCACAGATTAGCGCGATGAAACAAACAGCCTCTTCGGATTTATAATTAATATAGATTAATTGTCAAATTATTTTTAATAGCCTCGCCCCTCATTAAATTGGGCTTAAACATAACCGGTGAAATGTGGGTGAGGTACTTACCTTACCTTTACTAGTATGTTATTTGTTAAACAAACAAACCTACTGTTCAACTAGCCAGTGTTAAATATTGGTCAGTTCTTCCAAAAACATCTTTATCTTTTAGCTTCCTTTGAAATTGAAATGACTCCAAGTGTTAAATTGCTAATGTCTTCCACTAATTTATTCTAGCAAGGAAATAAACTAATACCTAATTGGTAGTTTAATTAATAATAAAAACAAGCAATTAGCACCAGAGCTAAATACTGCGAAATACGCTCAACTTTATGCCAGTGTGAAATGTACGGAGCACGCGGCTATTAAACTATTCCTTATGGCTCCGAGCGCATATTTCAAACAATTAGACGGCCCAATCGCGGCCAATTTGAGCCTCCAACGACCGCCATCGTGCTGCATGGAGTAGTGAACAGTCGGACGTTTGGAAAATTTTCGAACGGAATATAATGTTACAATGGTTGGGATGCAAGCCTCCTCTCGGTGAGAGAGAGTGGGCGTAATACACCACGCCAGCCCAGGGCGGGTTGGTAAATGTCACATATCTTCGAATCTTTGGTTCTAGGACATGGTGGTTTCCTAACGATGTTTTCCTTCGCTGTTTTGAAAGAAACCACCATGGGCGTAGCTAGGGGGAGGCAAGGGTGGGCAATGCCTACCCTAGAAACTTCCTTGCCCACCCTAGAAAAATCGACAATATTGAAGAATGACTTACTGTTCAGTCGCTTTTTATTAGAGCAGTGCATTTTGTCCAAGATGTAAGGTTTGTAGAATTAGGCCTGGTAGAGTTAGGGGCTTGGCTCTACATTAGATGTGATAACTTTTTAATAGTGATGTAATAATTTACACAAAGTACTTATAGCGCCACCTCTACCCTAAAATAGTAAAAGTATCTAGTTTTATAATTTGCAATATGATACTTACTGCAGAAGTATCTAAAGTTATCATCATAGATTGAAGTTCCCTATTTTTTGCACGATGCTTTTGACAGTTTGTGACTTTCGTTTATAAACTTTCATTTGAAATTTGCAAAAAAGATATACAGGTTTCTACAAAAAATAAAAAATTATGAATTCCATCATTTTTTATTTACTTGTAGGTACATATTATTATTATTTTAAGACTGTTGGCTTTTAAAGTATGTAAATATTTTAAGATAATCAAATATGTATTAAAAATGATTTTTGAAACTGAAAAGTCAAAAAACATTAAATTGTGAAGTGTTGCAAAAACTAATACCAATCAGAAAACACTCAGTTTATTATTATTCAGTTTCTCCTACAAGTCACAATTTCAAACCCCAGCAGCCTAATTGCACCTAACACATTTTCGGCAAATGATTGAGATTAATTGGTTTCGTTTCGATCGCTTTTTGTTTCATTTTACGATTTTCGTATTGCGTAACTCCACTATCATGTAATAGCAACAGCTGTTGGTTTGAAACGCTAAAGAGTGAACGATATGTGCTTAAGAAAATCGTAAAATGAAACATAAATCGATCGAAACGAAACCAATTAATCTCAGTCGTTTGCCGAAAATGTGTTACACAATTAGGCTGCAGGTTTATAATTTGCCTGAAGGTCCCTTCATACGAATACAAGTTCTAAAACCAGCCGTTTCTCGAATCTCCCTACCCCTTCCTACAATCTATCTATGGCCTACAACCCCGCCGTACGTCCAGCGGCTATAACTCAATGAACAATGGCCAGCATTCTAATCCAGCCGGCCGTCCGTGGCCTGCTGGTCGTAATGAAATTCCCGGGTTATATGGCCCGGGGCGGGGCAGGCCACTGTCATCAAAACAATTATCTGGATTACTGGCTGACACCCGACAGTTGGGATACAAGTGCTTTGTGTTGCATAGATTTGTTGCAGAAATACAAGTTGGCGAAAAGCGAGCTGGCGAAATTTGGGTAGGTACACCTCCGCTTAACCCTTCGCGTATTTCAAGCGTGATGTTATGTTATGTACCTATACCTACAAGTTATTAGTGATTTTTTTTTTGAAGATCCTATTTTTTGCTAAACCTGTGGTAAAAATAACTAGTTAAGGAAAGGAAACATTGTGTGGTGTGCATCATGGGAAAAACTGACACAAAACTGCTTAATTTAAAGATTAGCTGCTACAGGACTGCGACAATTTTTCGGTTTCGACGGGAAAGTAGAAGAATGAAACGACTAACTGCCAAAACTGAAACTCTTATGTTTCCTTGCCTTTTTTTGCAAGCTAAACAAGACCTAGTTTATTGAATAAGTCTGGGAACAGTCAAGATACAGAGTTTAGCTAGCCAATTTTATTTTAAATTGGCTAGCTAATCTCTGCAGACGCGACTCCCTGTATATCTATGGTCAGGAATTAATAAAAATTGCAAAATTAGCTGTACATTTGACTCATTCCAATTCAAATGACATCCATTATGACAAAACAATAATACCTTCGAATGAATGAAGTGTTCCATTCAAGACGTTGACGCGTGTGGCCCACCTTCCGTTAGACTCGCGATATATGCTTTAATTGAGGCCTCAATGTATATTAAATATGAATAATGATCGCCCAGACGTCGCAAGAATACTAAACGCATTGCGATGTATCATCATCACGTAATCACTAGAGATGCGACCTCATAAATTTCGAAGAACAATCGTAATTGGTGTAAGGACTAGTCCCATTGTGACACTGTGATGTAAGAAGTGCAATATTCCAGTGTTTTGTTATGTTCTTCTGCTTTGGGAGTCATTTTCCTACATTTTCTGAAGTTGTATTTTTACCCTGGCAACTTAATCGTTTTAATATCTGCCGATCTATTCTGTAAAAATCCCACCATGAATTTTAATAATAATATCTGCAGTGCGATTCTGTAACCATCTCACCGTGAAAACTCAGGTGAAGTGAGCGTGGAGTGAGCTGTCATTCTAACTAATGCCAGGGATTGACACTATTGACAGCTCACTCTAAGCTCACTTCACCTAACTTTTCACGGTGAGATTTTTACAGAATCGACCGGCTGATGCTAGGGATTGACACTATTGACAGCTCACTTCACCTAAGTTTTCACTGTTATTTTTTGCGCAATAGAACGGCTCAACGAATTTTATCTGTAAAGAATTCATGAACAAAGTTTTCGGAAGTCCTGATTTTTTTTCGCAACAATCGCTACTACCCCTGAAACACCTATTATTTCAGAAGATGTTTTGCTTAGTTGAAAATTAGGTGGCTTATTTACTAACTAGGGACATGGTAATCAATCATAAGACAAAGTTAATAAACCATAAACCGAGAAAAACAAACCCGGTTCGATTTAGCAAAATAGCATAGTTCACCGCTGTCTGCCGCGGTGAGGCCGTATCTCAAGTTATTTGATCTGTCTGTTAATTTTTAACACTTGCATCCCCCTCTCACATACCCATACAACACAAGAGAGAAAGAGACAGGAGCACTTGTAATTTGCGCGACAATGAAACTGGATCGTTCACGAGAGATTTATACGCTCATTTGTAAATAATGAAGGCGCCACTCATTGTGATTGAAGCCCCATTGATGGCGACCTAACCACACCCCTGTGCGCAGGGCTGCCACCTGCCACTGATCTTAAGGCCGACATTCCGATGATAAATTACCTTACAACTTCTTTCAAGAACAGTTTCGAGACGAGCACTTAAATAAGTCACAGCAGAGCTAAAAGTGGGAGAATTTCCTTACCTGCAAGTTTACTCTTACAAAAATTATTGATTGAAAAAGAAGCTGCAAATTATACTGATACTGCCACTAATACTCTTTTAATTCTGTTAATTTTAAATAAGGGCTGATTCTAGACTTTTGTAAGATGAAAGTAACGGTAATAATACCGTGTTATAACTGTTTCAAAACAATTCAAACTATTTTGGGAAAAAAAGGGTCTCGGGACTTTCAGGAGCAATGCCTTTAAGGTTACTTCAACTGAATAGATAGTGGATAACTTGAAGACATTTTGGAAAAACATTCCTTTCTCTTGCCAGCCCTATCATAAGGCCAATTACTTAAAGTCAGTATGCATAACGGCCTAGACAACTACACCTGCCATTGTCTGTCGCTTAATACGTGGCGCCCTCTGCAGACTCTAACTGACAACTCTTATGAGCACTTTGTACAATTAGCAAGGTATTTTAATAAACACCTGGGAAGAAGGGTATTTCAGAGTAATTTACTGTAGCTTTTGAATCTTTTCAGATTGAAATTATGAGGCGACATTTTCTTTTTCACGAAAAATGTTTCTTTTTTTTTTCACTGCAGCTTTCTGGAAAAGTTGCGTGCTAAAGCTTGCTGTTTGATATTCAGGAAAGTTAAATGTGCCATCAGAAGTCTATTGGCAATTTATAGTAGGTAGGTACTAGTATCTATGGCTAAGTATTATATCCATCCAAAGGTTGTCATTAAAAGATCGCGAGCGATAAGACCACCCATTGTGTCACCCCTTGTAAAATTTCTATATAAAAAAAAAGAATCAGTGATTCCTGGATTCAAAAAGAATACTTATAAACAAAAAGAGTACTCATTATAATATAATACATTATAATATTTATTTTGCAACTTCAGGGCAAAAGGCCTCTTGTACACAAAGAACCAGAGAAGGAACGAGCATTGATATCAACGCTGACTCAAAACGGGTTGGCAATTTCAGACTTATATTCTCTTTGCTATATTTTAAAGATAAAACTTTCATGAAAGGCAAAATATTATGTGTTTAAATTATTATCGGTAAACAGGTATTTTACCATTTTGATAAGAGTTTGTTCACATTTATATAACAATGTTATCTTACCGAAATTATTGATAGGAAACTGTATTCCTATAGTTTCCTACTCAAAGTTTTACACAATAGATAAGGTTCTAAAAATGAAGTATGCTTCCTGCTTGGTAAACGTTGCTAAGCATTTTTGCCAAAATGATATTAGATAAGAGGTAAAATGATAAACCAAAGTAACTAGAACAAAGCGTTTAAAAAATTTGAGCTAATTCATCGATATTTTTTGTACATATATTACTAACAACCCGCCCCTTACTCGCGACCTACTTCGCGGTACGGTTTTAATGATTTGATAAAACATCCAGATTTCTTTATTATCTATATGTTAGTGTAATATTAAAGTATCATACACTTAAACCTTCCGGAAAAAAAAACTAAGATATTTATGGGGAAAACCGCATCAAAATCAGTAGCGCTATTCTGTAAAAATCTCACCGTGAAAACTTAGGTGAAGTCAGCTTGAAGTGAGCTCGTGAGTGAAAGAGTCAATAGTGTCAATCTGTAGCATTCGGTGGAATGACAGCTCACTTCACCAAAATTTTCACGGGGAGATTTTTACAGAATAGACCGTCTGTTGCGTAGTTTAGAAGAATAACGCGATCACACAGAGAGACACAGACAGCGACTTTAATTTTATAATGTGTATAGATTCTGACGAAGAAATAATTTGGTTTATGTAAGAGGTATTACAAACATTTTATAGGAAGATTTACAGTATTAATACAAATACAGAAGGCTCTACATATAAAACTGAAATTGAAGCTAGACGTAATTATCACAGTTCATAAAAATAATTAAACTGTTGAAGCAGCGGGGTAATTGCGTAACACACTATCAGTAGCAATGGCTTTCATTTTGACAGTTCAACAACATTCATTGCGTTGTTTACGTTGTTGAGCAGAAAATTTTTCGAACATATAAATATTGCTTATTGATATTGCTAATCCATTGTATTAACAATATCCTTCAAAATGATTCAGAATGATAGTGTGTTACGCAATTAGAGTGCTGGGTGCTACGCGCTACGCATTTTCGTACCGCTGCGAAGTATTTTTAAAGCATTTTTGAACATTCAGAAAGCCACCTAACTTTCTACTTAATCGCAACATCAGTCTGCCTAAAAGCCCGCGAAAACTTATCTATGACACATTTACATTTTTCTTAACTGATTAATCCACAGATAAAAAAGAACCCTCTTTAAAAAAAAATACCAATAAGGAACGAGGTGCGTATTCTCGAGTCAACAATGTCTTAAAACGATTACCGACAGTCTTCAAGGTGTGAAGGGGGACTGCGACACGTAAACCGCATTAGGTATGTTAAATCCCGGCCCTCAGGGGGATGTGAGGCGGTTGAGACGATATTTTTATTCGTATCGCTTACTTTCGTGATTATTGTTCGGCGGCCATTTGCATTGCGAGTTGTAGTGTAGTTGGAGTCAACAGTTTTGATATTTAAAGAATTTGTTTCAATAGTGCAATGCGCCATATGAACATAGGTCAATTTTATGATCATCTTAGAGGGTACTAATTACTACTTTATAGGCTACTAATATTTGATATTTTTAGAGACCGCGATGTTTTATTTTTTTGCCATCTTCTGCATCTTCACGAAACTATAGGATAGGGTTTCAAGCAACCCAATACAACCAGATAATACTGGAAACATTAAGTTAATAGCTGTATTTTTTTTTTTATACCTACGCCAAAGTCTGCTAATCAGCCTTCACTACACGACTAAAATAATTAAAAGATAAACAATATATAAGCATAATTTTCTAACAAAACAAACGCAAGTATCAAAACCTCTCTACTCCGCTTCACAAGTGACATTTCCATGATTTTCCCGCCAAAGGCGTGACGTAAAAAAAAACCCAAGACGCAAAGCAAAGTCAACGACTCCGCAGAATGTCGGAAGTGAGTTTTTTATTCAGTTTTATATTTATACAGTCTCCTTGTCTCTCTTGTCAATTTGGGAGTGTCACAGATCTTTTACTTACGACAATTTGACAACTCTTTGTTGTGAGCGAGTGTTTTGCTAAGAGTAGGTATGTAGGCGCTTGGCAAATCGAAGGACAAGAAATAATTATGTTACTAAGAACAGTAACAAAATGACTGCACTGCTATGATAACGATATCGTCAAAGTTGCGGGAAACACCTGGATGAGAGACGCACAGAACAGGGAAGTATGGCAGAAGAAAGGGGAGGATACTCAGCAGTAGGTAATTCCGGGCTGTAATGATGATGACAATGAAGAATAGTAAGCATATTGATTCGTATTTAAGATATGCTTATAATGTGCTTTAAAATATTTAGTCCAATGTTCAATTGATCGATGTTGAGAGTAAATAATTCTTTGATCAACTAAATCTTTGATCAACACCATGGGTGTCTTCATTTTGATCCACCGAACATGAGATTTAACAGCAGATTAAAGTCTTAATCAGATTTGGTTAGGCTATAAGAAACCAGGGTAACCATTAATTTTTCCTTCATTTGACCAAAAGAGCAATTGATACACACACTAATCTAAATGGTCCTCTCTTGATCTGACCAAAATTATATCTAGACTTTAAAAAAGACTGACCACCGAGTTTGTTTCGGTCTTTATTTTCAGAGTAGTCAGATAGGAAACGCCGACCTCGTCTCGTTTTTAAAATATATTTGACGTGTAAAAGAAGGGCTGGTCAAGTGGTCACCCGTGCGGCTGTTATTACTTAGCCACAAGCCGCTTGTGGCTAAGTAATAACAGCCGCACGGGTCGATCGATCAGGTTAAGCTACGCTTGCCGCGGTTCGTCCGTGGATGGGTGACCATCTTTAGATACCAAGACCCGTCCGTACCTCGGAAAGCACGTTAAGCCGTTGGTCCCGGATGTCATTCCTGGATCTTTGACAGTCGTCACGGGTCGTCAGAAGCCCGAAAGTCTGACAAAGTCTCGCGAAAGTCTGGCTTACCAAGAGGTATCATATTACCCAGTAACTGGATTGTGGAGGTCAGACAAGCAGTCTCTCCATGTAAAGATATCCAGCTGGACCCGGTAAGACTGGAAGCCGACCCCAACAAAGTTGGGAAAAGGCTAGGCAGATTGATTGTGTAAAAGTGTTGGTGTAATAAACCTACTTAAAGAAATAAAATCATTTATCATTTGCTTTATCAGAATGATATATACAACTAAAAAAGCCAAAAAAAAAAAACAATGAAAAAATTCGATCAATTCGACTTACAAACTGACATCGTTGCCATCACAAATAATACAAAAATAAAATAATCAACATCCTCATATCTCCCCTCAAAATACCTCTGAGTGTTATTTGCTGTTATTTTATGTCGTCGCCACTCAGATATGTACAGTCGAGTACACGATTTGTTCACAACCCCCTTACCCCTTTGTGTGCAATCGGATAGACGGAGCTCACCGTTTCGATCTGACTCAATGCTAATTTTTCTTCGCCGTGTATTGTGGATTAATCGAGTAAAAATATTGTGTGGATTGTGATGTTGTCTGTACTTGATTGGAGACATTTTGTGACTGAAATCGTTTAACAAAAAAGTATTTTCTTTATTAAAATTGAAATAAAAGACAGCTTTGAAATATTTCTACATAAAAGTGACACTTTATTTTTTAAGAAGACTTTTTATCTAACCCATGATAATTTGTTTGTTGTGTACTGCGGCCAAAGAAATGCAGAGTCTAAATCTACTAATTTAAGATATCATATCCATTTCACAACTCACAATGGGGACCATTGCAACGTTTTGTAAATTAGTAGACCTGGCCCCCATATACATATGTCAATTGAACTTGAATTACTTTATTCGCTGTGCGGGATTCGTGAACTCTTTTAATAATATTTGTTTACAACACAAAATAAGCCCTATTGGCAGCTCATTAAATTCCATTCTTTTCAGTAGTAAACTGATCTCAGTTTCCTTGCAATTTTAAACACCTAGATAGATTGAAGATTGATTCTAATCTCAAGCCAGTGCCAGTATAAACTATACACTAATCATCATCTACCTAGCCTTTTCCTAACTATGGTTAGGGTCAGCTTCCAGTTTAAATGGATGCAGCTGAATACATGTTTAGAGGTATGAGGAACAGGGTGTAAAGTCCACTCAACCTCCATAGAAAAGGGAGGATCCTCCGACCAGACGGGTGTTGTGTCTGGCGGGCAATTGCCCAACGATTGATGTTGGGAAATTGTATCTATGCTAATTGCGCGGTAAACTCTGCTTGCGAGATGCAGAATTTGCGTGACGTCAGTATGACGCGTTGTTCCCATGTAGCGTTGTAGATACCGCTACACATGTATTTCACATTGAACGACTGCCTATCTGACCTACACAACCTATGTAGTTACTGGGTAAGACTGGTTGTCAGACTTTGGGCCTACGCAATACTCTTAAGATAGAAACATTAAGTTCATAATAAAGGGCACACCACCACACTCAGCACGAACAACTTATAATAACAAAAGGAAGAACAGCTGTAAAACACAAGTGCCGTATTTTCCCATTTCGTTCCTTGACTTAGCCACAGGTGCTCGTAATTATCTAAAAGAAAGGGTTCTTTCATGATCCCTACAATATCAACCTTCCATTTATAATATAACCACCCTTATTCTTAAGAGCATTAGAGGTTTTATTCGGCTGATCAAAATGTCGCCAATACATTCCTTGATTGCTGACATAACCAGCGTTGAAAGATCTATCATAGAGCTGCTAATCTCCCCTTTGACGTCTATTTTTATAAGTAATGCGGGGGGAAGGGAAGTCAATTGTAATTGGTTTGTACTTAATAACAATGTTAGTACAAATTCCAAGTTAATAGCACAGAGTGACGGTGTTCGTAATAATAGCATCGCGATTTATGAAGATAATCTCGGTTTGTTAGCGGTTCAGTGCTAAATATTACGGAATTAAGACTTAAAGTTTATTAATGTCTATTGGAGACAGGATACCTACAATTCAGCCATTATATCCTGTGTCCTGTCTCCACAATCACGAGATTGTATCGTGATATCGTCTACTATGGTGCGCCTCATTCATCATCGTCATCATCAGCCCGACTTCACCCACTGGACATCTCGATATCAATGTCGTCTGCCCATCTCGCCGCCGGACGACCGATATCTCGTCTTCCAGTCCTTGGACACCACTCTGTCACAGCCTTTCTCCACCTGACATAACTACCCCATTCATAGGAGACGTTAACCAAAGTAATTATGTAATCATTTACTTAATTGTGTCTATTATAGCATAGACTGTCCCAGAGTCATTCAGAGCTACGAGTATATGAATTCAATCATTACATACATACTTTTTTAAGCTTAAATCCTTACCCTGATACGAGATCGAGATTCTTTAAGAAGTAATTTTACCGTTCTGCGGTTTTAATACGCTGACTTTCTGAAAAAAGACAGAAGAGCTCGGCGTTGTTGGCAAGTCAGACCAATATCAATTAAATCACACGCGTAAATTCTGCATAAAACAAATCAGTCAATCTACCTAGCCTTTTTAACTTAAGCTGATGCAGCTGAATACCAGTATTTTACATGGATCAGACGGTGAGCCCTAAGAAAGGTGTTTTGATAAGTCATCCCTTAAAGGGGTTAAATAGGGGATGAAAGTTTGTTCGTGATGTTAATTCGTCCTTTTTACCGATGTGAAATCCCATCGGAAACGTGGCTCGTTTGCTACAAAACACTGAAGACAAGAAACCTTCACTCGCCAGTGACCTATACAATTCCAATTTCGTAAGACAAGCACCACTTTTCCCCATAAGTTAACAAAAATGTCACCACTATAAAAGAGACCGCATAGATTTTATGTATTTGGCGCCCTTTGCGGAATCATCACCATATCGTCTGAAAGGTCGCGATCCCATAGCCAAATGCCGTGCCCTTTGCGCTTTGGCCCCATAGGAATACCATAAACATCGCCGCTAAACACAATTGTGTGAGAGTCTGTAATGGGCTGAATGTTCGTCTATGGCAGATTCTGGAAAGATTAAATCTAGGTCTGCATTAATAGAGTTGGTTTACTCGAATGATTGTCGTTTGGTTATCTTCTGGAGGGCTAACATGACAAACGCGAGATCGCTTTCTTTCTCTTAGTCAGCCCATAATGTCCCCACTGGTGGGACACAGACCTCCTCTCTGTGAGAGGGAGTGAGCCGTAATCCCCGCGTAAACCACGCGGGCCCAGTGCGGGTTGGTAGACGTCACATGTCTTTGAATTTTTGGTTCTAGGACATGCCGGTTTCCTCACGATGTTTTCCTTCACCGTTTTGAGAGCAGTGGTGAGAAAATACACAAAATAAAGTGCCTGCCTGATTTCGAACTCAATACAACTCTCTCTCTCAACTATCTTTCTCGGTTTGTCCTTTGTCTACGATTCTGACGTGACCGTCATGCCCGAGTAAACTCAAAAAAGGCGCTGATCATCAAAAATCTAGTGAATCTCGTTCAATCTCGAAAATCGTTTACCTACTTATATTTTGACAGCCATTCCGCTGTCAGGGTTCAGTTGCAATATAGTTTAAGAATCCGTATACAAGAAGTATGTATTGAAAGAAACGAAAACTTTAATGACTTCAATTAGTTGGTTAAGAAGTAATTATGATAGTCTTCGAGCTGCCAAATAATAATGCGAATCTACTTAATTTCAAAGACTTTTGACCTCACGACCTTATGAAAAGGTGATTCGAATCTACAATACTCAAAATGAATCGAAAACCTCACAATTTCGAAAATGGATTGCGTGTAATTCGAAATTTAAACTGTCCAATGTCGTCCCTAGCCCTGATGACATATGGCACCCGCGGGGGTGATCAACTCCACTCTAGATTGCCAACTTTACATTACAGATTGAAATCATGAAAATAGACTCTAAATTTGTTGGGGTAAGGGTTTTTTGGTGGTATTAAATATTGGCAAGTAAGTTGTTGTATGACGAATCTGCGCTGTCAAGGAGCTATGCAATTATTAATGTGGTGCGCGGTACGTGGGTGACAAAGTCACATGTAGGGATTAGTAAACAAGTGTTGTGGGTATAGAACATTAATCTCTAGTTTTGTTTGTTTTGAGGGAACGATTCAACCTTTGAAACTGAGGTATTGACAAGATTGTTTAAGTTTTAGAATAATCGCACCTAAATAGGAAATAAGTGCATGTTTAGTGAAACAAGAAAATAGTAACGGTTCGAATATTAGGAAGGTTAGGTAGGTAACTAATATGTTATAGACGTTGTAACAACTAAAAAAGACAGTCACAGCGCGTAACACACTTGAAGGAAATTTTTAAATCGTTGCTTCATGTCTGAAAAGTTCGTCTGTTCGACAATGGAAATGTCGCAATGAATATTGTTTAATTGTCCAAATGAAAAGCATTGCTGTTTTAAGTGTGTTGGGCAATTACTTCGCTTTTTAGCCACCTCCGACTATGTTATAGGTATGCCAAATAATCACATACATACCTTCGGTCACACTTTTTGGTGGATAGTGACTATCCTGACACCGTAAAACAGGAGGTTTATTGCAAATACATTTAAAAAAATATATATTTTCAATATATCACACCTTTAAACTTCATCTAAAAGCTACAAATAAGAAAACAAAACAACAACTTCTCACAAAAAAAAATGCCAGATCACAACCATAAGAAAGTGAACACAAAACAGTATCAAGTGCAATAATTATAATTAGTGGCAATAATTGGATGGGTCGCGGGGGCCGTCCTCCGTCAGAGGGTAGTAATTCAATAAAACGCTATGATGGATCGCACCCGCAGACTAGTTGAGATGAGAGGTTATTACGTGTGAAATGTATGTGCTTTTTTGTCTATGGCATGTGTCTGGATTTCTTTAGTTTTCGAAAACGAGTTTGGAACGTAACTTTCGAAGGCTCTTTGCTAATACAAAAATACAAGTACAAAAAGTTTTATTGGCAAAAGAAGACAGCAGTTTTGCATAAACACAGGTAAGTCATAATTTGGGGTTTGATCGTTGACCCCCAAACTAAGAAGGGCTTGTATCTTTCTCATTCATTGCACTCCGACTCGGGGGTCGGAGTGTGAATGAGCAGAAAGAAATAAGCAGGCTAAACACTATACTGATTTCCTTTAGATTAACAGCTTACCTCAGATTTCATCTTGTAAATCTGATCCTATTATACTCGTAATATCATACCTTTCAAAGCTCAAGTAGTATCCAAAATGGAAGTTTAATTTGATATTAATTCTTGAGAACACGGGTCTTCAGAATTCGAATTTCAAATGATCGAAACTTTTTCTTTTAATTTGTCCTGATTCTTACAGCAAATATTTGCGTTCTATTCGTGTAAATACGTTCCTTTTTTCAGTAGGTAAGTAAGTACATTTAAACCATAAAGAACATAATAATAATACATTGAATTTTTAAACGATAAAACGCGTTCAGATACTGTGTTCGTGCGAGGGTGGTGTGTGTTCTATTGTGCGGCCTTCACATGACACTAAAGGGGTTTTCGAGTGTGCTTTTCAATTTGCCTCAGGCGAGTAGGACAGAGAAATCCCTTGAGTCCCCAGTGTTATTTATATTTTTTTAATAAATATTCGTGCTGGCCTCTAGTTTAAGGTTTCGGTCAGGTTTTATGTTGACTTCGTAGGTTACTTACAATTCCCCTCACAAAGAAGCAGTTTTAGGAATTAAAAGATTGAACTGGACACCAGTCTGGTTTATGAACTGACATCATAGACGGCAACTCCTCAGAAATGAAGGTTTTCCTAGAGCAGTCAGAAATAGTCCCTATAATTATTAACTTCTTATCAAGCAAAAGAAGAAAAGTGGAAAAGCGGAGTAAAACACGGTGTCGCAGGTTTGTAAAATTATCTTCTTTGTAATTAGGTGGCTAAAACGATTCTCAATTTAAACACAAAACATGATATTTACCAAACGTCTCAACGATTTTCCCTGTTCTTGGTCAAATCAAGTTCGTGTAATAGTGAAACTTTTTTTTTACAATGGATCCGCTCAAAAACCTCTCGCACCGCGAACAGAGTGCAACGGAAATGAAACGGAGCATGTGTCGATGAAATCGACCAGCGAACTATTGTCGTGTGCCCACGTTCCTGAGCGAAACGACACTTGTCAAACGTGGCGGGAATTTAGAAAAAAATATCAACGTCATCAATCGAAAAAGGAACGCACCTGTTTTGCTACTGCAAATAAAACGAGATTGAATAAAGAACGTTGCGTTGAAAAATAAACTTGAAATGTTTTTGCATCTGATAACACCGAAAATGAAATGAAAAATCTATGAGCCTGAAAATTTTGTAGCCAAATCGTAGGTTAAGTAAATACTTAAGTAACAAATGAATACGTAGGTATTCTTAAAGTTGTACCACAGTCACTACAGACTGTATAATTATGTAGGCTCTGCAAAGACGAAATTAGTTTGCCATTCTAATTTATTTACATAGTTTTATTCAAAACCATTGATAAACCCACTTAAATATACCTACAGAATTATTTAAGTCAAACTTAAACAACTGGACTGGTACCTATATCACACTTGTTTTGTTTATTCAATTGTTGCAATCTCAAGCTTCCAAGTATTTCTCGTCTTTTGGCATCAACTTAAAGATGAAGATGTATATATTTTTCTTAAATATTTTCTGTTTCTTTTCAGGACACCGCAACGCACGCAGACAATAGTAAAATGCTGATTTCTTTGACGATATAAAAATAAAGGAGCCTCTTTGTGAATTTTATTTTTCATAGATAGGTACGCTCTTTGAATAAATATGGGGACATTCGGAGGAGAAAACCTGCTTTGTGTGGAAAATAGGGTTTTTAAAGTAAGATGTCAGCAGTTTTTTTACTTAAACCATACTTATGATTCTTCTCGGGGGTAATATGACGTGTAAAAGTAAAAATTTCGATATTCTATTTACTTACAGAGTAAACAATTTCATTTCATTTTATTTTTCAGAAAATAGGGATTTCCGAAATCCGGAAAAGACTGAAGAAATTATCTTCTAGAAAAACTTAAAACTATTTAAATAGTTTCTGGATTAATTTACTGATGACATCATTAAGTATGAAAAAAAAGTTCTTAGCGATAAGACCGCCCATTGTGTCACCCTTTGTAAAATGTCTATATTATGTCTGTAATTTATATGGTACGTACATAATAAAGAGTATTCTTTTCTATGTATACATACTGCACTTTATTTATTCACATTCTTTTTCAATCCTATTCCTATCCTACTAATATTATAAATGCGAAAGTTTGTATGGATGGATGGATGGATGGTTGGATAATTGTTACTCTTTCACGCAAAAACTACTAAACGGATTTGGATGAAATTTGGTACACAAGTAGTTTATAACCAAGATTAACACATAGGATATTTTTTACCCCGATATTCCCACGGGATCGAAAGGTATGCGGGTGAAACCGCGGGGCGCAGCTAGTTACAAAATAAAAACACAAAAACAAACCACCACATTAATTATCTGTCGCACTAATTTACATTTTACAAAATAAACCCTCGGGCCAAACGTGCATCTAAGTTTAATGAGAAATTAGAAGGAAAAATTGAAACGGCCATTCGTAAATGAAAAATTAAAAAAGTCCCGCCGGATGCGGAAGCGCGGCCATGTTTCATGGAACGGCCTTAATTACGGCGACAAACAAACCGACGAAACATTTATTGTTTTTGATCGAATTAAAAATGACTTCGGCTTTCGATTTGCGGGGTATTGTTTTTTGGCTTTTAGTTTCTAATTAAGAAAAGTTTGTTTCTCACTATTATGTTTTAGATTTTAGAGTATGTGGCTAAGTAATAACTACGCTACTACTAAACTATTACTAAATAAATTAAGCTACTCTTGCCGCGGTTGGTCCGTGGATGGGTGACCATCTTTACATACCAAGACCCCTCCGTGCCTCGGAAAGCACGTTAAGCCGTTGGTCCCGGCTGTCATTCGTGGACCTTTCACAGTCGTTACGAGTCGTCAGAAATCCGAAAATCTGACAACCAGTCTTACCCCTTGGTAAGACCCAGTTGTGGAGGTCAGATAGGCAGTCGCTCAAATAAAATACTGGTAGGTACATAGCTGCATCTGATTAGACTGGTAGCTGAGCCCAACATAGTTAGGAAAAGACTAGGCAGATGATGAGAGTATGTTGGGTTAAGATCAGCGCTGGGATAAAACCGTACAAATCAAATTCCCGGCTAATATCGCAATATTTTTTTATTGCTGGCAACATTTTATTCTGTCCTGACCATCGCAGAATAAAATGGCTCAGAATTTGATTCCTACGGTATTATGCCTGCGCTGGGGGCTTACCACCAGCTCTTATAGCAGGGCAGAAGTTGAACTGCACTGCTTTTTTGTACTTAGTCACAGAACAAAAAAGCAGTGCAGTTCAACTTCTGCCCTGCTATAAGAGCTGGTGGTAAGTCCCCAGAACTAATTTTAACATAATCATACCCTAGTAGACTGATGGTTTTTAAAACAGCTAAAGCTAAAACCTAAACCTATAACCTAATAACCTAAAAAATCTTTCTTGAAGGTTGGGTGTTAACCTAAGTATTTGAAGTAAGTAATTAATTGTTAACCAATGTAGGTAACGTTGATAAATTAATCAATCAGTTAGTGGTATGTTTCATTCATTACTGGTACTCATAACTAATGTTATCATGGGACACTCATTGTAAATTACAATTGCATTGTGATTAAGAAAATAATATCTACGAGTAGGTATAACGATTACTAAAGAAGCAATCTCAGGGGCTTTGCGCTAATTGATTTATTCTGGTATGTAAAGATGGCGGTGCTTAGCTCTACTAAGGTATAATTTCCTAGATAACTCTTGCACTCAAAAATAATTCATCATCATCATCATCAGCCTATAGCAGTCCACTGCTGGACATAGGGCTCTCCTATTGCACGCCATTCAACTCGATTTTCGGCAACTCTCATCTAGCTGCTGCCAGCCATCCTGCGAAGATCGTCGCTCGACCTAGCCTAACCTTACGTTTACCGATTCGCGGTTTCCACTCAAGAACACGTCTTAGACCCCAACGGTCATCGGTTCTACGGCTAATATGGACCATTGCCACTTCAGTTTGATTATTCTGTGAGCTATGTCGAAAACTTTGGTTCTCTGCAAAAATAATTACTTGAAACTAAATCCGAAGTCTATAAACGTTACTAAGCACGTGCTAAGCTAAGCGTTGTTCCCGTCACAGTCTGACAAACTACCAGTGCTAGAAGAGAAACATGTCTAACTGAAAGCATGAGCTAAGTAGATCTCGGCCTTTTCCAAACAGGATAAGGACATCGGGTGGGAGTAAGGCACCTACTCTAACTTATTTTATATCTGAACCCTTTACTGAAGTACTTAACAATATAAAATAAAAATAATTTGGAGGGTAGGTGTAAATAAAAGTGCATTTTGTGTAGGTACATGTCGCGAGTGCTCCCGTGACTTCCGTCGACACCGAGATGACACTACACGCAACCCAGTTACCGCGTAGGGCTGCCAAGAAAATTATGAAAATTCTGAAAAGGCAAATTGTTGCGGAGATGAAAAGGTGTGTTTAGACAGATTGACATAGTTGTCTCTCTCTGACAGTGCTGTCTTTATCATTGTCATTAAGCCGCTGTCCACTGGTTGACATCGAGCGTCGACCGGTCCTGTGCCTCTCGCATCCAGCAGATTCCACTGACCTTTATTCACCAGCTGGATAATTGTATAACACACTATCAGTAGCAATAGGTTTCATTTTGGCAGTTCAACAACATTCATTACGTTATTTACGTTGTTGAGTAGACACATTTTCTGAACATATGAAGCAATGGATTAGTAATATCCTTCAAAATTATTCAAATTGAGATTAATAGTGTGTTACGCAATTAGGGTTCAGTTGTGCTGCTAGCGTCAAAAGACAACTTAATTAAAAAGCTACAAAAAGGATACCTACATCTGCAATCGATGCAACCGTTGGTTGCGCTCTTAGACTCGGCAAAAACCAAATTATTAAATAACCATTGTCCAAACTCAAGATCTTGTTGCTGTCATTGCCAGGTCTTATTGTGATTAATGAGTGCAGACATTAGAAGCAGAGATAAACACCTGCGGCAAGCAGTAGTTTCCGATGAAAACTGAAATCAAGCAAAAATATTTTTTTCAAAAACTTTACGTTTATTTATTTTTTATTATTTCATCTAGCACCAACCCTAAACCAAAGACATCATTATTGTAATGGATGTCACGGGCTGCAACTCCACAAGTGCTCTAGAAAGTAGTGGCTTTACCAACAACTGTTCCCCTACACACGCGAAAAACGACCCTACCCCCCACAGTATAAATTGCAAATAAAATGAACTACAAAGTTTGCAGTTTCGAAGACTAGATGGTGCGACAATCGCGAGAGCAACACATTAGCGACATCTCTCGGCGAGTGAGAAAATTACAGAGGAATTACGACGTTGGCGAGTGTCGGAGCTTTCAGGATGAAGCGTGTACTGTACTTCAGCTTTTTTTTTAAGTGCCACCCTCGTAGGTATGGCCGTAAGGAAGTGTAGGCAAGTGTTGAGTAGATTTCGATGTGCATTATTGAATTACGCGCCTTCATTGACCATCGTGAAGACAGAATGTATGGTCACAGCCCTCCATGCGCGTTTCCTTCTGAGTGAATTTTATTAAACAGAGGCCTTATAAGCATCGACTATCTCCCATGGTTCCTAAATAGATGGAATATCATAATCATCATCATCCTCCTACCCTATCCAAATTTATTTGAGATCTAAGTACTTACGCATGCCATATTAATTCATTAAAAAAAATTGAGATCTAGGTAATCCCCGAAAATGCAGTATCTATTCTACACTTTCCTAGTCGAATCGTCGTTCATTGTATAAAAAGAAAACGGGTCCCGGCTGTCATTCGTGGATCCTTCTTTGACAGTCGTTAATCTATGGTTGTAGTGCTTCGACTATGTTTGCTGAGGCGCGGACGGATGATTTTTTCGCGATCATAAGGAAGCGGAGCGCTTCACTATTATGTCGGCCCTACAAAACAGCTCGAACAGTCTCCTGAGGGTCTTGTCCGAGCGGTGGGACCTGTCCCTGATACAGAGGTGGATGGAGCTTCATGTTAGCGCTTCTCCTCGTATTATTTGACAGTGTATGTTTATATTGTGTATGTCTAATTTGTAATTGATTATGTTTAAAGTGATTTTTATTTATATTTGATTATTTTTAATTATGTTATTGTAATGTCTGTCTAATTTTTTTTTTTTTGTTGATTTATTTGATTTTAATTTTTGTAATTGTTAAGGATTATGGACATTGTCTGAAATAAATGAATTGAATTGAATTGAGTTACGTGTCATCAGTAGCCCGAAAGTCTGACAACCAGTCTTACCAAGAGGCATCGTATTACCCAATAACTAGGTTGTGGAGGTCAGATAGGCAATCGCTCTATGTAAAATACTGGTATTCGGATGCAGCTTAATGGAAGTCAACCCCAACATAATTGGGAGGTTAGGGAGATGTTAATGTTAAATTAGCGGTCATAGTAGTACACACTCTTAAAAATTTCAAGTGTTTACCTATTACGGTTCAGCCCTTAGTTAAACTTATTTACTATCCAGCTTAGAACTGAATCATCTGTCCCTTCCCCTTCTTGTCTCCTCCCAGCTCGAAGTGCTTGCAGCGCTTGAGCGCCACCTGTGACCTCACCTTGCAGTCGGCTCACTCAAGACGGAGTACAATTTTCTTTGTGGTTTTCGCCTTCTTCTTGAAGATGGGTTTGGACTGACCACCGTAACCCTGCTGTTTACGGTCATAACGCCTTTTGCCCTGGGCAACGTGCCTTTCCTTGGACTTTTTGTACTGAGACACCTTGTGGGTCTTGTGGCATTTGCATTTTTTGCAGTAAGTCCTGCGCTGTTTGGGTACATTCACCATTTTGGCGTTCGTTAAGCAAGGTATCAACAAACGTCGAAGAAAAAAAAAGGAAAAAAAAAGACCTTTGACAGACAGACGGACGGCCTTAGTAACAGGGTCCCGTTGGCACACTTTGGTTACGGAACCGTAAAAACTATTCAGTTACTTATACACTGACGATCCAATTAAGTACCTATTTGATTACATATTAAATGCACTGCCCTAAGTCGTCCTTCATCTAACGCCGAACATACAAGGCACGCGTCCCACATAACGAGAACTTTTCTAGACTACTAATAAACTCGCCGGTGCCGGTCAGACCGGCTAACAGCATGATACACATTAAAATTCATCAATCATACCGGTTGTTAAATGCATATAAACTGCGCAGATCTAAATAAAATAAATGTGGTTTTTATTATAAACTATATGGGACCTGTGTGTTATTCTTTACATCAACTAACACGTAATGTTATATCATGGTTATCTTCCATGCACATTATCATAGTTGCAGCTGCCTACTCTTTTCAGGACCTCTTCATTTGTCGTTATTTTTCATTTAACTAAATCTTGATTTTTTTTTTCTATTCACGTCCACATTTTCATTTTCTTTGATGTCAATTAACATATAACTAGCTATTGCCCGCGACTTCGTCTGAGATCCGGGATGAAAAGTAGCCTATGTCCTTACTTAAGTCATGGTCTATATGTGTGGCAAATTTCATCGAAATCCATTTAGCCGTCTTGTCGTGAAAGCGTAACAAACAAACTTACTTTGGCATTTACTAAATTAGTTAGGATTCTCAACAGAGAGAAGCTGGAGCTGGAGAGCTGTCATTCGTAGATCTTTGAGAATCATTACGGTTAGTCAGAAGCCCGAAATTCTGAGAACCAGTCTTACCAAGGGGTATCGTGTCACCCAGTATCTAGGTTTTAGAGGACAAATAGGCTTCTCTCCATGTGAAGTACTGGTATCCAGCTGCTTCCGTTATACTGGAAGCCGACTCCAATATAATTGGGAAAAAGATAGTTCATAATAATAAAGGCATAATTAACCCAAGTATTAAGATTATCCTAATAGGCTACTTCCTATCCTACTATATATAGATATATATGTATATATAATATTATAAATGCGAAAGTGTGTATGAATGGATGGATGGATGTTTGTTACTCTTTCACGCCAAAACTACTGAACGGATTTGGATGAAATTTGGCACTTTTTATCCCGATATTCCCACGGGATCAAAACTTATGCGGCTGAAACCGCGGGGCTCAGCTAGTCTCTAAAATAGTTAAGATAATGTAAGTACGTACTAGTAGAGATAATAACTACTCTCATTAATGAAGCAATTATGCTGATATCGGGAGACAATAAAAGAAAACTATGATAACAGTTAATCGACAGTTTCTAATCATCTCTGTGTGTGGGCTTGTTTATAGTATGTGGTGTGTATATATTATAGCAGGTTATACAGGGTGGCAGGGACATCGACGCGCAACAGGGGCAATTCTGGTAAATTTAAGAACGTTCACAATCAGAAGGTCAATTCTCGTAATTTAAAACGTTCAAAATCTAGTCGCAGTCTCATCTCAGCGACAAACAAATGTCAAAAACTTGTCAAAATCTAGGGAAATTTGAGGTTTTTTTGACAGATTGAGACTGAGATCAGACTGTGAACGTTCTTAAAATTACGAGAATTGCCCCTCTGATCTCAGTCTCAATCTGTCAAAAACGGCACGGTTGGTGCAGTGGTTAAGCGATTGACTGCTGCGCTGCGTGTCGCGGGTTCGATTCCCGCACGGAACAAATATTTGTATGACCTACAAGTAGTTGATCCGGGTCTGGCTGTTTGTGTATGTGAGTTAAATGTTTGTAAATGCACCCACGATACAGGAGAAATTCCAAGGGTGGGGCAACGTTTTTAAAATAAAAATAAAAAAAATAAAAAAATAGGTGCGTCAAATTTCCCTACATTTTGACAAGTTTTTGACATTTGTTTGTCGCCGAGATGACACTGCGACTAGATTTTGATCGTTTTATTTAAATTACGAGAATTGGCCTGCTGTTATCATGGATTCCACGGATATATGATGATATCATATATCATATCATATTATGATGGATTCAGTACATTATTCTAAACCCCCCTGCGTTGATTTTTTTCGTAAGTTATATTTTTTATCTAATAATTAAAAAAAACAACTCGTCCATACATTTTGACCGTAGGTATTGCACGTTTCTATAAAACAGTTGATTGTTTTGTTTTGATAACCCAAGGATATTTTCTACGTGTACTGAATTCATGGTTTCAGTTTGCGCATCCTGGCTTTAAGCTCACTTCATATGCTTATATTTTGTATTTCATTTTTTTTAATACAAATATTATCTAGCATGAAAAGTAGCCTATCCTTATGGTATGGTATGCTTAAGGATTGTTTTCATTAAGACAAACATTGAACATTAAATAAATGGACTCGCTATTGAACCCTGCAAGGCTGCAACACAAGAATTCTTTGGGTGATTCCAGCTAACTAAACAAAAATTAAACAATGTTCCATCATCTTTTGAAGAAATTTCTCGCCAGCTGATCGACACTCGTGACCAGACGGCTGGGTCGTTCTTCGGCTGAATAATTAGCATTGCTATTCAACGTGGCAATGCTGCCAGTCTTCTGGGCACATTTCCGGATGGCAGCGATGTGGACGAGTACTTCAACGCCTAAAAATCGTTTTGTTTTAGTATTTATTTATATAGTTAGGTAGTTAGTCTTTTAATTTAGTACTTAGTGTAAATAGTTATATAAGAGATTATGAAGATAAATTTCTTATCAGATAGACAGTATCCATAAGTAGATATATCATAGACTAAATGTACCTAAAGCCCACTATGTAAACAATGACAATAGCTTTTGGCCGAAAATTCACAGGTCAACGTTAATAGCAAAAGATAAACATGTTTGCGTGTCTCAGTTTCATGTTTACTTTTATATAATAATCACAATAGTAGGTAGGATTAATTAATTAAATCATTTAGAAAAAACAACGACCAATATTTGTAAATATTTATTAAAAAATATTTCCACAGGGAATCAAGGTGTTACGTTGACATTCAATACATGAGATTAGTTAGGTGTAGCATAAATATTTCGGCATTATTTTCATACAAGTTGTTATCGCCGGTTCAAAGCTTCTTCTACAGTTTCACTTCTCATTCTCATGGACGACTTGTGGCTTATAGTCTAATTCCAGTACCTTACTGAGGCTGTTGACATACATGTCCAACCGCTGCGTCATGTAGTAACAGCGCCTGTCCTTAATCTGCCTGTTCTTGTTCAGATCCATCACACTGATCAGCAAACCATCCCTTGTGCGCGAGAGGCCAGGGCACCTCACGCCGTCAGGAGCGGTGATATAACTTGAACCGTAGAAGAGTCCTATGTCTTTGTGGGCAGGCTTCCCATCAGCTGATGTAAACTCATTAGGGAACTCTTCATACCCAACTCTGTTGATAGCTGCTGTGTAGTAGCAGTTGGTGATGGCAGCATTCCTTGCTTCGATGTTCCACATGTACTCACTGCCAGCTTCAGCAGCAATAGTACATGATGGGTTGAACACAATCTCCGCTCCGTTCTGTCCGAACATCATCCAGTTCAGCACGTGATGACGCCCGAAGCAAATGTTCACCGCGATCTTACCGTACCTGGTCGCGAAGACTGGGTGGCCGGTGTTGCCTTCCATGTAGTAGTTAGACTCATTGAAGTCTCCTACCCTCGGGATGTGGTTCTTGCGGTGTTTGCCGATGACGCTTCCAGTGTCGCTGATGATCACGGCAGTGTTCCACAGAATGTCGGAGTGGTTCTCGTCTCTTTCGAGAATAGAGGACACGAATACCATTGCGTATTTGGCAGCTAACTCACTCAGGAATCTTGTGGTAGGGCCGTCTTCAGCTGACTCGGCAAACTCGCACCATGGCTGCTTCTCCCTCGTGCAGAAGGCAAAAGGCATGTTCCAAAGCTCTTGGAAGCAGATAATATTGACTCCTTCTTGTCCGGCGACATCGATGATCTTCTTAACTTTTTCGAAGATGGCTTTCTTCTGCTCGTTGACTGGGCGGTCGGTGGGTGCGCCGATGGTGTTCTGGATGAGGCCCACCTTCACGATCCTGGGAGGTCTGGTCTGTTCTTTCTTGGCTGGGAATGCGTAGGCAGCGATTTCGAAGTCAGCTTCTTTTGCTGCTGCGATCGACGAATCCTTCAGCTTAACTTCATGGTTATCAATTCTTCCATAGTGGATTCTGTTGAACTCATCCAGGTCTCGGCCACTGAGGTTGTTGTTGATGATGGCTTCTAAGCTGAGAGTTTCGTTCTCCATTTTTGAAATATTAATGTGTATATGTCCGCTCCCTTGGATAACCCGTCAACGACTGCGCTTTCGAGCCTCCGCCGGCGTTTAAATACCTTCGAGGTTGTTAGTGATGCATTAGGCGTAGGTTTGTTTGTTTTATCTGTGTGGTCCGGCTTGTGGGCGACCTTCGACCCTTCGCGATAAGTTTAGAAGCGAGTCTGAAAAATATTTGGTTATCTTGCTGACTACGTGACCGGAGAAATAAGAGGTATCCGGGGTGTCAGACGTTGATAGTAGAATGTGAAAATACTTTCTGATAAGTATTACAGAATCTAGTTGGCAACTGTTTTTTGTTGTTATTATTTTTGAGTCTTATTTTGAATCTTCTCGTTAAGTGTTTTATGTAAGTTTGTGTGTGATAAGAGCGTTCATGAACTTTGGTCATGTGATTTTGTTTACCGTTCAAATTAATTGTTATCATTTAGTTACCTATCTAATCCCATGGGTACCTACTCTTTAAAGGTCGTCTTCAACGGTATTCAATCCTTCTACAAACATAGCGACTTGACCAGCCTGTGACAACCAGGAGTTCCTTACCTTTATCTAAAACCTTATATCTGAAACCAGAAGGGCAATTCCCGTAATTAAAAACGTTCAAAATCTAGTCGCAATCTCATCTCAGCTTTTGACATAGATTGTCAATGTCAAAAACTTGTCAAAAATGTAGCAATTTTAGAGGTGTTTTTGACAGATTGAGACTGAGATCAGACTGTGACGTTCTTAAAATTACGAGCATTGCCCCTCAGGTATCTGAAGATCTTGTATCTCTCGTATCTTGTTGTGCAACACTAAAGTTCAACTTTTGAGTCTAAAATTATCTGGCATTAAACTTCGATGGGCTATGTAGAATGATCGATGTGGTTAAGAAAGTTTCCCTTCACAAACTTAAACTTATGCATTGCCTATGCGTAAGTTTAAGCGAAGATGTTTTATATATATTTTTTAGAAGATTAGGGTATTAAAGTCACCTCTGGTATGTATATAATTTTCCTTAGCCTTACAAACTCCCTGTGAGTTTACAGTTTAAAGTTAACCCTGTTTTACCTCGTCTTTGGGGATGATTTCAGCAAACTTTTCTAATTAAAAACCGTAATTTTGCACTTTGGCACAAACTTTTCCTTTCTGTTTCGAAATGGACAAAGTGTATCAAATATTGCGGTTATGGCAACTAAGACAGCCATATCATGTGACACAGTGACCACAGGCCGCCCTACATTGAAATAAGGCTTTAATTATTTCTATTCTTATACCAATACCTAGCGGATTATTAATAATTCGTGAATACAGAAGGCCTAAATCCATCATACGATGGATAGTTACCTACTATCTCTTTTAACGTTGTGCCCATTGAGTCTAGCTATAATTTCTACAGGTTGCTCTACGGAGAGTGGAGAGCCTCCACACTCGAGTAAACACTAGGGTAGGCACTAGGAGATCCTAGTGCCTATTAACAAAGCTCCAAAACATGAAGTGCGGGAATCGAATCAGCAACCCGTAGTGTTAACCATGCAGACACAACCACTTTACCAGACTGCCCATAAAAATGTAAAAAAACAGCTGCCAATCCAAACGATGCGTAATGAGTGCAAACTAATTTCCAAAGTACAGACGCCAGCACATCAAGCTACTACAATCTGTCGAATTTCTTTAATAGGTTTTCAACTTTATCGCTAAAGCATTAAGGTTCAAGGTTGATTGGGAAAATTTGACAGTTTCGGGTAGCTTGACCTGCTGGCGTCCGTACATAGCTGTGAACAAGGTAGGTTCCTCTAAGTTTATATAGTAGGTACTCATAAGTTTTATGAATAAGCGGGTAATCAATATTTCACCGAATAAAACTAGGCGCTAATAGGCATTGAATTAAAACATAGGCCGAAGAAATGATTTGTCGTTCTTAATCATCGGTTAGGCACCTACAAGGAGGTTAAAATTTTAACCTCCTTGGGCACCTACCTACTAAAAAATGTATACTCAATACCTGAACCTGTTTAAATTTATTTAAGTCGCTAAAAGGCAAACAAGAGATAGGTACTTATCTGCCAAAACAACTTAAGTAGGTACCGATCTATGTAATCAAAATAGTATGTTGATCACTCTCGAATAAACCTTAGTGTTGGTGTTAATTCAATATAACGCGAGTCGACTCGCGAGCCGGTACATTAAACATCGATTAGTTACACAAGCCACGCTTATTAACATCGCACTCAACCTTACGTAACTTATCACTTGTTTATATACCAGAGCTATTTATATCATTTAACTGCAAACATGGACTCCCAACCAGTGCGAAGTTTTGACGAAATTATAAAAAATAATTTGAACTCGGAGCAGTTGAAAGAGTACAACAGAATGCACTATGGAAGAACTGATTAATGTGAACTCAAACTTCAAGATTCAACATTAGCAGCAGGTAAGGTGCATGATTTTGAAGTCGCAGCCTTTTCTTTTGATGCTGCAAAAGAGGTTAGATCTGGGAAAATCGTCAAGGTCGGCTTAATTCAACATACAATTGTTTTGGCGACTAATCAACCCATAGACAAACAGAGAGATGCTATTTTTGATAAAGTTGAAAAGTTAGTTGATGCTGCAGTTTCGGAAGGGGTCCAGAATCTCTGTTTACAGGAAGCATGGTCCTTGCCATTTTTCTTGTGTACGCGGGAGAAGGAAGAATGGGAAGAATTTGCGGAGTCAGCTGAGAATGGACCAAGCTTCCAGTTTTTGAGTAGGTAAATTAGCTAAAAAGTAAGACATGGTTATTGTATCACGAATTTTGGAAAATGACAACGGTTTTTGATGGAATACTGCAGTCGTTATTAATGAAAATGGGAAGTTTATGGGAAAACACCGCAAAAACCATCTACCCAGTGTTGGTAGTTTCATTATTTACCTTTTTTTATTATTTTACCTGGCAACACTGGTCATCCGGTATTTGAGACAAAATACGCGAAGAATGCGAAGATTGCTATCAATATTTGCTACGGTCGGCATCATGTTTTAAACTGGTTAATGTTTGGACTTAATGGAGCAGAAATCGTTTTCAATCCTGCCGCAACCATTTCTGAATTTGGAGAATCGTTTTCGGGCATAGAATCCCGTAACGCAGCGATTGCCAATAGTTATTTTACATGTTACGAGTTGGCACTGAAGATTTCTAAACAAAAATCAATCAGAAAAATATAATTAGAAGATAATATGGATCGAGTTATGTCACAGCTCCCAATGGATGCAGAACTCCTGGACTATCAAGAAACAAAGATGGTCTTCTCATTGTCGAAATGGATTTAAATCTTTGTCGTCAAGTAAAAGATCATTGGGGATTTAATATGACGGCTCGGCTGGATGTGTATGTTAAAGAAATAAAAGATACATTGGTGACAAAAATAAAAAAGTTGTCACCGATGATTCCGAAATTTGATTTGTATAAAATCAGGAAATACACATAAGTTAAACGCATGTTAAACATGTGAAAACCTTCCTTCATAAGAAGCATCAAAATGAGAAGGAACAGAAACAGTACATACTTTTCAATATCGGTCGGTTAGAAACTCTAAAAGCCATACGTTGTGAAAGTTTACAATAAGGTTTAGAGCATAAACAAAAAATATTTCTAGAGACTTGTCAATGGCAACTTTTATAGTTTTAATTTTTAATCTGTGTTATAAATTGTCGCCGATGAATTGTCACTTTTTCGGTTTCCCGTGTAAAGTTTATTGCTGTGTTTTTACTAGAAAATAACTGGATTTATTTACTTAAGGCAAAATGGTAAATATCTTTTACAAAACTGAACACATAAAAGCTGTTCTAGGGCATTTATTATGAGAATCCTATGAATATTGGTTATGATAGCGTCACGAACATTACAAAGCATAATTTGTATTTTATTGTAAAACAACTATGATTTAACTATACCCTAGTGCTAATAGGTTCGAATTCATTAGATATTCTAATATTCACAACGTTTTACAGTATTATTTGTTAAATTATCTAAAATAGTGTCTGTGTTCACTTCCCTCTTTATAATAACCCAATTGTTTTCAGTCTATTTTAGCCTACAATGGAGGCGCGGTGGTCGCAATGAAGGGGAGGGACTGCGTCGCGATCGCTACGGACAAACGTTACGGTATACAGGCTCAGACTGTGTCTACCAACTTCCCTAAAGTGTATCAAATGGGACCCACGCTTTATGTCGGCCTCCCCGGCTTAGCAACTGATACACAGAGTGTGTTCCAAAGATTAAAATTCAGGTAAGGATTCAGATTTACATCATTTGGACCAAATTGATGTCATATCAATATGTAAAACTAATCAATCATATCAAAAGTGCTGTGTTGTCAGTAACACAAATAAAGTTGCACTTTCTATACTTGATCAATATTTAGGAACCACCCACCCACCTTGACAAATTCAATTTGAAGATATTCTGTCTCAGAAACTTACAAAAAATATCTCATATTTGGTACAATAATAACACATACCTCATCCCCTTGAATAAATTCTATTGTGTAAACGAGGTTTATGTCTGTGATTCCAGAATGAACCTTTATGAGCTGAAAGAGAACAGAATAATGAGACCCAAGACATTCTCAGCAATGCTGTCCAACGTGTTATACGAAAGGCGCTTCGGACCCTACTTCATTGAGCCCGTCATCGCTGGACTGGACCCTTATGATAACCAGCCCTATGTGTGCAATATGGATCTGGTAAGCTTTCTAACATACACAAAGTACAGTTACATTGTTGAATTAGCAGAAATCTTCATCACATTAGCTGAGTTTACTGGGAGAAATGTATAATTAATTACGTATGCAGAGAATACAGATGCCCAAAAACTATTGGACAAGTAACCTAAGTAAAGTAAGATAAAAACATCCATCTTACAGGAGGGTCTTCCCTCTTCAATCAAGAAACATATCACCTCATTTCTCATTTCTCTCTTATCTGATGTATTGTATCTCATTCTTATTGGTTGGTGGCTAGCTAAAATTAGCTTTAATTAATTTACAAATTTTTTTTCCATAGATTGGCTGCCCCAATGAGCCTGAAGACTTTGTGGTGTCGGGAACCTGTTCAGAACAGCTGTATGGTATGTGTGAAGCTCTGTGGGAGCCCAACCTGTCACCCGATGAGCTCTTTGAAACTATCTCACAGGTAAGAATATAATGATGACATAAAAATTATGTTTAAAAGTTACTCCTCACTTTTCCAATGTTAAAGAATCAAAAATAGAAATAAAGCTCTTTATGAAAGAGCATATCAAGGAAAGTAATACAAACTTCATCCCATCTGTAACTAAGCAAGCAGCGTTAGCTGTGCCCTGATTTGAAGTGTAGGATCCCAATAAAGGCACATGAGAATTTTTTCAGCTTTGTCTCAACCTGCAAGGCCTCCGTTAGGTCCAATCAGATGATCTATCACTATCAGGTAGGCAGCCTCATCACCTAATAAAGGCACCTAGCCTACAGCACAAATCCAACCCTCCAAATGGTTCCAAGATTCTTGCCCTCCCATAACCATCTTTTTCCCCTGAACTACGTAGTTATATTGTTTCTTGTACTCAGGCGCTAGTGAACGCCGCAGACCGTGACGCGATCTCCGGTTGGGGCGCTATCGTGTACATCATCGAGAAGGACAAGATCACCGAGAAGCACGTCAAGACGAGGATGGATTAGTTGTTTGCAAGATACGCTGTGGTCTGGGGGAAGCTTTTACTAATAAAATTATTCTAAAATGTTTGTAGTATTTTATTTCTTGCCTGTCTTGCAGGCCCGCCCAGTCGAAGCAAGTTAAATAAATTCTGCCCCACCACCCCATATATGTTAGTACATACATGGGGTGGTAATAATAAATTAATTAAAGGACAGGTGACGAAAATAGCATCTATAACTATACTAACATAGTTGCTACGATTTATTTTCGTCATCTGTCCTTTAATTAATTTATTATTATCTACTATATACACAAATAAAAATAACCCCCTTATTGTATTCTAAATAAATATTTAGATTTACAAAGGCGGACTATTAAGAACGCCTTTGTAAATCTAAATATTTAACCTTAGTCATTAGTGTAGGTACATTATTATAACCAGTAAGGTAGTGTAGTGTGGGACGACGCCCCCCAGCTACATGAGCTACATGGACCTCATGAAGGTGGCGCAGAGGGACAAGCTGGGTGCGCAAGGCGGAGGACAGCGTGTTGAGGCGCAGCCTGGGAGAGGCCTATGTCCAGGAGGGGACTGCAATGGGCTGAGTTGATTGAAGATAGGAAAAGAAAAAATTACTTACTTTGTCTTATAAAATATACTTCTTTTCTTCTATACAACAATAAATATGTGCTAGTCTTGACTACCTAAACATAGTTAACAGTGTGCCTTAGACTAAGGAAAAGTTCCATAACTCATTGTTTAGGTTGCTGTGACACGTGGGCAACTCTAGGGCTAACATACGAGATTTTTACTGGAACTTGAAGACATACAAGCTGGGCAAAGGCTATAATGATTATAATGACAACACATGTTACTGTTATCACGAGGCCTTTTCTCTGGCGTAGGATCTGGCCCAACGTTGGCTGGTTCAGCTGCTGAAGAACTGGACGTGGAGGCGCTTCTGTTTCTAACTCTGGTTTCAAGCTGTTTTCAGTAGGAGCTTCACTCATCTAAAGAGCTTTTTCAAACAATCTTTAACTTCCAAGGCAAAACATGAAATTTAATTGGAACAAATTATGCCCACAATAACGAACTTCACGTTAATGTATTTTGTGGATAAGGCACCACAATTTTCCAAACATCGTGGGGTCGTGCCAATATATAGGTTGACTTCTTTGGGTTGACTATGTGCAAAGAGATTTAAGATAGGTACATAATTTAATGTCTTAGACTGTGTAAAGTGTGTATCTATGCTGACTAACCATCAATCTTAGAGTACTCTGCTAACCGTCAAACCATCATCATCTCTAGTTTAAAATAGTAGTCTATGCATCAAACGCTGGAGGAGATTGATCCAAGGAGTATGTTTACCAAATATAGGTACCTACTTGCCTACTAGAATACGTTGTAATACAGGACTAATGTAAGGGGGACTTTAGACCACCAATTTTCGAGCTCGATTCGCTTGTTCTTGCTTCATACTAATAGAAAATTATAGTTTAGCTATGCTTACGATCTATTAATTCTCTTGTAATGAATACCCCTTCACGAATAGTTCTCATCTTTTTCCCGAACTCTTAACCAGAATGTTATCTAATAATTAAAACTTTTGCTGTTTAACAACGCAACTGTATAATTATCATGTCATTAGAGTGAATGCAAGCACTATTTATAGTAAGGACGCCAGCAGGTCAAGCTACCCGAAACTGTCAAATTTTCCCAATCAACCTTAAACCTTAATGGCTTAGCAATAAAGTCGAAAATCTATTAAAGAAATTTGACAGCTTGTAGTAGCTTGATGTGCTGGTGTCTGTACATACGTACATAAACGAGACTCTCTAAAAACGCCAGCGTTACTTTTATATCTACTCCCATTCATGCACGTAAGTTGCTGACAGTGCATGTGCTTAGAGAAAGTTTCACTCTCTCCTAAACTTACTGATGTATTTTCAATCATAAACATTCAGCCACTTTCGATGCCAAAATAATTTTAGGGGTGCGAAGTAAAGGAATAAAGAAAAAACTTTTGTAATGCAGAATCTTTATAAACCGAATATTTAAAAAATTAAGTTTTAATTTTTCATACACATTTTTTTGTCTTTACAAGAGTAGTAGACTAGAGAATTAACATTTCAACCGTGTTGCTTACATGCCGAATATGTTTGTATGTAGCGAAGCTATCCTTTAATAAATATATGCCGTACACTGCGGGCTCGTGGCTTCAACCATCACCGATAACAAGATAAAACCTATTCGAAATAACATAACTACAAATTAAAATACAATTACCGACCTAAACAATGGCAACACATATGACATAATTTGAATCATTTCATGACTAACACATTGTTCAGGAATATGTAGACAGGGGTTCAGGATAAAATCAAAAAAATCCTCTTCACTGAGAGAGGGTAACAAAGGATTTCTAAACACTACTGAAGTTGACCACCCTGTAACATAATAGTACTTCACTTCGTTATTAATTTAGAAACATGAAGAAGTGGACAACTCGAAATCTAATATAAAATTAATATCTAAAAGTAAACAATATCTATCACAAAAAAAAAAAAAACTAACGCCTGACAAATTATTTCAAATCGAAGGCGGTACCTAAGCCCTGAATACTGATTTTCATGAATAAATCTTGTAATATTTCCCCGATAAACAGTCAAAAGTTATAAAGAATTACTTGAAGAGCGATATAATTATTCTGAGGTCAGCTAAACATTCGATATGGCGTGTTCGATCACGCTAGTCCATGGCGCGAAGTAATCGACACCTAAAAGTATAAAATTTACCAATATTATTAGTACACCGTAAACGGCACTTGAATTTTCACAGAATAAATCACAAAGACTTCATAACAATCCAAGTCTTATTCGAAATATAGAATAATAAATAACAAAATCTTACATCGTACTATTAAAAACCCTACTCTAGACAGAAACTAAGCGAACTAGGTATGGGTATATTGGCAAAAACGACATTATGTAATGGGTGAAACACCGACTCTTAACAATGGCCGTTTCCTTTATACAATTTTGGACTCAACTGTCCTTGTAATAGAATACATAGTTAAGTTAGTTAACGAGTACAATACCGAATACGAATACACTGATAACAGTCTTCCCTGGGAATCGAATATTATGAGGTTTATTGAGTGCTTTCGACTACGAGATTTTTGGGATAATCCTGACAGTCTCAATACACATTTCAATATTTTCAATCAACAATATACCTCATATACTTCTAAAAGTATGGAACGAAACAAATCTATGTTTATTAACAACATTCCACGTCTAGATTTACTACTATTTTAAAATCGTTTATTGACAATTTCATAAGTTAGTTCTCTGAGTCGATCCATACTCCCCAGGGGAATATTCTCACAACTTTATTATGAACAAAACATGTATGTACTTCAAACAATTTACCGAAGGCATTACAATAAGATATACAAGATGGCGCGCAACGGGTTACCATTGATTTAGCGCATGATTCTGAATCCCTTTGGTTTGAAATTTTTCGAATGTTATTTAAAGAAAAATTTCTACGCTACGGGCTCTAGAACCATGTGCTGAACTCATGGTTACAGTTGTCGATGTCCCTGCCACCCTGAATACATTATATCGAAGGCATTACAATCAGATATATATAATACAACGGCCAATTATAATAATATACATGTAATTTCATTGATAAATTTAAATTGGCCAACCGTAACACGTCAACATCCTAATCCAATGATATTTTAACATTTTTATTTATTCATTATAATTTGTCAATACTAAACTACGCGTTAGCGGAACATTATAAAAAGCTAATAACGAGTTATGAAAATTATTGCGAACGTGCTTTGAGGTTTTATTCTAAGAGAAAGTGTTTAAGACTGCATTGCGACTGAAAATTGCAGTTTGCTTTTAGTCGAAATGCAGCCTGTACAAAAACATTGACTACATATACATTGGCAAACACCGCTCTTTCATCAACACAGTGCAACAGCGACTTATCTGAACCGGTCACAGAATATTAATTTCAGTCACCGTGACAGGGAAACAACACCGTATTACAAAATTCGGCGGGTGGCCGTTCTCAGTGACATTTGTATGGGTGACCGCCTTTTTCGTAGTAACACATCTGCCGAAATTACGCGACGGAAATTTGGCGTGCTTACACCTGCAATGCTCTAGAAATTACTAGCAACACAAGTGTTTGCCAACGTGTACGCACTTTTAAACAGTTGAATTTTTGAAGCGCTCAGAATCATCAATTTCGCTAGTAATTTCGGCGAAAAGAAATGAGCGATTCATAAATTGAACTACAGTTTATTTTAAATGTATATTTCATCGGGTATTGGGGGACAGTGCGCAGTAGCTTTATTACAGAATTCGAGGCTGCCTCAAAACGCCTTGTATTTAAAATACAGCTCACATCGCAGATTCGTAACTTAACTTTTCTAATTCACTCTCACATCACTCCATCTTAGATTTATCATCAACTCCTAGCTAATCTAACTCGTATGCGTAACGTAGTTGTACAACCGCAGACATTGACGTTTGACCAGTTTTCAACCTTATACCCTTAGTAACAAGGTTGAAAAGTAGCGTCCGCGGTCGTACGAGTCACAATAGAAATTTTATTGTGACTTGTGTGCAAAGGACAACAGTCTTTATGCCAAACATTAAAATTCACACAAACAAGGCAGCCTCGAATTCAGCAATACAATAAGATTCAAATAGCTCAAAACAGGGACTCAAGAGTAAGAATAAAATGTGAATATTGTCAAAAAGGGTCCGCTTATTATTATTATTATTGCAAACATCAAGACGAAAGTGTAGAACATTATTAATTGTAAAAATATGGGTCCCTTTCACCCCGTAACCGTCCTTGTTTTGGACAATGACCGACCCGGAACTTTATTCATGCTAGATCGTAGAATTCCCGACCCGAGGCAAGAACTTGCGTCGCAAATTCTTCGTACAGTACTTCCGAGTTTTAGAAAAAGTTCGGCTTTGTTTAGCCTTTTCTCTTGTCACTTGTATGAAAGTCTCACCAGGATACTGAAGTACACCGAGCCCCGTTCGTATTTTTCGGACGAAATTCTGTCAATTTCCCCTCGGTTCGACATATTCTTTCCACGATATAGCACAAATCAGTCTATAAACGTATCTATTGCACAACTGTGTTAATTCGCACGCAAAGCGAATAAAATACGATATTTAATTTGATAAAACCGACAAACTTCTCGCCAAACTGTCCGATAGTTTCACATAATCGCTAATATCAATCACATGCCTCCTCACTACGAATTTTTTTAACATTATGAATTTTATTTATTTTTTCAATTATTTATTTTCTCAATAAGAATCGACGTTATTACACTTATGTATCGTGGGACTTGTCTTGGACAAGATAGGTGTGCTGCACACTTGTTCGGGTCGGCACGATTCGGCACAGCCGGTCGGCTAAATATATCTTCATGTACCGCCCGGCTATGCCTAATAATGCCGACCCGGACAAGTGTCTAGCACCCGTTATAACAACAATTAAGCGGTGCTTCTTTCAGTACGTAACTACGTGGAAATAATAAATGTCAAAAACCGAGACACCTATAATTTATCGACGTCACCCGAATTCTGCCAATACAAGGGTGAAAACACGTTTACACATACACATCAGCATTTTTCTTTATCTCTATCCCTTTCTGCTTCTCGGAATGAAACGGACTTCTCGCTCTAGAACGAGACGTCCATTCCATTCACACACAATAGCACTTTCTATGCGAATGAGTGCGGATTGAGAGCGTACTTCTCGCTCTAGCAAACGACGGCTCTAAATGACACAAAGAGATAGAGAAACGGAAAAGCGTATAACTATGATTTCACCCTCAGAACACGTAAGCCGGGTAAATTGAGTAATTATTTAGTAAGTGACTTAACAGAAAACGCGTCTAAATAAACTACCAGCCCTTTATAATCTACGTCACCCTGTAAACTCCAATTATTAAAACAAAGGATCATGAGCGAACTTAATTAGGTCTAATAAATGAGCTAGCGGGAACTAATCAATGAATGTAGAGGAAGCATTCGAAACTTAGCCCAGGTTAGCAGGCGATTTTATAACTCCGTCGAGTTATATTTGTCTTCACGCACTGGATTTTCAACTCTCCGTATTGGGCCGATAGTTTAAAATCCAACGGAGTGTTTTCTGAGCAGAGTGTAGAAAATCGAGTGCGCGAAAATCTTGCCCGTGCTACCTGGGTTTATTGAAATCATTCATACATTATTATCTTTATTTCGTTATGAAGTAACGTTGTATCCATACTGATCAAAAAACTACGAAAGAGAAAACTAGAAAAAATTGTATCTGTTCAGTCCAAAATAGTCGTTGATGACGCTACAGTTTCTTGGGTTAATTTTTATTTGTGTATTTTTCTTTTCTTTTTCTGTCATTTAAGACTTTCTAAAAAGGACCCCATTTTTTGTCGTGTGGAAATCCTCATGGATGTCCCTCGCACTACATTTTTAAAGTAAGGGATCATTTTATCAACGTCTAACCGAAGCAGCCGTAGAAAAAAGTACTAAATTCAGCTAATCTTGAAATATAATTATAATTTTAACGTTAGGCAATGTTCTGAATTCGACAAGATACAGTAGCGCCATCTATAAGTAGTATAAACACGGAGTAGTAAACAAATGGAGTGCTAAAGTGTGGGCGAAAAGGAGTGTCTTTTTAATAGCTGTAGCAAGGGTATTACCAACTTGTTTGGTTTTTTTTCTGTATGTTTTTTAGTGTGGTACAAACCAAATTCCTACTGTGTCAACGCATTATTAGTAGGTCCACTAAAATGTTACTCTTAGCGATTCCAATCTATGGGCCGACTACTTATCTCTCGCGTTGCCTGAGGTAGCTGCGCGGTGCGGAGGGGAGATAGTTGTCACAAGTTGACGAATCCCTGAGCTCTCGCATCACGTCACCACACCCCTCCCGCACCGCGCTGCTACCTCAGACAACGCGAGAGTTAAGCGGTTGGCCTATAGACATCGGTATGACACTCTACCTCCTTTTAGCGATTTAATGTATGCTAGTATATAAATATATGACGGTCGCCCACCGTTACGACTCAACACCAACCTCACTCATATTTTATTGATTTAATTACGAGTCGAGTTATTGTTGAGTTGACTCGATGTGCGAGTACAAACAACATTTGACGTGCCTTTAATTTGATAGCCATTAGTCCTCCATTTGCTTACCAATCCGTGACGTGTAATAAGTACTAAAAGAAGCACCGGTGTGCGCTGGGCCCGCCTAGTTGCCCTCGATGGCCTTAGCTACGAACTCTATGAACCTCTTCCCGTACTGTTCGGGGTCGCAGGTCGATATGCCGTCGACGTTGCTGCCGTATTTCACTGTCTTCGCTGCTTTCGCCGCCTGAAATTGTAAATTTTGTTGTAAAAGCTTGAAAAAATAAATACGTTCTTTAAATACTGCTACCATCGATATTTCACGTACGATTTTTTTTTATCTCTAACCACTGGTCCGTAGAATTTTAGACGGCAAGAAACTCTTCTCTATATGGGGTTAAAACATAGCTTTTATGAAAAGCAAACCACTTTATATTTGTCTACAACTCCTGAATATGTAAATCTGTGTAATATTTACCTGCTTCTTGACTCCGTAATGCGTCAGGACGTCAATCAGCGCAACGAAGTAAATCTCTTTTTTGGGGGCACCTGAAATCGAAGTACAGACACATCATTAAATTTTTGTGACTTTCGTTTAATCACACTTACAAGTTACCTCCTAGTTACCTTTTTCACTTTCAACTCTGATTGGTCTAATACATAGGTTCTCAACGTGGGCGTATGATACTTTCAGGAGGGCAGTAGAAGACCCAGAGAATGTTTTTATCATATCATCATCTACCTAGCCTTTTCCCAACTATGTTGGGGTCGGCTTCCAGTCTAACCGGATTCAGCTGAATACCAGTATTTTACATGGAGCGACTGCCTATCTGACCTCCACAACCCAGTTACTGGGTAATACGATACCCCTTGATAAGACTGGTTGTCAGACTTTCGGGCTTCTGACTACCCGTAACGACTGTCAAAGATCTACGAATGACAGCGAAGAAACGAATGCGCGAATGACAGTGATCTGCGAATGTTTTTATCATATATTACGACTATATAATATTACACTTTTAAATATAATCGTGGCAATAGCTGTTTCCGATCCGCGACGAATGGTAAATAAAAAAAATTGGGGGACTCTAGAAAAAAATATATTCTCAAAATGGGCGGTGGGCAAAATAATTTTGAGGACCTATGATCTAAAACATTAATGTATTGTATGGATTATTATTATCTGAAATAAATGAATTAATAATATAATTCTTCTGTACGTGTTTGTCACCTAACTCCTCCTAAACGGCTGGACCGATTTTGATGAAATTTTGTGTGTATATTTCAATGGGTTCCTGGATGATTTGAAACACAATTGGACCCGGTAGGTGGCGCTGCTGTCGGGATATGATGACTCAACAGGGCAGGACGACGTCTGCCGGTCCGCTAATATACTTATAATATACAAATTCAGTCCCACAACCAACTTTGCTGTCTAGCTATTATTATACTATTAACTTACTCTCTTGGCTGGGTATGGCGTATATGTCGAGCTCGGGAATGATTCCCTCGTACCGCAGTGACGACTGGCGAGCGAAGCCGCGCGGACTGTCCGGAGGAGTGTTGTAGCCCCATCTGCGGGGACACATTGGAATATTAGGGCTTTGTCAAGACATTATCATCTACTAACTGTTGGAGTCGGCTCTAACCGGCCTCCATGTAAAATACTGGTATTCAAGTGCATCCGGGTGCAGTTGAATACAAGTATTTTACATGGAGATACTGCCTATCTGACCTCCACAACCCAGTTACTGGGCAACTCGATACTTTTTAGTAAGACTGGTTGTCAGACTTACGGGCTTCTGACGTACTACCCGTAACGACTGTCATAGATGTACAAATGACAGCCGGGTCCAACGGCTTAACCTTAACGTGCTCAATGTCTCTCTCAGCCGTCATCTCAGCGTTCACTTTGCTACAAAATAAACATTATTTAAAAAAAAATTGAAGGTTACCGGTCGCCATGATGCCTAGTATCGGTATCGCTGTCGGTATCGGTATCTCCGTTGTCGCTGTCGTTCTCAGCGTCTCGTTGTCTCGCCGCCTCGGCCTCCGCCTCGCCGCGCCCGCACTCGTGCATGCCCAGTAGGAGGGAATAGTCCATCAGGTGGAGTTTTGTTAGGAACTGCAAATTAAATTATAAATTTATAATATGTGTAATTAAACGTCTGTTTGAAAGAGTAGTAGTAGTTTGTATGAAAGGATATCTGACAACGACTACTATACTCTGAGGCATTAGACATTTATCCTAGAGTTAATTACACTCCTCGAAAGTTTGATTTTTATCATTGTAATAAGTTACAATGAAAAAAATTGGTAGGATTGTGTGGTGAACGTCTCCACACAACCCTCACCTGTAGTGCAACCAAACGGTGGGGAGTATCGACTTGGTTTCAATTCCAAAAAATAGTCAAGAAATAGTCGTAACACATAACACACATAATCAGCCTATAATGTTCCCACTGCTGGGACTCAGGCTTCCTCTCGGTGAGAGAGAATGGGCCGTGGGCGGGCCCAGTGCGGGTTGGCAGATGTCACATGTCTTCGAATTTTTGGTTCTAGGACATGCCGGTTTCCTCACGATGTCGATGTCGTAACCCTATGACATATCCATCAAATCTACTTTCTTTTTTAAGTTGGTAATTATTACTTTATAGATTATTATTTTATTTATAGATTATTCACCTCAACGTCAGCAGTTAGGGTCTCCAACAACTTCTCTTTGGCGGCATCACCGATGTCAATACGTACTCCTTGTTTAATGAAGTCGTTGTCTTTCAGTGTGGGCAGGTCTTTCTCTAGCTCCTTCTCTGAAGCCTCACGGTCTACTGTTGAGCCTTTTAGGTCGTATTTCCTATAATGAGAGATGAGAATGAATGAATGAATAATATCAAGTTTTAAAATCCATTATTCATGGAACAAAGTTGAATGGGTGAAAAAAAATTGGGACTATTAATGGTAAATGCCGTAATAGTCCGTCTTGTCCAAATTCTTCTTTAGCTTTAAAAGACGACCTAAAGTCTGTCAGTATTTCGGCCACAGCGGCCAATCAAATAGTGCACAAGTGTTTGCGCAGACACAAGTGTACTCTCTCTTCCCTCACTCTCATAGTCCGATGGGACGGCAATCCGACACGACCGGAGAGAGATCAGGCGCAGGACCAACGACGACCTAATGCAATGCCCAAGCAATGGTTACGTTATGGCTAGTGTTGGCAGACAGACAGATCATTGTGTTTGCGATGTGGCCGGCCGCTAGTGCGCGGTCTCTCTGGCGGTTGCGTTGTGGCTGCGACGTGATCTGAGGGGCAATTCTCGTAATGTTAAGAACGTTCACAGTCTGATCTCAGTCTCAATCTGTCAAAAATACCTCTAATTTCCCTACATTTTTGACAAGTTCCTGACATTGATTGTCGCTGAGATGAGGTTGCGACTAGATTTTGAACGTTTTTAATTACGGGAATTGGCCTTCTGATGTGGTCGGTATCGCCCATACAGTTGATTTTGACGGTCAACTGTGCTCCGTGTGAATAAACTATTCATTTTCATAAAAATTAGCGGCCATTCCCGTATAGTCGGATTGGTGCGACTGTGGTACATGTGATCGGGCCCTTATCAACTTGATTTATAAACCATGATAAGAACTCTCCTTATCTATAAGGAAAACTTGCGGATAGTCGCTAATCACTAACGATAACTAGTTGAATGTCACGGCTGAAATAGCAAACCAAGCTTGGGTGAAGCAGGATTGACTACCAAGTCTGTCTTTACAGCCCAGTGATGATTTTACCACTTGGTACCGGCTAGTACTTACCCGAATGGATTTCTGAATTCACCATTTATAAAAGATGGTTATTTTGGGCTCTTTATTATATACCCAGAAAGGATGAAAAAATCCCATCCTCAAAAATAAACCTTGGATATTATAGGCGTAATATGATTCGTTTTGTGGAGCAAAAAATATTCTGGGATTGGACCACCAAATAGCTAATTTTTCCCTTCATTAGAGATACTTTAATTTTAACCCCAAACTCCTGACTAAGCTGAAATAAAACATGTTTTTCAACAGTACCTGTGTATGTTAAGATGGTTGGAGAACACGTTCCTTGTGGCGACGAGGTAGTGCTCGATCCCGTCCACCGTCAGCCGGTACATGCCCAGGTACTGAGGCAGGAGGGTCTTACCGTGACGCTCCACTATGTACTAGAAATAACAATACTGTTGTTAAGCTATGTGTCCATGATTAATTAATCTTTAAAATCCTGCCTGATATATTTAGGATCTAATGATAAATTATTTTATTTCTGTAAGTAGCTTTGTACAAACACTTTTACACGTCAATCATATTTTAAAAACTAGATGAGGTCGGCGTTTCCTATCTGACTACTCTGAGAAGAAAGACCGAAATAACCCAGAAGTCACAATCTTTTTCAAAGTCCAAACATAATCTTGGTCAGATCATATGAAGACCATGTCGATTAATGTCTAAAATTGTTTTTTGAGGACAGAACCATACAGATTGATTGGATCTGTCCAGTCAGTCATGCATTTATCAGTAATCTTACAGCTCAACTCAAAACATTAAAACAAGTACTTTTATATTCTTGTGTCGCTAACCTCGCTAGATCGTCACACCTTCGCCGTGGTCTACCTCGACGGCGATGTCCTCCTTCAGGCGTTCAGTGAGTGACGAACTTCTACGACGTCTAGCGACGTTTACAGGGCCAACATGGCCAGAGATCGCTCAAGACAGGGACAGGGGTTTGGAAGGAAAAAGAGGAGGCCTTTGCCCAGCAGAAGGACACAATACAGGCTAACAAAAAAAAAAGTCTCAACAGTTTCTTTTACAGAAATAGTGTGCAGTGTCAGTGACAAAGAATAATATCTACTGTCGACAATTAAAGGAAATGGATTGGTGATTGCAATATGGCATTTCTACAGCGAGAACGTGTCAAAATTTATTAGGAGAGCCTTTACGAAACCTGCGAGTAGTGGGGTCTCATTACAATTGCTAACATCACACTTAAATGTTGATTGAATCATCCAAATAACTAAGAATAAGTTGTCTTCAGTGGTGGCTCAATAATGGTAATGGCCGCGACTTACGAGTTGTAAGTCGTTAGTTCAAACCTAAGCAGGCACTTTGTGTAAATTATTTTATCACCACTGCCCTCAAAACGTTTATGTTTATATTAAACGTTTATATTTATATGTTTTCATTTATGAAAACATCGCGAGCAAACCAGCATGTCCTAGAATCAAAAATTCGAAGATAGATCTACCAACCCGCACTGGGCCCGCGTAGTGGATTACAGCCCACTCCCTCTCGGAGAGGGGAGGCCTGTGTCCCAACAGTGGGAACATTATAGGCTGATTATGAAGTTTTCTGCTGTTGACTCGTGAATTATTTGCAAAATTTTCTGCCCATAGTAACAAAACGCAAATAAAAACATATTCTTTTGAAACTAAATCAACTTGTCTTAGAAATAAAGATAACCTGCCTTACATCTACAACAAACAGTAATTTACACAATATTGTTCTAAATTACTCACACCAGTGAGAATGACGTTGTTTCACATATTATCGGAAGTAACACATTACGTAGGTACTTTCTATGATTAGATAGGGGGAGACTATCTTTTGTTTACAAGTCGATTGATAATTTGATAACTTGTCAATGATGTTGATATCTCTTAAAATTTTAATAGCTGGGGCTGGGGCCGTATTATGAAGTATAATTTCAATGGGTTTGTGGCTAAATAATAACAGCCGCACGGGTCGATCGATCAGGTTAAGCTACTCTTGCCGCGGTTAGTCCGTCGATGGGTGACCATCTTCACATACCAAGAAAGCACGTAAAGCCGTTGGTCCCAGCTGTCATTCGTGGATCTTTGACAGTCGTTACGGCTCGTCAGTAGCCCAAAAGTCTGGCAACCAGTCTTACCAAGAGGTATCGTAATACCCAGTAACTGGGTTGTGAAGGCCAGATAGGCAGTCGCTCCATGTAAAATACTGGTATTCAGCTGCATCCGGTTAGACTGGAAGCCGACCTCAACATAATTGGGAAAAGGCTAGGCAGATGATGATGAATTGCCATCATTATTCCAGTGTTAAAAAAGGATGGTGCTATCGGCCTTTTATAGCTCCGTCTCTCTCGCTCACTGGAAAAATGGTGGCACCAATACGTCATAATACGGCCCCAGAAGATTGCTTGCTGCATTTAGTATGTATGTTATTTATTATGTCTGGATTTTAAAAGAGACGGACCATGTGTTTTCTTCACTATTTCTTCTCAGGGGTAGTCAGGTAGGAAATGTCGACTTCATCTAGCTTATTTTTTTATATGACGTGTAAAAGTTAATAAATTTACAGAAAAAAGAAAAGAAAGAAAATAGGTTTATTTGCGGTAAACCTGACGCATAAAAAAAACTATTTGGGGGAATACATGCGTCACATCCATGCAAAACGGCCATCGCTCAGCATAATGCTAAGACCCTGTGCGAGACAGAGCCCCAGCGCTGGTTTTCAGCGACAGCCGTCGTTAACGTGATGACGTCAAACGGTGCCGCATACGATTACATATAAATAAAAAACAACAAATTTCACAATTTCATTTCATTGGGTTTATTATCAACGTTGAATATGATGTACATGTACAGCTAAATATGTGTAAAATCAATACTATGCAAGGTGAAAGGGGAATTTGCACGAATAATGACCACGCTAGAGGCCACGCAAGAGGCCCTGGGTTCGATTCCCTCTGCCCGCCATATTGCAAAGTGTGATATTGCTTTGCTTATGTCTGCAAAGTCACACTCAGGACGCAACCTTACGCATTATGTCATTCATTATGCCGATTATTCATGCATTTCAGTCGTAAAAGTCGCCTGACAAATAAAGTGTTTGAGTCATTTTGGTAGCAAACAATGATCCAACTGTATACCTACGTGCGGTTTTCACGTAGGTAGTTTTAAAATCACATATTGGCGCCGATTCCCTTGTTCACAAACTAAACTAAATTTAAGTTCAGTGCATCTTTTTCTTTCTATTTCATTAAGAAAAGGGCAGAAGATAAATATTAGTCTAGTCCTGTCAAATTAGTCAGCGCTTGACGTAAATTGGCATATTTTTAGTCGCCATGTTTTTAATCATGTCTAAACTTTCTATGAAGTGAATTATCTTAATTATCTTAATTTGACAGGGCTAAAGTAATATTTATCTTCCGTCCTTTTCATAATGAAATAGAAAGGAAAAGGATGCACTGAACTTACAATTTAGTTTAGTTTGTGAACAAGGGAATCCGCGCCAGTATCTGCTAGAATTAAAGCCATGACCATGAAAACCCAGCCATGTCCCAGACAAGACATGAGCAGTCATGTCCGAGCCAGGACACGAACAATATTACTCGAATAAGTAAATCACATATTTCAGCAGCCTAAGCTAGTAATACTCACAGGATGGTATTGCTTAAGAAACGAGTGCATCCTCTCAACCTCCTCAGAGGTCAGGGTCTTGAGGATGAACAGGCGGTCGTAGCTCTGGTAGAACTTCGCCCCCGACTTGCCAGAAGATTCGTCAGGGATCGGCTGAGATCTGCCAACAAAATGTTAGTGTTTGTTCAACTTACTTATTCAACATTAAAACCTGCCCATATACCTCCAATTACCTGGCACACTTTTCCGATAAGCTTACTATAACCAATTTGGACCCCGTTACCGCGTATGCTGATATCATAATACATAGATCAATGGTTTGTCCCAACAACCGCTGCTTAACGAACATTTTCAACCACCGCACCCTTGAACCAATGACATCCCTTATGCTAGTCCTAAGTCAATTTGTTTTAAAATCTTACATTAGCTTCTGTGTTCATTCGATCAACTAATCGTGACAGCTCCTTTATTGCTCAAGACTTGATAAGATATAATAGAAAAAATATATCTGGGCCAAACGACCATTAGTGGTAGATACACCATACAAATTCTATACATTGCCCTCACAGATCCAGAGGGTTAATTGCGTAACACACTATCAGTAGCAATGGCTTTCATTTTGACAGTTCCACACAATTCATTGCGTTATTTACGTTGTTGAGCAGTCACATTGTTCAAACATATAAAGCAATGGACTAACAATATTCTTAAAAATGATTCAGATTGTGATTGATAGTGTGTTACGCAATTAGAGTACTGAATCTGGAACGATGGCCAGTCAAACATCTCTTTCAATAAAACTAGACTACCAGATGTAAACTATTTTTAAGACTAATTCATGATTATATTGATCTAGAGATGGGGCCTGGGTATTTTATGATGATTGATACCTATTTAATTGCAGAGTTTATATTTATGTCTATGTTATAGTCGCTATAACAATACACGAGGTAATTCTATTAACAGAGTCATCAACTCGCCTTGGTCCGTCTGAGTTTGCCTCGTACTGGAGCTACCCGCTAAAGGCCGGCGCTCACTAAGCGGCACGGCGTGGCATGGCATAGCAAAGGAGTTTCGTAAGCGGAAATGATTTTGAATCTTATTTTCAGATTCTTAGCATAGTCACATTTCGTTGATATTGTCACAAGAGGACTTGAGTATACCGCGGGATGGGCACGCCACAATTGCGGCGATAAGACCCTCTTTGAGGAGTGGCTGGAGAGGCGCCACGGCGCCCTCACCTTCCGCCAGACACAGTTGTTTCGGGAGGTTCCTGTTCAGGATAAGGCGGGAGGAAACGCCAGGGTGTCACCACTGTGTGGATCGCCGGGAGGACACGGTGGAGCATACGGTGGAGGTCTGCCCGGCGCGGGATGTTCGAAAGAGATACCGTGGCCCGTGGCATAGGCAACTGAAGAAACACGGGTACACGGTTTTAATCAGTAAAAGTCTGACACGCCCTCCCGCTCCGCCCAGAGCGGGAGAAGTCATATGATGATTTCCCACCCAGAAAAAAAAAAAAGCTTACCGCGGGAGGCATTAAAATATTAATGCTTGGCCATGCCATGCCGCGTCGTGCCGCCTAGTGAGCCGGGCATTAAATGCGAGCGCCAATGTGTAGTGAAGTTTAACACTCTTGACAATTTGTTTAAGTATTAAAGGAAATTGATAGCAGTCCTTCCCGTTTAAGGGAAAGGTTTGATAAAGGACATATGTACCGGCTGTTATCTCTTTGAATGGGGCCAATGACGTTTCAAAATTCTTGTATAAAATTTTGTGGTGTTTGAGTTTTTTTTTCTATATGTTGGTACCTAATGTTGGTACACAACCAAGAAGTAACACAAAGCTTATTGAAAAAGTTGATTAAGAAATAATTTATTATTTAAAACACTGAAACTGCTGTTAATGTTATGTTAACATGCAAGTTCAAGTTCATGAAAATCAATATCCTCCGTGTTGTAAATAAAGTTCTACTGATACGAAAATAATTTCCAAGTTAAACAAAACACGGCACTACATCATTATTTTAATGTATTCTTAATGCTTTTATTTTCGAAGGACGACCTATCGACTAACAACGTATCATTTTATTTTTACGTCTATCAAAATGTCTTTGGCTCTGTTTACCTGTCTTACTGTTTATTTTCAGGACGTCCGGGGGAAGCACGGAATAGAAAAAACAGTGGAAGTGCCACGCAGCTATCGCGCGTGTGTCACAATTATGCGGAGCTCCGCAACACCGGCTCAGTCGGGATTAGCTACTTGCTGTGATATGACGTCTCGAACGTAATGAAAAATATTACAAATATGCCTTATTGTGCAATTTTTACATGCAAAAACGATAGCAGGACAAAAAATGTATCTTGCGGAGGTGTATCATATCACCGGTTATTATAAAACTATGATATATTTCAATATAATCGTTTTTATTGACAAAACCATATTTATTACTTTGTTGCGAACTAAAAACTACCTTATGTCCATTGTTCAAAGTCTAAATCAACTTGCTCGCTGTCTTGAATATCATCGTATACATTCTAGAAACTTCGACGCTACTCGATTAGGGATGGGACACATTCAAATAGTTCGGTATCGATAAAATAATAAAATGTGTATTTATATAGTGAAACTTACACGTTACCATGACATATTATATGCTCGTTGTCGTTCTTCTCGATTAATTGAAATAAATGGTTGGAGTTTGAGTACTCATATTCTGACAAATAAACCAATCATTCATTCATAGCTGGACGTAGGCCTCAAAAGTAACTAATACTAATAAAGTATGTAAATATTTCAGTTTTCCCTAAGATCCTTTTACCAAGGAGAAATGGATAGAAGCTACGAGAAGACGGAACTGGATGCCGTCAAAATTAAGTACATAGAATCTGTTCAGAGCATTTTTATGAAAACAATTTACAAACTTCAAAAAAAGGCTACATATTTTTAAAAAAGATAACGCAATTCCGACAATTATTAAACAAATATTTTTTATTTCAAGTACAATAAATAGTTTAAATTCACTATTTATCGTTTCATTTAACCATTTTACCTTTTATACTAATCGGACTTTGGTCCGTTACATAAGATAAAAGATTTTAATTACAATTGTACAAACATCGATATTAAATTATCGATATTTGTCCTCATCTCTAGCTGAGTAGAAAAATAGATAACAAGTGCATACGAATATGACATCTATTTCAATGATGTTAGGGTGCTAAATAGAGTAAATTGGTTACAGCGCCCTCTAGCGTTGAGTAGCTGAACTCGTTGTGGATTGCTCGAATTTGATTGTTACATGGAAAAATGGACTTCATTGATTTTGACACGTAAAATAAAAACAACACTCAAGAGTTGTAATAAGATTTAATTTTGAACAACAATAAATAAACTTTTCGCCAAAGTTGCATTTATAATTTGTAGCCAATTATATCATCGTTTTCTGTGTGTTGAAATGTTCATTTTAATTTGCAAGTGTGTGAGTTTGGCGACACTGGTTCCCGTACTAAGGGAGTCTAAGGGCACTTCCACTGTTTTTTTCTATTCCGTGGGGGGAAGATTAAAAGGGTAATGTTTTCAACGGGAATCTTTTTAAAACCATCCGAAATTTTCTAAGATACCGAGTAAAAACTCCGATCCTTCGAAGAAATTTGTAAACATTGACACGCAAGATTGATCTTTAGACAAAATTGCGAAACTTCGGCAACGCTTTGATTGTTGAAAAAGTCTCTGAGTTTTAAACTCGATAAGGTTCTTTACTTTTTCACTGAAAGTTCTTGATAAGGCTTTTTAGGGGCACTGAAAGTTCCAGTCGGGGGTGCGGCGTACGTACAAGTATCTCCCGGGCAAGACTCATGTTACCATCTAAAGTTTAGAATGTAGAAGTTCGACATAGCCCTGCTTCGTTCTTCCCAGGCGGAGGGTACCTACCCATGAGGATGTCCCCACGAGGGAACAAAAATACTGAAACTTGATGTCCGCGCAAAACGGCTTTATAGCTAGCAATCACAGTTTCCAAATTAATGTGGTTTAGGAAAAATAACTGATTACAGTTATTTTTACTAAACCACATTAATTAACAACAACAACTTCAAAGACTTGTATGATTTTTTTAATAGTACTTAGTTTGTTTTTCTGAAATCAAATTAATTAACACTATCATAAAGTTGATATTCGTTTTTAATAGAAATAGCCTCAACGGAAACAAGGACTTGAGTAAACTAAATTTATCCAAACTAAAATTATAAATTCGAAAGTAACTCTGTCTGTTTGTATGTTGCCTTTTCACACCTAAACCATTGAACGGATTTTGATAAAATTTGGCAAGGAGATACATGGCACCCTGGGGAAGAACATAGGGTACTTTCGGTTTCAAGAATTTATTTCCCTAAAAGAATTTATTTTTTATTTACTTTGTCTCAAAAATAAACCTGAACAATTTATTTTTGGGCTGAAATCATGGGTTCCAGTATTTCTTAAGTTAGCGATATGAAAATTCAAACGTATGGTTTGGTAAGAAATAAAGAATTACGTTTTTCAACGTTTTTGTAGAAGCACCCTCCAAAGAGGTAAACATATTTGGGATAATTTCCGACATTCACGCGGGCAAAATCTAGTTCTTCTATAAGTTCTACGTGCGTGTGGGACTACTAAAAGAAGGTGATAATGAAACGCCAAAATGGATCGAGTTCTCGACACCCGTATAACAAAGTTGGTAAACAAAGAACAATTTTATCAATGACTCAGAGATTTGAGCAAATGTTATAATAATCTTACAAATATAAGAACAACAACATTAGTCAGTTTTTATCGTAGAATTTTAATATCAATAAAGTTTTTCCTTTATGTCAAGCTTGTCTGACGCTATCGATAAATAAAATCCAAGCTATTCTCCGAATATATGTATAAAAGATACAAGATAAAAGTTATACCTATTGAAAAGATAAATTCTTCTTTTCATGACTTGACAACAAAGGATCTAACGAATGTCGTATGACTGGCGACCTTGCCTTGACCTTGGTATTCATTGAAATTAAAGAACAAAGCAGTCCCCTTGATATTATTCTTGTGTAGTCTACAAAACCCTATCGAAATCTTGTTTGTAATTTTGGAATATTATATTACAGGGTGGCAGGGATATCAACGCACAAAGGCACAAACTCTTACCATGGGTTCAGTACATAATTCTGAAACATGCTACATTAAAGAAAAAAATTGCTGTTGCATACATTTTGACCGCGTAGTGATTGTTTTTTTTTTTTGACAGTTCTATGAAACAGTGTGTTTTTTTTTTTTTATAACCGTCTAAACATGTTTACGCTAGAGGGTCTAGACCCTCTAGAAGAATCATGGTTGCAGTTTGCGCGTCGATTCCTGCCACACTGTATACCCAAATACACCCATTGAATATAAAAAAAAAACTTTAGAAAAAAAAAACTTTGTATACAAGATGGAGATAACAATAAGACAATAAATTAAACCTCGTTTAACTAATGACGTTCCCAGTCTACATACAAAAAATCAATCAAATATATCAAATTGTTTAGTCACTATAGCTACAATAGTCACCGATCGGCAAAACCCATAGTCGGTCGGTCGGCCGATCGGTTTAAGTTTGAAAAAAGAAAACACTTTATCAATTACGATTTTAGTATTTACTAGCTGCGCCCCGCGTAAGTTTCGATCCCGTGGGAATATCGGGATAAAAATATACAGTACCCTATGTGTTAATCCTAGTTATAAACTATTTGTGTGCCAAATTTCATCCAAATCCGTTCAGTAGTTTTTTCGTGAGAGTAACAAACATTCATCCATCCATCCATCCATCCATCCGTTCATGCATCCATACAAACTTTCGCATTTATAATATTAGTAGGAAGTAGAATTTTACAGTTTTAAAAGACTCCTATGACCTATGCATTAAAATCCAGTAGTGTAAGTAGTGCCAGTGTTTTCATTTATTGACATATTGTGGTCTCCACGTCTATACAAATAATTAAAATTGAAGCATCTGTTTGTAATGTCAACATAAGTTTTTTTCCTAAATGCATATGAAAGTAGGAATATACGGTAAGTAAAAATATTCTTCTCCTAAATGCATATGAAAGTAGGTATATACAGTAAGTAAAAACAATCTTTACATTTTTTTGTTTCTCTGTCTGTTTGTTCCGGCTAAACTCCGAAACGGCTGGACCGATTTTGATTAAATTTAGTATGTGGATACTCAGAGTATCCCCATACCAAACCCTGGAGAAGGACATATGCTACATTATATCAACATATCACGCGGGCGAAGGCGTGGGCTGAAGCTAGTTTTATAAAAAGCATAATAGTAAGTCCCATTCCCGCCTTAAACTAATCTATTACCATAGGGGCATATGATACGCCTAAAAAATGGAGACAGATTTGGTCAATTTTTATTCAGAAACTGATATTTGCAATTGATCCCTAAATATCTCACGTGAGCAAAACCCGATAATTTCTTAGTATAGTGTAAGTACCTATACAAGACACTATTAGGTATACATGAATAAACTGAATTACTTTACAAAGTATATGGTTATGATGTCAAAGTGTGTGTAATTACAATCAATGGTGATTTGTGACTTGTGAGTGAGTTTGTGACGTTATTTCTTGCACACACCCTAACATACGAGAAATTAAGGACACTCAAAGTAAATTACAGGTCTTAGAATAAGGGGCGACTCAGACGCCAGACTTTTTATGAGATCGAGTCTTTGGCGCCAAAAGTCTAAAAGTTTAGTACTCATGTCACATGCCAAAGGAGAACGGCAGCTGATGTACACCTTTTAAAATGTTTGTTTTGGGTTCATATTTAAACAATTTAATAAGCAACTAAAATGGTTAATTTTTCAATAATCTAAATATTTTTAAAAGTTGGGAATAGTGAAAAAACCTTAATTAATGTAACATTGAACAAAACGAAAAAAAATGACAACAAAACTCAACTGGAATGGATGTACTGCATAGATTAAATCGAATAATAAATCGATAAACCTAACAACCGAATAACTAACGTCTTTTTACTGTTATAATATAACAGAACAGATAATTAATCATTAATCATCACTAATGTAAGATTTTAGTTATCATAATTAACTGATTCTTGTAAAATAATACAAAATCATATTTTCGTTTCTTTAATCGATTACCACTCATCAATCGATATACGATACAATATTAAAAAAAAAAATCTTTGACAGATGATAGATTGTCATGTTACTTTTCAAATTGTTTTACTTTTAATGGCTATCGTGCTGTTGATAGTGTGGTCGAGTTTTGCTGTGTTTCATGTGCATTGTGCTCTTCGAAACATTAGCTACCATAACTTTTATCTACGTCGAGTTGAGCTCTCTGCGGGAAGCAATAACAAGTTATTGTTGCAACTGCATTGTGGGGCTTAGAACTGTAGGGTGTTGCTCACATGTTAGGTTAGGTTAGAAGGGTATGACGCCACCAGCTCCCTTCCTAGATGAGGTTATAGGAATATAGTAGGTAGACCTGCTGAATAAAATAAAGTCATTATATGATATGAGAATTATTGTTTAATTTATTCCGAGTATATTACCTACCCTACCTACTCAAGTAGTGAAGTCAGGCTTGAGCCAAGTTCCATAATAATATTATAAACGAGAGTAATTCTGTCTTACGTTTTCATGCGTAAACCGCTGAACCACTTTTTGATTTTGGTGAAGATTTCAGTCGCTATTCGCTAAGCACACACAGCAAGCACAGCTGACAGTTTGGCCTCTAAATGAAAAGTAGTTTTATAGATCTAAAGGAACATAATTATAAAGAAGTTAGTTTATTAGGGTCAACTCAACCAAAAACTCAACTGTCAATTATCTAACTCTAGTAATCACGAAACCACTATCAAGTCAAAAAAGACTCTTATGGTAACCTAGTGATCATAATTATTGCACCCGGCCCGCCGATGGCGATTGTGTGGGAGACAAAATAAAACTTAACCTAACTTCTTAAAAATGCATATAAGTTAAGAACCCCAACTTTATAAAATCTACGAATAAGAGCCTCAATTATGTAATATTTTTACCTATTAAATGTAAATGTTTAGTGGCTAAACACGAGTTTTTTTAGGTGTACAAAACCTTCATACACGCTTGCCGTTCTCCTTTAGTTTTTTCTTTCTTTTGTATACTTTTTATTGTGTGTCACATCGTATGAATATTTTGATGGACAAGAAATTGTCTGTAGTCTGCGTCGACCCCGACAGGAACAAAGTTAAAAGTAACACCAGGCTGACATTTCCACAAAGGTCAAACAAAGTATGCAACTACCTTAATGTCATAGTAAGGGCTCATTCACACTGGGTCCGTCAACGACGATTCGTCAAAAAAGACGATACGTAATGACGGATGAACGTTCACGTTGCATACGGAATCGAGTTTTTTCACGATTCATCAAAATATCCGAATAGATGTTCACACTGAATTCGTGATTCAGTCAACGAACGGTCGTAGTGTGTGGGTGCAGCGCAAGGCATAGTCGTCCCGACCGATCCGTCACGACAACGATTCGTGATTTAAAACTGAAGGTTTTTGAAAAAAGACGAAACATCATTTAAGACGTATCCGTCATTTTTCACGATTCCGTAATAGTGTGAACACGGGCAATTAAAATGTATAGCCGCCCATACAAATCAAAATAACGATTCGTGAAAAAAGACGATTCGTCAAAAAACACGAATCGTCTTTGACGGATTAGTGTGAATGAGCACTAATTACCTAGGTCCTTGAATATCCTTTCATTTGTCCAACTTCATAATGCAAGTTGTATCGTGTGACGTCTTCCTCATTCATTTCTATTTCGTGTTACGTGCGAAAGAGATGCGCATATTAACATAATACTTACCAACCGGTGAAAGTGCACATGAATGTGCTCACAGCATTAATGTGCACATGTAGTGTTAATGTTAAAGAAAAATATATATATATACGATATATTAAGGTACCGAGACATACAGGACAGTTGTGGAGGTTAAGGAGCGTAAATGGAGGTCACGGTCAATCAAGGATCGAGGCAATCTTGACACCCATTTAACCTAAACTGGAATGGACAACAGGACAGTAGGCATACAAAAACCAAAATCCAACAAAAATCCATATTCATATCCAAACTTTTGAAACCATCTCTCATGGAGGTCTCTCTCAAGCGGTTAGACAAGGTAAATGACTTCACAATACAGCCAGTGATCGTGAATGCGTATGCTCGCCGTGTCAGTTCGAAAGGCACACTACATACCGTTATTTGAAAAAAAAATGAAAAAAAACTGAAAAAAATCGTACAGCTGCTTAGTAAAACTCCGCTGACCTCAGGCGTTTTATCGTCAGCCCTCGTTTGACGAACTCGCTTGCATCGTGGAATATGCTCTCTTGATGTGTTTCGTTTTTCAGGTTGGCAACCCCGGTGGGCGCCGTCGCCGAGCGCCGCAGCTTGCTGCATGGCCTCTTCTGAGCCTTCGAGCACAGGTAGTTATCTGGCTTTCTAAACCTAGGGACCACAGGATGGGATGTGGGATCGAGGATGCCAGATAATACAATATGGGGATAAAAATAAACATAAATAAATACATAATCAATAATAAAGAAATAAATTATCGTTAGCGTATCACTCGTGCCAGTCGAGTTTGACTTCTGTATTGGCTATGGTTGGGTTATTTATTATATATGGTTGTACCTTGTGAGTGATTCCTTGTAGTCAATATCGTCGATTCCGAACCTCTCTCGTAGATTCCTGAACACAAGAGGGCAGTACTCTTTGACCTTGAAGTGAGATGGCATGTTTTCTCTGAAACAATTGATTATTCAATTAATCTTTTGCTAACACCTTTCATGCAAGGCGCAACCCTAGCGAGTCTTAAGGAAAACCCGTATTCTTGCCTCATCATTGCATTACCATAAATCCGTTACAAGAAACGGAAAAGATAAGTAAAACAAATACATATTTATAATCAGGAGATTGATCGCATTTTTGCCTAATCTAGGAGGAAAAACTGTCTTAAAATAGTATCATAGTACAGACGCCAGCACAGGAAGCTACTACAATCTGTCAAATTTATTTAATAGATTTTCAACTTTAACGCTAAAGAATAAGGTTCAAAGTTGATTGGGAAAATTTGACAGTGACGGGTAGCTTGATGTGCTGGCATCTGTACACAAAGTAAATTGCCTTGTGTATTTAATTTAGATAGGTACCACAATAAATGGTGTAAAGCTATTAATATAAGCTATTAAGCGAATCGTTTAGCTCTATCAATTTTATTATCATTGACGCACCTAGTCTTAGATTAGCAACGAGATTATAAAATGGTTTAATAGTTCTTAATAGTCTACAAATTAGTGTCTGTATGATGGCGTAGCGTTGTCATTTGTGTATGTATAATTGACTATAATTACTAAGAAAATATCGTAGAAGATAGACGGTAGTACTGTAGTATTCATCTGTTTAAATTTTCTCTCGTGTTGGCTTACAATACAGGGTGGCAGGGATATCGACGCGCAACCATGGATTCAAATGATTCTGAAACCCCACGCGTTGAAATTTTTTGTCGAATAAAAAAAAACTTTGCTTTGCATTTTGACCGCACTTATCTATGAAACAGCAGATATTTTTTTTTTATAACCAATGTTGTTGTGTCTAGAATCATGTGCTGAATTCATGGTTACAGTTTGTACATCGATGTCCATGCCAGCCTGTATAATACCTTATGTAAAAATATAAGACAGCATAGTTCTTGGGGTGCACTAAAATAACTTCCAGGGGATGCGAAACTTAAGACTACTCTAGTCGTAGAAGTCAGCTCTAGTCGACTGATTACGATTACGCGAATCGTAATCCCTCTAAGTTCATAATCATATCTATTGATTGATATTTCAAATAGTCATTCAATAGGATTAGATGAACTTGAGGGTTGTATTGATGATTATAATCATAATCAGTCTATATTGTTCCCACTGCTGGGACACAGGCCTCGTCTCGAAGATAGGGAGTGGGCTATAATCTACCATGCGGGCCCAGTGCGAGTTGGTAGATGTCACATGTCTTCGAATTTTTTGTACTAGGACATGCCGGTTTCCTCACAATGTTTTTCTTCACCGTTTTGAGAGCAGTGGTGTGGTGATGATATAATTTACACATGTAAAGCGCCAGTCTGGGTTCGAACCTACGACCCTCTCGACCCTCGACTCTTAAGTCGCGGCCGGTACCACGGGGCCACCACTATCTGACATGTCATTGAGTGTATAAGTTTGAACCAAATAACTCCAAACCTGAGGTATTAGGCACCTGTCCCACCGTCAGCGATTAAAGAGAAGCAAGTAGAGCTAGTATCTAGTAGAGAGAAACAACCAGCGAGTGGGCGAAGGCGACGAGCGATTATTAGCTGGTATGCGTATGTGCTAAGAAGCGAGTTTTCTGCTCGACAAGCAAGCGTCGCAGATCCGTACTCTCTTTGATAGCTCTTGTCGCTGCGACAAACGAGTACTCGCCGGCGGTGTGAACAGTCGGCGATCAACTATTGATACATATACTTATCTCTTATACTTACGAAGAGAAAGAAAAAAATGTACAATAGATTCTAGACCCCGTATCTACAATCCTTTGTGTTTCTTGAGCGAGGAAAATCTTTGATAGCTACTCGCTTATTTGTGTGTGGGACAGGTGCCTTGGGGTTTTTCAACACAGTAATATATTTCTGATTAAATGTAATATCATTAAAATACCTATAAGGAAACTAGATATTTGTTCTTATCACTTACAATTTATTTCTTTTTTTCCTTGTCAAATTAATACCAAGATATTACGCTTATAATCTTCTTAAAAAATCCTTATCAAATTACTGATTTTAAGTTTAAAGTCATACATATTATTTTATCAATTATCAATGACCTGCATCCTTGTCTTTAGAATTAAACCTTCTTCGTCTTATTACAAAACGAAATCTAACTTTAGTTCTAGCCTAAATCTTTGAGCCAGTATTTGAATTTCAAACTTTATTTCGATTTATCCAAAGTTCGTAATACTAAAAAGACAACTTAGCGCCGAACTAAACTGTCATTTTTGTAAAAGAACGTTATTCGCATTTCTCTAACAGTTAGGTTCATAATTAAATAACTGGCTCGGTGATTTATTCCTAAAGGCCAATTCCCGTAATTAAAAACGTTCAAAATCTAGTCGCAATCTCATCTCAGCAACAATCAATGTCAAAAACTTGTCAAAAATGTAGGGAAATTAGAGGTATTTTTGACAGATTGAGGCTGAGATCAGACTGTGAACATTCTTAAAATTACGAGAATTGCCCATCTGATCTAAAGAAAAATCTTTAGGGCGTCAATTTACTTAGGCTAAAGTAAGTTTAATGGGCGACTGTAATATATACTATTGTTACATTAATGAAAAACATCTACATTTATTTTTAGCCCATATTTGCAAATAGATGAATTTGAATTACTGCAATTCTTTCTATTTTATTTAAGCAGCCTAACTTTACTAACCGGGCGAACCAGGGGCCCCTAGGTGCCCCTGTTTCGCACGGTTTTTACGACTTGACAAAACATCGAGACTTCTTTATGAAATGTGAGTTTAATATTATTATGTTATACCATAAACCTTTCAGGATAAATTCTCCAAATGATGGCAATAACCGCATCAAAATCCATTCTAGAGTTTAGAAGAACAACGCAATAATACAGACAGACACGAGAAGCGACTTTAATTTATAGAAGTTAATATAACAGTTGACTTATATCCAAATACTTGCAAGTTAAACATTAAAAGGACACAGCAAATTGCACTAAAATGGAGTTACAATAGAATAAACATTCAAGTTGTATGTTAAACAGGTAAAGCCAGTCTGTGGCAAACTTTTTGTTTGTTTGGGATTTTCTATCTATCTATCTATGCTTAGTATTAATAAAGCTGAAGGGTTCGCGCTGGAAATAACAGTCGAATTTGAAAATATATTTTTGCATTTGATAACCTATTCTTGAAGATGTTTATAGGCTATTTAATATCACGCTACGACCTCTAGGAGCCCAGCAAAATGATAAAAAGTTAGAAACAACGCTAAGTGAAAACGGAGTAATAGGCCGATCGGGCGATGCGGCGTGATGGGTTCGTGGGTCGAAATTTGACGCGAAAGTCGCGGGCAGAAAGTAGTAACTAAATAAAAAAACTGATTTTGATAAGATTCACAGAGATAGCTGGATTTCTATATTCTATAAAAGGATCGTCATCATTCTCCTGCCCTTATCCCAATTTGTTTGAGGTTGGCGCAATATGTCTTTTTCTTCCATATTTCTCTATTAGTCGTCATCTCGGTAGTCACCCCCTTTCCACCATACAGATAACTATTTCTATAGAAGAATCAAATAAAGACAAAACTTATCCAGTGCCCCTGAATAATACAATAACACTTAACCAATGCTAATGTATTATTCTAAAGCTTTTTCAGTATCACTATTTTTCTATCTTTATTTTTTCCTAGTCTGCAAATATTATCCTCAATTTCCATCACAAATGACTAATGCAGAGATAGATATATATATTTCCTTGAAGGAATGTTATGTTGCAATACATAGTAAAACATGCTACAAAATAGCAATAACTAGTATGAAAATGATTTGTCCTTGAGTATCTAATATTCATATTATACATTGCTCATAGAGAATTCTCTGAATTTTGTTTTTAAAAGAATTTAAATTTTGGACACAATATCACAATAACAAAAGAATTATATTATTGCATTTTAGATTTGAACCCTGACTTCTTTAGCGATAAACTATTGTTACAGGAAATACTTTTAGCTTCATCACGGAGATAACAACTGAAGATCATCTAATCATAGGGCACAAGGTTTCTGAACATGTTATTATCATTACTGCACATGTCATCATTATCTTACATTATGGAATAAACTTTTTATTTTATTAACTTTAAACATTAAGGGGTTTATTTATAAACAATGATTCAAGTTATGTTTAAACATCAAATAGTCGCTAATCACTACTTAACTTTAAGCTTAGTTTATGAAAAAAGGGGTAATAGTCTTAATTCTGCTTAAATAACTAACTGTAAAATGGAGGTTTCAGTTGAAGCCTAGTTTCCAATTAGAATTTAGGAATAGTTTAGGCAAATTCTTACTTGTTAAATAAATGGTTGTCAACTTTGAGCTTGGAGTAAGCTCTGAAGTCGTCCGGGAGAAGCATGACTGGTATTGTGACATGACTTAGCTCATTTATCTGAAAACGAAAAATAATATTTAGCTATCAACACAGTAGTATATATATGCAAATTAATGTTGATGTGACCAACATGCTTAAATGTATTGGACCTGTGTCCAACGCAATAAAACGTATTAGTAGTAGTCTATTTATATTCAATGGCAAGGAGACTTATAAAAACATAATGTATTGACTAAGTGCCAGAATTTACAACTGGATTTAGGTGTTTTAGTAAAGTTTTTTTATTATGCTAAATTCAAATGTAAACATTGTACAACCACAACAAACCAGTTGTGTGGGAAATGACATAATAATGATGCTTCGCTCGGTGAGATCGTTTCAAATAGGATTACACACCCGCCATACTACTACAATTAGTGCATAAAATATGAAGTAATTACCGTGTGATTCACACCCCACATAAACACAGATAGTAATGGTTCATTTGCACGAAACAGTTTCACTTTTTGATGTTTTACACGAATGTGTTTCTTCTTCAATTTGCTTAATCCAGAGCCAGGAACGGACATTTTGGATTTGTTTACAACTTCTACCAGAGTCAGAGAACAACCACTGTACGTAATTTATAGCGCGAGGTAATAATTAAACCATTTTTAGTTAACGGGGAATATATCGAATCACAAAGAAAGACGATTATAATGAGAAATTTATAGAAACTCGACACCCATCAACAGCAGCAAACGGCTTTTTGACAGACAGACACAGAAATTCACAGAATATAAAAGCAATACGAATTTAGTCGCCTAATTAAAGACGTACCATTAAAATACTTTTAGTCGATGGTAGTTTATCAAAAATACTGGTAGAATTCAATGTTTTTAAAGTAAGAAATAAGACGATCAATACGGCATTTGTTCAATCCATTATTTTAGTTAGATAGAGTATAACTTGGTACAGACGCCAGCACATCAAGCTACTACAATCTGTCAAATTTCTTTAATTGATTTTCAACTTTATTGCTAAGCTATTAAGGTTTAAGGTTGATTGGAAAAATTTGACAGTTTCGGGTAGCTTGACCTGCTGGCGTCCGTACATACGTACACAGATTTTAACATCCTTAGCGAGAAATCAACTGTCAAAATCATGTGTGGACTGTGGACGCGAGATATTGATATCGCTAGTGGGTGGCCCTGCACCGCCCGTAAAACAATCAAAGTGACATAACAAGATGTTAGATTGATTTGACGCACAATTTCCATACACTTTACGAATGAATCCAACCTCAGTTTGATCGTCTGGGTGCCCCATTTAAAGTCTTGTATAAAATATTTTGAAATGAACATAAATAAGATTAGTATTGAACATCTCTATTGCCTTGGGTCACCTATTGCGTGAGCAGCGTTCTTTACGGTCTTTTCACATTTATTTTTGCTGTAACAGCAGTAACTTTCTTACAACCAGGTTAAAGATTACTGTACAGTGCTTTTGATAGATTTGCAAGGGGCAGCAAGAAAACTTATTAAAACGAAAATAAAGATTACTGCGATTTTACAGTGATGCGACATTAGAGGTCGTTCAGACAAAAGCGGTGATGGTGGCAGACTGGCAGATTAGAGTGCATTCGATACGAGCGCGACAGCGTGCGTGCTCCTCACTCGCGCCGATCTCACCACAGAGACTTTGGTATTCATACTTTATGCCTCTTGTCGTATATATTCTTAATGCAAGCACGCCGCCCACGCTCAGCAATTACAACGTGCTTTATATGTAGATGTACTTTACTGCCATTTTACACAAAACAAACTACCAATAAATTAATCAATTAATCTGCCTTAACCTGGCAACACCCTTGGCCGGTCGTCTGATAGAGATTGACAGACAGGTCGAAAATATTTCTGAAATTATTGGAAAATAACAATTCCAGTATAATACCCGTACAATTTTGGTTTGCTCTGATAGAGTATTTACAGTGGTGTGCAGTGAATTTGTGTGAGAAACAATAATGATCATCCCGAGCCCGTTCGTTTACTGGGCACAAACTGAGAGTGTAATATCATTGAAGATAGAGTTAAAAAATGTTGTAGAACCTGATGTGAAAGTTCTCGAGAATAACTTGAAATTCTCGGCACAAGGCGTTGGCGCCCGTGGCGAGAGTCTTTATGAATTTAATTTGGATTTATTTTCAGCTGTAAAAACAGTAAGTACCTACATCGGAACTGATTATTTTTTAAATATTTAAACGCCAAATTTAATCTCTTTTATCAAGGAAGATAGGGTGTAATTACTCTGTTGTTACTATGTGATATCAAATAGTTCACCTATTAGAATAATGCTAACTGTTTTATGGAATGTTAGTACAACACAAATCATTTTTGTGGGATAACAATTTACAAGTTAGTTTCCAAGCATTCTATACTGAAATACATATATGTAAATAAGTCTTGCAATGCCAACACACACATGCCAATGCTTACATGCATGAATTGGCTCCTCTTGTTAACTCAGTAAATCATCATACAATAGGAACGAAAATTTTGTGAAAAAATCTATAATACAATCCCTAAAACAATGTTATGGTAAGAATATTTTATGAGTTAAACTGCACAGTTCATTTTGATTAACAATGGTATTTTCATATATTTTATTTCTGATAAGTAATATTATTACAAAATATTTCTAAGTTTTAACAAGTTTAATTTTATGGCCACCTTGTTTACTTCGAAAACAGGTAAATTATAATATATAAAGGCCACGCTAATATTCATACTAAAACTATAATTTATCCAAGTCTCAGCACGTTAATATGTGTTCGTGTTTTATTACTAAAAATTAAAGATATTGTAATAAAAAACCTTTAATTTGATAATTATCTGTAAGTTATAATTATCTTATTATTAGCCATTAATGTCCCACTGCTGGGCTACTATTTTTCCATGCATTTTTTTTATTGAAACAGCAGATTATTATTATTAGTGTGCACTGAGTATCTCCCAGCAATAATAATTATTTCTAATTTCAGGCTGAAAATGATCACATTACCACGGTCCGGGTGTTTGAAAACAGAGTGGAACTCATCCTGCAGAAGGAGAAGGCTGCTTGGTGGCCCCGACTGACTGCTCAGCCACAAAAACCTGCATGGCTTAAGGTAGGACAAATTTTTACATCAAATTAACCCAAACTTATCTCATGTTTATAATAGCATAATCAGCATGTGCCCACTGCTGGGAAGCAGGCCTCTTGGTAAGAGGGATTGGGCTGTAAATTCAACATGCGGGCCCAGTGCGAGTTGGTTGACGTTGCATATTTTCCAATTTTTTAGTCTGTTATTGTCCCACTGCAGAGAAAAGGCCTCTTCTCATCATACAGAGTAGGCACGAGGTCTGATCACCGTAATTGCTCAAAACAAGTTGGATTTGAGACTTATAGTTTTAATGGGTATTAATTATCACATGATTTTGTCGAAATTCAAAAAAACATTAACATTGATCAAAAGTAAATAATTGCATAAAACACTAGTGTAATATAACTACATGAAAAAATCTTAAATTGTGGGCGTACAAGCAAAAAGAGTCCAGTAGTGGGGTATTGAGTTAAGACTAGATTCATCTAGAATAGTCTGTTGATACATTTTTTTTTTATCAGATATTTGAAGTTGACATCCTGAAAAAAAATCTATATGAAATTGTAGATAATTGAGCATTTAAATTATTAATAACCAATTAAAATCGCGAAATGCAATTTTTTCACCCAACTTTACAAAACTTCTTATATATCTCGGAAACTAAATGCCGAGAAGTGGACCCTTTTTGCTTGGACGACCACAATTATCTATGAAAGATTATAGTGCTGTGATAATCTTTAAATTATCTGAGATTTATGTAGTAAGAATATTAAAGTATCTAAGAATAGAATATAGATTAAAATAAGTCAGGCTTGGCTTGGCTTGCCTTCAGATTAGCCAAAAAGTGATAATATACAAATTATAGTCTGGTAATATATTTATGTCTTTTTAGGGTTCCGTACCCAAAGGGTAAAAACGGGACCCTATTACTAAGACTCCACTGTCCGTCTGTCTGTCTGTCTGTCACCAAGCTGTATCTCATGAACCGTGATAGCTACACAGCTATAGCAACAAATACTAAAAACAGAATAAAATAAATATCTAAGTGGGGCTCCCATACAACACGCGTAATTTTTTTGCCTTTTTTTGCTCGATATTAATAACGGCAACAGGTAGACACTTGAAATACTCACCGAATATTTAGTTGTATATTCACTTTAAAAAATAACAAATTAAAATAAAATAAATATATTACCCATACAAGACGTGATTTTTATAGATAATGGTACGGAACCCTTCGTGCGCGAGTCCGACTCGCACTTGGCTGGGTTTTTTTTAATAATATTTCTCAAGCGTTTTACGTAGTTGTTACCCTTGAATCTTCATAATACAATGGATAATTAAATTCATTGTTATTCCATTGTATTTACAAATAACATACAGACAGAGTTAGTCCGTGTGTTACCTTTTCACGCTTAAACCACTAAACGGATTTCGATTAAATTTTACAAGGATATAGTTAGCATCCTGGGGAAGGACATAGACAACTTTTTGCCCCAGTAGCACGTTCCCGGGGGATAATTTCCGCCATCTACGCGGGCGAAGCCACGGACAGAATTTAGTGCGTTATAAAGCATAATCTATAATCATAATCTTCCTGCCCTCCCCCTTGTTACTTGGGGTCGGAGCAACACGTTTTCAATCAATATCTACTGCACAGTTATATGCAGAATCCAAAGTGCTATCAGTCAGGCAACTCTATATCCTCCAGTCCATGCTCCGCAAGCACTCAACTCATCCATTATCAGAGCCAAACACACACTTCACCAATTAGTTAATATTTTTTTTTTTAATTTCTTTTATTGTGTTCCTGCTTTTTATTATACCTAGTCTTGGCATAAATATTGTCACGAAGAAAAAAAATTTTTTATTGCAAATAATATTTATTACTTTTACAGTGTGTTAGTTTAATACATAAATATAAAAAGCTTATTCAAAGTGGTCTCCATTGGCTGCAATACAGTCCTTTAAACGTTGAGGCCAGTTATCAATAGAAGCACGCACTCTTTCCATGGGAAAATTCTTCACTGCCAATCGTATGGATTGTTTTAGGGACTCCAAATTATCATGGCGTTTAGAGCAAGCCGTACTCTCTAAAACTGACCATAAATCATAATCCAGCGGATTAAGATCGGGGCTAGACGACGGCCAGTCTTCAGCTCTGATGAAGTCCGAAACGTTCACTTCCAACCAAGACTGCGTGGACCGAGCTTTGTGACCCGGCGCCGAGTCTTGTTGGAAGGACCATACTTGGTTATTGAACATGGTGTTGTTAAGGGGCTTAACTACCTTCTCAAGAATGGTAAAAGTTATCAAAACATCGGCACAAGTGTATCAAGATACTTGTGCCGATGTTTTGATAACTTTTTCACAAAAATATGGCTCAGTCACTCCTTCATAGCTAACACCCCACCAAACCATCACTGAAGTCGGATAATGCCCACGTTGCACTCTGTCAACCAATTGGGAAGCTTCCTTAGAGCTTTGAGCATAAATACGGTCATTTTGTTTGTTAAAATGTCGCTCAATTGTAAAGATTTTCTCATCCGTAAACAAATTTTTTCTTTGACCTCCCTTTGCGTACCGCTTCAGTAGTTGTTTCGATTTTACCACCCTATTCTTTTTTAAATTATCAGTTAAAAAATGACCAGTGCGTCTCTTATAGGCTGCAAGTCCTAAGTCATCTTTTAAAATACGCGACATGGTTCTGGGTGCTATCTTCATCTCCCGAGATAAAATCTTTTGCTTTCGGGCAGGATTTCTTCGAATTCTTTCCCTTACTGCTTTGACCACCTTTTTCGTACGAACACTACGTGGACGGCCAGATCTTTTTTTGTCACAAACAGAGGAGGTATCATTGTACCTATTAATAGCCCGGTACACAAACATTTGACTAATACCAAGCGTATGGAGTTTTAAAAATTGCATTTGGCTCCATACCAACTGTGTGTAATGCAATCACAGCGATTCGGTTCCCTTTATCACCCCACTCCATTTTAATATCGCAAAATATTGTACAATGTATTGGCGCCAAAATTAGAAAATTCAATGAACAATCGTATAAAAATGACAGATTCCAAATTCAAATTTAATATCTTTCTTATTTTTAATTGTAACTGTATTTAAGGCCAGACTGTGTATTTCCCTATACTCGTAAACCACCCTAATTTTGCATTGTATCTTTTGTTTGTTTTTTATTACTATTTTTACTTGTATATCATTGTGTCCTATCTAGGCATAAGTTATGAGGCTTGCCATGCATAATTTTGAAGGTACACTGACTTCTAAGATACAGGTTTTTACCTAGTTTAGAGGTCAGGGTCTTTTTTACAATGAATCACTTAGCTTAAGCCATTTTTTTATTTGTTTCCTGTTCAATGTAATGTTCGTACATTTTTGGGAGAAACAAAGAATTATAATTAATTAATTAATATGATCTAAACTTAGGCCAAGAATTTGAGATAATTTTCAAGTTATGCAACAACAAACTGAATGTCATTCTTAACAAAGTTTAAATTTCATTGCAAGCAAAAACTTTTTAAGACCTTTTTTGTTACAAATGGTCACTCAAAAATCAACTTAGAATACATTTCACTAAAGTAGATTAAGTGACGATGGAATCTAAATTATAATTATATTAATGAATCTGAGATTTTGAACCCTGCTATGTATAGTATAGTAAATTCCCTAAAACAATCCATTGTAAGTTACAGTAGCTGCAGATATTGATTCTATCTTCATTCTGAAAAGAGGGCTGTCAGAGCCATCTACAATCTCAGCAGACGCGAATCTCTATGGGAACTTTTTATAAAAATTAACATCATGACGGTTCCTTCTCAATATATATACGAAAACATTACGTACGTTCGAAAAAACTACATAATTTTGGTAATATAAGTGACAGGCATAATTTTAACACTAGAAATAGGAACGAACTAGATCAATAGCACTTCAGATTGTCTAAAATAAAAACTTCTTTTATGGGGTACTGTTAAAATGTTAAAATAAAATACCACTCGCTATTCTTCAACTAAATGAGAAGACATTTAAAACATGCATTAAACGCACATTATGTAGACAAGCATGTTATAAGTTGGATGAGTTTATCGTATTTAAAAATGCTTGGCTTAATGCTGGTCTTGCTCCACAGGCACTTGGGCTAACTAGTTGATCACAATTTCAATATTTGGAAGATGCTTCCCCTTTCTTTTTTTTTTAGTGTTTCTGACATTACAAACTTAATGTTATTTTATTCAATCAAGATTTAATTCTTGAATACTTCAATATTAAATACCTCTTCCTGATTGGTAGTATTTTTTTTTCATCTCTTAAATAAATTGCAAACTATAGTTTTGTATAATTTAGAAATATTTTTTAAATTTTGTACATGTAAGAACCATGGAATCGTTTATTATGATATTTTGATGTTGACTTAAAAGAGCATGGCAGTTGAGAATATGTCATGCTCACTTAAACGTCTCACTGGTGGTGGCGCGTGTGTTGGATCATTCGGTTCCCTCCAAAATGGCTGGATGGTGCTGATCCACGCGTCATGTTCGTGAACGGGCGCCGTCGGTTGAGACTGGTCATCTCGTTAACTGTCAGGGCTTATTTTTAATTTTATATTTTAAATTGTTTCTTTATTTGTTTTTTTTTACATTGTTCTCACATGAAAAAGCAATAATAATAATGTACCCACGATTTTGTAATAATATCTTGATTTAAAACAGTATCCGTGGAGTTTCTTGCCCGTTCTTCTCCATAGAGATCTACGTTTTGGAATGGGCAACTAGCTTCAACTTTCTGACTAACTGACCGACTATTTAATTTTTACAATTCAAAAAATATTATAAATGGTTTAATAATAATAGTAAATGGTTTAATTGAAATATTTTTTTTGAGTTTGAGTAAATTTGTAGTTACATGTTTTTGTGACTTTTGCAGATAAACTTCGACCTGTGGATGTCAGAGGACGCTGCGGACAGTGAAGACGAGAAACGTGACGTCATGAAGGACTACCCTGGAATGTACGACAAACTGCACAAAGAAGAAATGGGCTACAGAAAAGGTGAGTTATGAAAATGAAAAATAGTTTAATATTTTAACAAAAAACAAGAAAAGATTGGAACCTTCTTTTAGATAAGCCTGTGTTAGGAAACTCGGTTGATGAGTTGTTGAAGAAATTCATGCATTAACCACAGTAAGCAAAACTTGAGCAAAGTAGCATGGGATATCCTTGACACCCATGTCACAGTGATTAAAGAACACACATACACACACACACACACACACACAAACATAGAATATTAGTTAGATTACATACAATTATTGTGAAGCCAAAGATCAAAGTTGTTTAATTTTCTAGAACTAATAATATAACTATTGATATCCTTGTTACTGTAAATGACTACGGAACTAACAAAATAATAATAATAATTGTGCAAGTGACCCCCTGCCATATTATCTGTGTATTTTATATAAAACTTTAGTCAGGCAGGGACTATAGTCTTCGATAACTAGCTTAATTTCGCCACTCAAACACAATCCAATATCTCTGTTTCCATATCCTGCAATAGTCCTACACCAACCGGGGGTTGTCCTTGGGTGCACTTGCATAGTGCGAACAGGGACAATCGTCGATTGGTGCCTCATTTAATTAAAAATGTCCAACGGGCCTCTGCGAGTTGGCTTCGGCCCCTCATACGCCTTCCAAAAGACCGGGACCTCATGGCCTCGAGATATGTAAACACACGACACAGGCCCATAGATCAATACCTTCATATTTTTATCATAAACAAAACTTGTGTTAATAAAAACTATGTTAGTAGCACTTCTCTAAAAGTGGGCACAATATCTTTCATTGAGCAAATGTACATAGGCAGAAGTTCGCTTGCTTCTTGGTTTGCATGCCGGCAACAGCTAGTCTTAAAATATTCATCTGTCTGGTTATTGAAGCCAAACAATTCCATTCCAAATACATTTATTAGTAAACTTCGTATGCATTACAACACATGATTTGAATTGAATGGTGTAAGTGTAATGAATAATGTTGTCATAAGTATAACTACTGTAGAAATTTCAAGAATATTCCTAGCATTGGATCTTTGACAGTCGTTACGAGTCGTCAGAAGCCCGAAAGTCTGACAACCTGTTACCATGGGGTATCGTATTACCCAGTAACTGGTTGTGGAGTTCAGATAGGCAGTCGGTCTATGTAAAATATTGGTGTTTAAAGGCCAGGCATATGAGATGTTCCTAACATTCTCTATTTATTTTATTTTTGAGTTATTTAATGTCGTTATTTCGATCCGGTGGAAGGATTGTGTGAATGATGATATGGGTAGAGAGGGTTTGACTACCGAGATGACTACTGATAGTATAGCAGTAAAAGAAATGTTGCGCCGACCCAAATTAATTGGGATAAGGGCAGGAGAATGATGATGAATGCCGTTATTAACGTAAACATCGCATTTAGTGTCAACATTTTTTTTTATGCATGAGTACGTGTCTTTTGACTATGTGTATCTTATGTCTTTTTTCGTTTTTTTTTATTATTATTATTGTTTTTTACTTGTTTTTTCTTTCTTTTTCTTCATTTCTGTCTCTGATCTCTCTTTTGAGTGGATGAATAAGTTGAAGAAACATCAGATTATAATTTCATGTTTCCTCAACCTGAGCTTGGTGAACTATAATGATTTTCAATATGAAAGACTGTCTAAGTATACGAAAATATATGAAATATAAAATAAGGCATCTGAACTTTCTACGCCAAATAGGTCGTGTCGTTATAAAAAGATTCGTCAGTTAGTTTTTTTTGAAAAACGATATATTAAATTCCCGGCTTTTTGCTAGGACATTTCGAAATGATAATGATAACACTACTTTAATGGCAAAGGCACAAAGGCCGCATTTAGTGTGACCAAGTGACTAACAAGCTCTCTTGAACTGGCTTTATTTACAGGCTTAGGAAATGACGCCCAAAAATGGCTTAGGGACTTATTTGTTTTACTTCTTATGCAGTTTTTGAAAATACTGTAATCATATATCAATCAATCTACCTAACCGTTTCCCAAATATTTTGGGATCGGCTTCCAGTCTAACTGGATGCAGCTGAATAATAGTATTTTACATGGAGCGGATACAACTTAATTTTGAATAACTACAGTTATGTACTTGAAGCATAACTTCAAGTACCCTATAGTTAACTGTTTAAACAATCTTTTCATTAGATATCGGTACCCACCACGTCTGTGAAGATTCACCAGCTAATTTTAGTTTGACCCTGCGTACCATCTCTTATTCCAGAGGACCTCAAAAAAGTATACCTGAAGCTATACAACCTCTTCCAATTCGTGGGCTACATGTACGTGCTAGCTGTCATTGCCGTTAGATACGCCAAGCTCGAGTATGAATCTGTGGCTGATACATATGAGCATGTTGGACCCGCCATGAAGTTCTTACAGCTGCTACAGTATCTTGAAGTTATGCATCCGCTGTTTGGGTATACTAGGGTGAGTGAAATACATAATTTACAAAATATAATTTGTGTACTCAAAAAACAAAAGTAATATATTCAAATTACTCTGAAAATAAGCAGCGTTAACATTACTTAAGATGGTTTAGTTTAGACAGTCCTTCAAAATGCCCGCCCTTCACCACTAACAAGCTGGGAAGAAGAAGTGGTGCAACAAACTCCCCAGCAGCATATCCCTGCCATTATTTTCTTTCGTATCCGCACGAACTAAGCAAGAAAAGGTCAGGCTGTGGTAAAAATATCAGTCGCCCAGCAAAGCGGTAGCGAGCTGACTGTTAAGTATGGTTGCCATTCGTGAAGGCTATTTTACTGGACCCCTTTCCATGCTAAAAGAGGCGCGGTCGCGGCCCAAGATTTTGGGGGGTCACCAAGTAGTAAGTTAGTGACTTAAGTTAATAAGGCAAGGAAATCATGCAGACTCTCGTCAGCTTGCATGGTCTTGGGGAGGGTCATAACCCCCCCCTCCCCCCTCGGACCGCGCCAGTGCTAAAAGAGAATCGGATCAATTTGAATCTTATGTTTAGAGACGACTTAAAAGTCATTAAGAAATGTTATGTATAATTCGAGCACGACACTAGCAATTAGAATTACCCTTTTTCCTTCATATGATTTCAGGGTGGAGTACTAGTTCCATTCCTACAAGTGAGCGGTCGAGCGTTTGTCCTGTTCGTGATGATTGAAGCGGAGCCACGCATGCATTCGAAGCCCGTGGTCTTCTATCTGTTTGTCATGTGGAGCATGATTGAAGTTGTTAGGTAAGGCGGACTTTATAAGACATTTGAGGCTTACACCTTCTGAAAACCTAATTAATTTAAACTGTTGTCCAATGTCAAATAACTAGCTAGCAAAACTCCGTAGATGTGATGGGTAGCGATATATTATGACGTTAAAACAGAAAAAAGAAAAGATTTTTTTTACTGATAATTTCAAGTAACTACACTACCAGCGACCGATGACCTCGTAGTCAGCTCATCAGCTGTAGTGACTTAAAATTAAGTTTAGATTTTATTGTTTTATCATCATTAGATGTCGATCACATCTGTGGAGTTTCGCTAGCTAATTTAATTTGATCCTGTATCATTTGTTGTGAATTGATAAGCTGTATGTTAATTTATCCTTTTTATTTTTCTCTCTGTTCTGTCAATTTTTGTCATGGTCTGGCAGTTTTAGTAATTTATGTGGCCTACCCAAATGTCCTTTGGTATTGTTAGTCGAATCGTTGAGCTCCTGAAGTTTTGAGTTGAGCTAAAGTGAAGAAGGGCCGAAACTAACTCAGAAGTTAGTTTCGGCCTTTCTTCTCTGACTAGTCAGATAGCAAACGCCGACTTCATCTAGTTTTAAAATATGATTGACATTTAAAAGTGTTTGTACAAACGTACTTACAAAATAAAATAATTTACTAGACTTGTTCTATGTATAACTTTACCATAAATTAGGATCCCCCCATTCTTCAGGAGTAACTCGGTGCATTTATTTACTAGACTGGCCTAATATAGGAGGTTTGGGGTTCCAGAAGCTACTGTAGTTGATATATTTCTTTTCTGTTACAGGTACCCATACTACATCTCACAGCTATACAAAAAGGAAATCTACATCCTGACCTGGCTGCGCTACACAATGTGGATACCTCTCTACCCTATCGGCATTATATGCGAAGCTATTGTCATCCTCCGGAACATACCATACTTTGAGGAAACTAATAGATTCACAGTCGGGCTGCCAAATGAATGGAATTTCGCCTTCCATATGCCAACGTTCCTGAGGATCTACCTTCTGTTTCTCACATTCCCAGGAATGTACTTCGTCATGAGTCATATGCATAAGCTCAGGAACCACAAGCTGAAGCCAAAGATTATCATTAAGAAGTCCAAATAGGTAAGGCTGTGTCGTTTCCCACCAATATTTAGAGAAACGGTGTGAAATTTGACGATGTACTGGGTAAACGGAAAACCCTTGTAAGTCCACTTTTAATATTAAAATATTAAGCATTTAAACCTTTAAAGGGAAGACTTGTTTGTAATTGATTTAGAAAACTGGTTATTTATTCAAATATGTATTGTGCACAAAATATATTAGGCCCTTTGTACTATCTCCAAAATCTATATCTGACCACCGTAAGGACTATTCCTGCTTGCAGCTCATATTATTTGTCGACCTAAAAAGGATCCTCTTTTGTTTTACTTACGGACGCAGCTTTGGTCATCCTGTACACGGGATTTTGTTTTCAAAATCGTCAGATATACGTTTATTCTGCGGCGCGGTTTATACGCCTTTTGTCGGCACGATTTCGTCAGTGTTGTATGAATCGGAATCTCGTTGGCAGATACGTTTTTTCTACGGCACGGTTTATACGCCGTACCGTAATAAAACCGTGCCGTGTACAAAGGGCCTTATGCATACCAGTAAGTGTAAAGTTTCCTTTCACATTATTATGTAACCAAAGAAGACAGACTTCAAACTGTAATAAATATTCATACATTTAAACATTACCTCAATAGTTAGTTAGAACAGTTTCAGCCATTTCTCCTGCCTTGACTACTAACACTACATTCGCCTAGTTTTGTAAAATACAGCACAAATAACAGAGTACGCAGACGCACTGTCAACACATTCCATACAAACCAACCGTGTCACCGTTGACTTCCACTACGTCTCAAATGACGTAAGGTCTAATCAGATTTAAGTATCTAATTGATGTTCTTTCAAGTTAAACAAATATCAACTTTATTTTAGTAGTAATTAAGTTGATTTCAGAAGAGTGACTAGCACTATTTAAAAAGTCTTAAAAATGTTTGAAGTTGTATCGTAAACTGAATTTATTGTGTAGGTATTAAAGTTATTTTTCAATAACTCATATTTGTTTACATGTTTGGCTAATAAATCGCGAACGGTGATTAGAGAAACGGCATTGAATGGCGAAGGTGACAGAAGTTGTGCGCTCACGCACTTTCGGCGCCACGAATTTTATTAGTACTACCGTCTCTAGAACTTGCCGGCGCGGCGATTCCGTGCTTTGTGGCCAAAATCAATAGTCTGTTTGTAAATAATTCCTAATTAATTAAAAAAAATAACAAAATTACATCCTAACTTAACTAAAACTATTCACAAACTAAAACATGGCGTCGAAAAATTCATCCGCATCGCTGTCGACTGGTAATGTACCCAAGAGACTGGCAGCATTGCCACGTTGTATGGCCTCCGACCATGGTAAAAGCCAGCCCTTGGGTCACGGGAAGTGTCAACCAGGCGTCAGTATTATCAAAATAAGATTTAAATTATGGTATAATTAAAGGCATTTAGTGAAACGTCGATTTTATGAAGTATAAAGCCTCGTTCACACTGACACTAGGTGACTAGGAGGACATAAACTGCGTTATAAAATGACTAAAACTTTTGCACACGGAAACGTACTACTGGGATTTTTAAGTACTGTATGTGTCAATCCAGGTTATAAACTATCTGTGTGCCAAATTTTATCCAAATCCGTTCAGCCGTTTTTGCGCCAATCCGGAACATACATTCGGACAAAAATTCTTCGCGAACAAATGCGCGAAATAACTGGTGTATCGTAAAAGTCTCGAAGTACCGTATCAAATATTACAATAATTAAACTTACTATTTTGCCCGAGGGAGGACGTTAATCCCGTAACACCATTTTTTTTTTTTGGCAACCCTAAATGGTAAAACGTTTCAGTCATTATTAGTAGAAATTAGAATCATCATCATTTCAGCCGAAAGACGTCCACTGCTGGACATAGACCTCCCCCAAGCACCTCCACTTCGACAAGTTCTGTGCTTCTTGCATCCAACGGGTTCCTGCGGCCTTCACAAGGTCGTCGTGGGGAGGCCTTCCAACGCTACGTCTTCAGGTCAGAAATATGGCAAAAAGTACTGTTCTGTGTTGATGGGTAGGATGTAGACATTGAAATCCCTCCTAAGTTTCAATTAGAGTTTCCTATTGGGTGTAGGTATTATTAATTCTGTTATAACAATAGAAACTAGTAGGATAGAATAAATAAAAGTCTTATGTCCTTCTTAGCTGATAAGATATATATACATGAATATAATAAACATAGATTTAATATTTGTACATTAATTGTTGCATTTTACGGTTGCGCGTAAATCGTTCCAATTTGAACCTTATGGCTAAGCAATACAGCTGTAAACTGCTGGTGCATCACTGTGAAATGCAACCTTTTTTTCGTAAAACGGTGGTTAAGGATGAGCTTATATGCATTTGATTTGCAAACTTGTTTTTTGGTGATGTGATTAATTTATTTAAATACTTGTTTGTTTGTTGAAATGAAAATTATGAATTCTCATGTCAATAAATTAATGACGAACTTGTATTGTGAAGTGATTATTTATAAGAATTATGTTTACATTTTTGTATAATGGATGGTGAAAGTAATAAATGTTTTGTTTATAAAATGGAGAAGTTGTTTTTATGTTTATGATGAATTTCCCATGTGTCTGTTGTATAGTTTTTAACCGTTTGGGAGGTCCGTAGCTACTACGTAAGCCGGTGCTGACAAGGAACTGGTCTAACTCCTTGTCATCAGATAGGTTGAAGCGTATAAGCAATCATATAATGGTAAAATATAATGTCAAATATGTCAAGTAAATGATAAACCGACTTCAAAAAGGGAGGGGGTTCTCAATTCGACTGTATTTTTTTTATGTTTGTTACCTCAGAACTCCGTTATTTATAAGCCGATTTGCAAAATTCTTTTCTTATGTGAAAGGATATACTTTCAGATTAGTCCCATAGAAATGTTATCAAAATCGGTTCAGTAGTTTGGTTTAAACCAAAATTACGGATAAAAAATCAAGTAAATAAAATTGCGTAGTTTGCTGTTCACAACTAAAAAGTGAAAAATCAAAACTTTTTTACAAAAAAAAACAACCGACTTCCATAAAACACTAATAATAAAGTCTTTTATTCCGAAATTGATACAGGTTTTTTTTATATCTTAATACTAATTCACTAATCAAAATATGTCTCTAAGCTCGGTGTGCCTTACAGCGTAGGCCTCCTACAACGCCTTCCACTGTTTCCTGTGCGTTGCCACTCTTAGCCAAAGGGGACTTAGGGTCAGTTTCAATTCATCTTCCCGTTCTCTCTCGGATACCAGAGGGGCAATTCTCGTAATTTTAAGAACGTTCACAGTCTGATCTCAGTCTCAATCTGTCAAAAATTCCTCTAATTTCCCTACATTTTGACAGGTTTTTGACATTTGTTTGTCGCCGAGATGAGACTGCGACTAGATTTTGAACGTTTTAAATTACGACTATTACGAGAATTGGCCTTCAGACTGTTACCTGCTTGCTCCATTTTTCGTGCTTGCAACGGAGCATATGCTCTGTCGCATCTCCATTTTAGTTGGTTAAATTGTGTTAGGATGTCTGTTAGTTTTGATTTGCGCCTGATGTCAACATTCCTGACTCTATCTTTTAACTTTAGCCTCGGTATGCTCCGTTCAATGGCTCTCGTCAAAGCCCAGTTTTCACTGCCATATGTGATGCAAGGAAGAATGCATGTATCAAGGGTTTTTTTCTTGATCTTTATGCCGAGTTCCTTACTTTTCATAATTTATTTCAAAGCCCAAAATGTTTTCTACCCAGTAGCGATTCTTTTATCAATTTCTTTGGACATTTGGTCGCTTGGAGATATAATCTGACCCAGGTATACATATTCCTCAACATATTCAATTTTTTGTCCGTTGATAATTATGTCTGCAGCTGTTGAGTTTGTCATCATTTTTGTTTTGCTAGAGTTCATTTCCCAACCCACTTCTCAGCTTCTGTCCGCTAGGGTTTGTATTATGGATTCCAGTATTCTTGGGTTCTCCTCCAGTATGACAAGGTCATCAGCGAATCTTAGATGGTTTAGTCTAGATCCGTTTATGTTTAGTACTAGATGATTCCATTCCAGTTTTCCAAACAATTGTTCTAGTACTGCTGAAAATAACTTTGGTGAGAGTGGGTCACCTTGCCTGACCCCCCTGTCAATTGGAAAAGTATCCCTTGAGAGATTCAACTTGATGCTAGCTTTGCTCTCGCTGTAGATTTTTTGATGACTTTTACGTAAGCATACTGGACTCCCTGCTCCATAAGACTTTGCCATACGAACTTATGTTTGAGGCTGTCGAAGGCTTTCGAGTAATCTATGAAGGCTAGGTATGGTAGGTAGTACTCGTTGTATTTTTGTATGAGCTGTTTGATGGTGTGTATGTGGTCAATTGTGCTAATGGTGTTTGATATTCCGTCCAGAATCACTTTCGCAAAAGCCTTTTTGATGAAAAAAAACTTTAATATCAGAAGTCGGTGGTGAAAAACGAAATATAAAAACCAAAGACACCGACTTCCGAAATTAAAGTTATTTTTCACTTTATAGTGTTTTTATGGAAGTTGGTTGTTTTTTTTTTGGAAAAAGTTTTTATCGGTGCTTAAACTTGTAAATAAGACCAAAATAGCTTGTTGCTTGGCAACAGAAAAAGTTTGGTAACAAAGTTCCACAGTTCATATTTATCACTGTCAAACAATAAACCTGTCCAATGTCTTGAAGTTAATTTTAACATATCAGTTTCAAATACCTTAATTCCATGATCATTCTCTTGCCCTCATCCCAATTTAAGTAGGCTTAGCTATCGCATTAGGTTTCTAAACCTGTAATGATAGTTTAAGAGTTTTAAATAAATAAATAAATTTATTTGGGGTCAGCACAGCATGTCCTTATCTCCCATACCATATCTTCTATATTATGATGATATGGCTAGTAAGGGGGTCAGTCACCCCCTTAATATATAATAGGCCAACCCCTGATCTAAGACGTTGCCTGAGGCAGCAGCACGGTGCGGGAGGGGTGTGGTGACGTCATGCGAGAGCTCAGTAATTGGTCAACTTGTGACAACTATCACCCCACCCGCACCACGCAGCTACCTCAGACGTCTTATTATCGCGTCATATCGTCTTTCATACAGTCCATTCAGTTTCTTCAGTTTTCCTCCACTCATTGTTTCAATAAAAGTAAAACTCACCATTTCATACTATGCTTTATTGAAATAAAATTGCCTAAATAAATAGTAACCGCACTTTGTTCCACCAGCAGAAGTAATGTGTAACTTTACACCAAGGAGGCTTTTTAGATCACTAATGGCTTCAGAAGCACCTTGTCTTTGCCTTCTTAAGAGCGCAGTTTGAGGTAGGCGCGCTGGAACCATTCCCAGGGCCTGGAGTGGGCGTAGTACTCATGGAAGATGGGTTCAACCAGAGTATCAGGGGGGAGAAGTTTGTATACCTTCTCGCCGTAGTAGGTGCCAACCTGGAACCAACGGAAATTTATTTAGTTTATGCTGTAAGTTACTGTGTGTACTGTATTTATGTTTGAACCTTCTCAGCCGTAAGAAATCCTTTATAAAACAGATACAGTATTTTTATCTCACCCAGCGACGCGCACTTTACTTGTGGTTACCATGTGTAAAAACAAACCCACTGTGAATGTGCGCAGGAGCTCTCGGTACCGTCAAGACACGGGTGAAATCCGAAGTGTGTTATGTGCTGACGCTACTCGTCTTCACGCACCCATATACAGCATGTTTGTACACTTGGTTACCTCAAGTAAAGTGCGCGACACTTCAAGAGATAAAAATACTATACATACATAGATACGCGTGAAAAACATAACCCTGTTTTTGCTGTCACTCATTCAGGTAATAAAAGGTGGTTATTAGTTGATCATTGATTTATCTTATGTTCGTCCGTGTGTCTGAAGTCCCCAGATAAGTTCTCGTTAGCTATTGATTCAATATAGTTATGCATAAGATAAACGCCGTTTAACTGTCACTGATAAAACATAAGTAATGGAATCTGGAAAACGCAGTAAAATTTTTACTGAAAGAAGATGCTTGTTGTCGAAGTGCATAAAGAATTTGTCCATATAATCGACAATAAAAGAACGGACGGGACTTCTGTAGATGCCAAGAAACAGGCTTGGATAGCGCTGACAAATAAATATTTGAATAATTTTAATATTTAGCTTTCACTGGCAATTCAATTAAATAATACACGATAAAAGTGCCTCAGAAACCGGGCAGAATGATGTGGTCGCCTATAATTGGAGGCGCACACTTGTATTTGTCCTTGTTCATGTTTACATACATGTAACTGTGTAGCCTCTGTTGGCGATCCAATAAATAAATGAATCTTTAGTTCCATTACTCTACTTAGAATCTACATGGCTAAAATTGCTGCAACTGAAGTTGTTAGGAACAAAAAGGATACAATCCTACTTTCCTTAAAAACTTCTTACTAATCCTAATCATGTTTTTACTTAACAGTACTTTTTCAGGATAAACTATTGAAATAGGCTCTAAAGGAATTAAAGTAGCAACCTATTTAGACTTTACTTTTCCTGTGACATACATGTATTAAACCAAAACCCAATGGCCAATGGTATTGTTTGTAAAAAAAGACCTATATTTAAAAGGATATCAAATATAGGTGGTATTGTTTATTGAACCTAAATTAGTTCAGTATATTTTCTGTAGGCATCTTTATTAATATCCATACAAAGAGTAACAAAGCCATTATTAATATATATTTATTGTCTAATGGTCACCAGCACTCCTGCAGAGCATGAGGTCCTAGGTTCAATTCCCGGCTTGGGCAGTTTTATTGGGTTTTCTATCTCGAATTTCTCAGTAGCAGGCCGGAGTCTGGATTTGTGCCTGATTGATGGCAACAGTCTCACCCTGTATTACATGGGACAACTGGAGATATGTGGGTGTGATATAGATACACCTCTAACTAACCCTTCCGGGAAAATAGGTGTGATGTAATGTTATATTACATCAGCAGGAGGATCATCAGGAGCAGTGGTGACCCAGTGGTAATGGAACCGACTTACGAGTTGTAGGTCGTGAGTTTGAACCTAGGCAGGCACTTTACTTCGTGTAAATTATTTCATCACCACTGCTCTCAAAACGGTGAAGGAACACATTTTGAGGAAACCGGCATGTCCTAGAACCACAAATTCGAAGACATGTGACATACTCCAACCCGCACTGGGCCCGCATGTTGGATTATGGTCTACTCCCACTCACAGAGAGGAGGCCTGTGTCCCAACAGTGGGAACATTATAGGCTGATTATGTAATGTTATATTATGTTTAATATATAAAAGGAGCACTTTACCTCCCATCCGGGAACATCCTTCATGAGTTCAATCTCAGCGTCACGGTTCCTACGGAGTTGCTTCAAGTATGCCCTGTCCCTCTCTGCCAGCAACATTGGGTATATCGCCATCTTGGCAGACCGCATCTCGATCTCATCTTTAGTAATTTGCTTGTAGTTCTTACTATACAGATACATTGAAAATGCTGTGATGCCAATGTAGCCAGCAAACATAGTATACCCTGAAAATAAATCAAAACAAAGTGTTGACTGTAGACCTGGCTTTAAATGTAACTTTTTTAGTATACCAATACAGGATATGGGGTCAGAATATTGAGAATATCTTTTATAGCAACCTAGTCTAAGCTTAGGTACAACTAAAAAATTAAATAATCGATAAATTATAGGGGTCATCAATAGTGAATGCAAAACATAAGTTACAATGAATGTACTATCAAATAATATGGATTTTTCTTTACATTTTAAGACACATTATAATGTGAAGGGATTGCTTTGTGATCAATTTGGCAGTAGAGTGTATAGAAAACAATACAACATAACCTATAAACTTAAGTTACATAATCTGGTATTAGTCTCGTTTGTAAATCAAGATGAGGGAAAATATTATTTTACTTACCGCTAAATAATGTTTTTGCAGGTACTCTTTTATAGGGAATCGGTTTGTAGCCCCCCGGAGGGGGCAAATCTTGTTTACGGGCTAATTGACAAGCCTCCATCTTTCGATTTGACAAAAGCCGATTTTCGATCAGACCAACAACAGTGACAACAGCTGACTGACATTTAGAATTTTTTGACGTTTGCGTTCCAATACACCACAGCGTTTTTAATAGTAAAATTTAAATAAGTAACATTATTATTCGTATCCTTAGCAACCATCAGAAGCTTTTGAATATATTTTTCGCGTAAAATAATTTAAGTTTAGCAAGACATGAATCCTGCAGCTACCGATGCTGGTGTTCAAGCTGATATTCCGGAACCAGAAAATGAAGAAGAAACACTGAAGATAAGACCGCTAGAACGAATCAAGCTCCATCCTAAAGTTCCTATTGAACCGTCTGCGTATGGCAGAGGGAAGAATTTTAGCCGTCCGTGGATTCTACAAGATGGACGCGAAGCTCCTGATAAAGGGAGTGAGATGCGTCACTGCTATAAAGTCCCCAAGAAATCAAAATACGGGCAAGGTAATTTATTGCCATTCGTTTTTTTGCAGGAGCTTTTCTAAGTATAATTTTCTATAGTTTCACTTGGCAACATTATACTATAGAAGACCATAATATCTTAAAATTTTCAATTTTACTTCTAGGTATCCGCATGCGAATGCTAACAGATTTCTTTTGGGAACAAATGCTGGACGAAGTAATCGAAGAGCTGAAGACATCCCAGCCAGTCTCCGAATATTGCACAGAATATGACGCCAATTACGTCAAGGAAGATTTTGAGCCTCGTAATTTAGAAATTACTGCTGATAAAAACGTAAGTCTGGTCTAACCTCTCGAAATCTACCTAGGTGCTTATAAAGGGTGTCCATGTAAAAAACTGGTATTCAGATCCGGTTAGACTGGTAGCCGACCCTAGCATACTTGGGAAAAGGCTAGTCAGATGATGATGATGACTTATAAAGGGTGTCGTGTTACCCCAATGCTATTAGGCACTGGAGGTCAGTAAAGCTAGTAACTATAGGATCAGTCGGTTTCATTATGTTTTTCTGTTGGTCTTGGCCTCACCAGTTATTCTCTTGTTTCAGATGCACCTTAAGTATCCCTTGTACGGCACTGGATCCAGCGCCATTACTTATTACAGTGAAACTACTATTAAGACTGGGCCTGTAAGTCAACTTAATATCCCCTTTAGCCCTCGTACACACGGGCGATTTTTTTTTTGCGCACTGAATTTTCAACGCTATGCTTAGCGCCGAGAGTTCAAAATCCAGCAGTGTTTTTTTGGCACGCTGGGATGTACAGAGGCCAGCACATCAAGCTACCCGAAACTGTAGAGAGGCCAGCCCATCAAGCTACCCGAAACTGTAAAATTTTCCCAATCAACTTTGAACCTAATGATTCAGCGATAAAGCTGAAAAGCAATTAAAGAAATTTGACAGATTGTAGAAGCTTGATGTGCTGGCGTCTGTACTCTGTTAGATTCTCAGTGCTCAGCTCTACACCGAGAGTTAAAAATCCGATCTTACTTTACCGACCCCGTTTTTATTACAGGGAGAGATTTTGGAGAAGTTCCGAAGATGCCAATACTTTACTCGGCCTATGGAGGAGAGGCTGGACGACGGCTGGGTTTTGTAGATTATTTATATTCTATCCCTTACAATTGTCTAAAATTATGATGAATTTAATAAAGTCTTACAAAACTTATCACTTTTGTACTTCAAGTTCACTCCACTCGTAAAAGAAACATATCCCACCCCACATAGTATAATTAGTAAAATGAGGACTCGATTGCTTGAAGAAAAGTCTGCTGGCTAGGTCAAGGGCCTAACTATTCCTATCGATTCTTTAACCCAGACCCAGCTTACTGTCTGAAAGCGGATACTTAGCAACACTTTACTAGAATATAATAATATCAAATTCTCAGCACTCTCGAAATCAAAATTTCATTTGAGTTGTCACATGAATATGTATTATCTGAATAGAAAACATAGGAAATTATGAACACATTCAACAATACACCACACTAAGAACAACAAAACAACAAAAGAAGATAGGAAGATATGAATTGATTAGGTACTAGGTTTTAGAAGCAGTTAACCTTAAAACAACAGGTCGTCATCATCCCAATTGTGGGGATAACAAACAGGCTTGAAGTCGCCAGAATCCGTGGTCATGGAAAGTGTGGAGGCGCACGTTAGAATGCCGGTGAGGCACTCTATGGAACGGCAGCGAGCGGGCAACGACGTAGGGACGTCGAGGCCCTCTGGGGAATAAAATACGGATTATTCATGAACCTGCTGCTTTTAGGAGAGGAACTGATATTCTCAGAAAATCCTCCCTTTGCTATGGACTTTTCACCCTCATTCCTCTATAGTCACTTGACCTAGAGTGCAAGAGTCCCAGTAGTTCGAGGACATGATTACTGTAGAGATTCTTGCTACCATAATAATATTTGAGGTACATGCCTTGAGATTCCCCAGAACTAGTCGAGCTAATGACTTTCTGCAAGAGCAGGCGTGCTTGAGTTCTGACCTTCTTAGCTTTTAACATTTTCAAACGATGGAACTCTTCCCGCTCCTGTTTACAAATAGTATATTTTTAATAGATACTTTGGATCTAAATTCAGGTCATAAATCTTAGGGAGCTATCTTCGGACCCGCAATTTTTGGTGCCACTGATAGTCCATTGAATTTAAAAACTATATTTTATGTAAAAAAAAACGTTACCCTTTCATCCATTTCCGTCATAATATAAAATTCTGTGTTACGTAACTTCGGCATGATGACTTTTTCGATGCCATTTACCTTCCTGTAAAGATTAAGACAAATAGTTCACTTGATGTTTTGTTATTGTATTATTATAGGTATGTGACATCAATTTAAATGGGTTCTACCTTAATGTGGACCTAATAGCTTCGTCCAAGAGTATGCAATTATTTCTTAATGAGGCAAACTTGACGAGTATTCGAACGGCTTCTCTGAAAGCTTTCTTGGCTTCACCGGTGCGGTGGCCGCCTGCGCCGAGTCCCGCGTAGCGCATGGAGTCCTCGACACCAGTCTCCTCTAAAGCATGAAGAGATACTGTGGAAACTCCTGATATGTTCTCGGGTACACGCTGAACTCGAATTTGAGCCTGAATCAGTATGGGATAATAGAACTGTGAATGTAAAGTTCCTTCTGATTTTTAGTCTAGTGTGTAAGATGCCTTATTTGAATTTCGCAGAATACCTCAGAATAGGGGTGTTCCCTATATTCTGAGGTATACCGCGAAATTCAAATATTTCTTACGCTTCTTGCAAACTTTGCAGGTAGCAGCCACACATTTTTGTTTCACGGTATTTTGCCACAAGTATAAGTAGGGTCATGTTTCGATCGAGACTTGTTATGACTGAGTAAAGCCGCTGTCCCACGGCCCAGGCCAGGCCGTGCCTAGCGTTGCTACACCTGTCGCGACTTACGGACTCCCGATGGACCGGACGGGCGACGACATGCCAACGTTGGCCTCATCAATGCGACGGTTCCCACGGCCTATCGGCCTGGCCTAGCGCGATCTGGCCTGTGCAGGCCGACTCGAACTCCGAACGAGTAGAACTAATAGTTCAAGAAATTAACTTACTTGGCCAATATTCTCAAGTACTAATGCATTTGACTCTCCATTAGTGAACTTGACAGCTGCCAATGCTATGTAAGCTTCTCTCAGAGTATGGCCCAAAATGGCCTGAGTTGAGGCCAACTCTTTGGCCACTTGTCTGCCTTTGATGCGTAGGGCTTCGGCTTTGCGTTTGAGGAGTTGGAACCCGCGGTTTACCTGCTCCTGCCTATGTTTTATTTCTTTCAACATGAAGAGGGATGCCGTCACCGGGTACCGGTTCTCTGTATTCATTGTTGGTCTTGTTCTTAGAAATGTTTTGCTATAGGTACGTTCTCTTTTTGTGATTTTGCTACTGATTTTAGTAAAGGTTTTAGGATTAACGTCAACCAATTGTCAAGGTTAGTAATGACGTTCGGTGAGAAAAAGTAAATCGAGCATAGGGCTAACTTTTTGTAGACTACAAACTTTTTCGTAACAATTTCGTAAAAGATGGCAAGACCATCTATGGGTGGTCTTGGGTTATGACCCGGAGTACTTCCTGCGAAGCCGGTATGAGAAATGTTAGCAACAGCCATAGAAGTCTATCTTATTCTGACACTCCACTTAGCGTGTTTGTGAAAACAAATCGTTTGCTAGCTAATACAAAATAAACCGTATTTCCTGATAATGTTAATTTTGTATTCGTGAAATAACGCAAAAAGGCCAAGTGTAGTGCCAGCATAAAGCTTCAGGTCTATCAAGTAATGCCCGCCAAATGCTACTGTCGCGAGCTTTCGTATTTCGAACAAAATTATTATAGCAATGTTTACCGTTAAGCCACTAGCTTATACAGGGTGGCAGGGAGATCGACGCGCAAACTTTAACCATGAATTCAGCCCATAATTCTAGTCTAGGGGACTAGAATTATGGCTGGCGTGCAAATCGACGCCACAGACGTGAAGAGTCGTCAGCTAGTGATGGATAAGGAAAACAAATACGATTAAAGCTTTATGAAATATTTTACGAAAACAAATTAAAATACTTCACTAATATATGACGAAAATTATTTCTCGACTACTACATTTTACATCAGACTAAATACAAAGCAAAATATAAAATAAAAGTACCGTATGTAGTGACAAACTTATGAGTAAAAAGTCGATAATTTTGTGGAAACTCTAGCGCATCCTTGTCAGCGGAATTCTTTACCGGTGCTTTATACGCCACAGACGTGATGAGACGGCGCGCAATGACGTCAACGCGCGGTGCCGGACACCGATAGAGTTGTGCAATACGTTAATACCAGATATTAGGTATTTTAATAATAAGTTCTGCAGTGCGATTCTGTAACCATCTCACCGTGAAAACTTAGGTGAAGTGAGGTGTCATTCCAACTAATGCTAGGGGTTGGTTGACACTATTGATTTATTCATTTGCGTTTTTTCATTTGCGATTTTTATATTTGTGGATTACACGATCCAAAACGGGGGCCAATTAACTCTGAGTAATTAAAAAATATATTATTCATATATTTAACACTTCTTCAGAACTAGTACTTTAATAAAATACTACACATCATGCAATAATAACGGACTGGTACATCTCTAACTCAGAGATGGCAAAGTTCGTAAGCGCAGTTTCAGTATATTACAAAGTACTCTGTGAGCGCAGTGCTGCCCACGCCAGTGACGGCTTATCACGTCAGTGGACGTCGTTAATAACGAGATTAGTGCTGTGACTTTATTATTTAAAATATTTGAATTACTCTTTTTAATATAAAATCTGCTATTATCTAACGATGTAATTTCTAGTAGTGATTACTAAGTAGAGAAAAAGGGTGAAACTTAATACATTCAATGATACTTATTAAGCAATTTTTATTCGCAAACCATGCACAAGTAAAATGTATCGATGTTTTATCGATATATACTTTTGCCGTCACTGTTATTTTGTAGGTATGAAAGAAGGAATTTGTCGCTTGGCGTAGAGAGCACGGATTTTCGTTATTGACGTAGCGGTCAAAGGGTTAATGCTTTAGCGATAAAGTTGAAAATCTATTAAATAAATTTGACAGGTTGTAGTAGCTTAATGTGCTGGCGTCTGTATTATTAGAGTGATAGCACTAAAAAAAAATTGCTTTAAATAAGAAATAGGTCACCATTTATTCGCTGCTGTGCACATGGTAGTGCATCTCTTACAAAATTGTGCGTATACAATAACGTGCCAGTTTAAACAATATAGGATTCACTTAATTAACTATAATACTAGGGCCGCACTCACCCAACGATAATAATGTGTACCCACCCATAACGTATTTGTTGTGACACAATACTAGGCTTTGACATCGAATTTAGTGTGGGCCCAGAATATTAATAACCATTTCGTTACATTTACATCTTAAAAAAAAAAAAAAAATTGACATGCCTGCAATAAAACAAAAATATATAGGAAATAGTTAATCTAAATTCTAAAATATTTCTTTACATTACATAAATGTACATTTATAAAGCAGTCTCTTATTATAAATTATTCTTATATCTATCACTGGTCAAATTCAGTCCCAATAAAACACTCTAGGTCTCAGCTGTCCGGCCAATAGTTATAGTTTCCTGAGGGAGGAGGGACGGGCATGGGGGGCCCGTTCGGAGGGGGCCCTGTACCCGCACTGTAAGGTGATCCTTGTGGGGACCCATACCGTGGCCTGAACCACGGCCTACTTGTGTATTGATACTGGTTACTCGCGTAAGCTGCCAAGTTCTGTCCAGTAGCGTTTGGGTACGGGTTTTGAGGAGTCTGGTTCGGTGCGAAAGCCACATTCGGCATGTTCGGGAGGTTGGCAGCAGGATACGTCTGTGGCGCTGGCGTCGTAGACGGAGAGAAGCTAGTTTGCTGCGAGTTTTGTGATGTTGGTGTGCTTGGAGGCACGTACGACTGATTAGAAGTCTGGTTCGACCCGTTTGTAGGGTTGTAAGACGGCGGTGGCTGAGTTGTCGTCGTTTGACTGACGTAAGTTGCGGTTTGGCTGCCATTCGATGACCCGTACGTCGGTGTTCCATTCTGATTGGTCGGTGTAAACCCCGTCGTTTGCGTTGATTGGCCGTCTGACGTAAATGTCTGTTGGTTTTGCACTGTCCCCGTCAATGAATACCCGTTATCTTGTGATGAAGATGTGATGTAATTAGTTTGGTTGTTAGCCCCGTTTGTTTCAGTTTCCGGGGATGCAGATTGTCCGTTGCCATTGTTTGATGTGTTCTGAGTGGCTGGTATACTGTATTGCACAGTTGGATTGTTAGTGGGTACGGTGATGGTACCAGAGTTTCCTTGCATCATATACTGTTGGGGCATCCCTGTATACTGTGACGTGGGCGTTAGAAAAGAATTCGGTACTATTTGGTGGACAGGCGGTTGTGTTCCAGGGATAGTCTGACCAGCGTTTCCCATAGGAGAAGATGGGGGAGCTTGCACAATAGGGATGGTCCCTAGATTAGGGTTCAATTGATGTCCTGCGAGAGCTGCGTTCAGTTGCTGGGCGGATAGCTGCGTATTAAAGTTGAGTCCTGTGGGCATATACTGCGAGGTAGCTGGCATGTTCATTAAAGGCACGTTGTACTGGACTCCGCCTGGCATGCCCAATTGGTTAGGCTGCATGACGGTGACATTCTGACCGGGTTGGAGGACTTGTTGGAACCCTGGAGGCAAAGTACTCTGCATGAGGTTCGGATGGTTCGCAGGTATCATATAGACCTGGCTGTTAGGTTGCCCAAGCATTGTTGGAACCTGGCTTATGTTCAAAGGGTTCTGTAACACAGTCATGCCTTGAGGTACTGTGATCATTTGCACGTTTTGTGCGGTATTCTGGACTTTGCTGAGGTCCTGCTTCTGTCCATCTTTGCTGGTTTGGATCTGTATCGCGTTTCTGTCAATCTGGCGGATGTACATTCCTGTACCATCTTGGCCTAATCCGGGGGATGAGACACTGTAAAGAGATATTTTATAGTTAATACATATCTTTGAGTTAAAGAAGATGCGAATGCGAGACGAGCTTGATTCCTACAGAAAGGACTGGCCGTATTAGCAGTGAAAATAAGTTTTTTTTTTAAATAAAGTTAACGAAGCCTTCACCCTGCAATGAAACAATACAGGTCAGTAGAAACTTTTATGTTTCTGTATTAAGGGTCAAAATTGTAGTTTCTTACTTCGTCTGCTGTCCCGAAGACACTTGTATAATGGTGCCGTGTGCCGGGTTAATTTTCATTCCCATACTGACAATGGTGTCCTTAGCTGCAAAATAATATAATGGTAAAGTACAAACTCTGTAAGTTTTAAAAACGCTTTGCTCTACGCCTAGGCTTGGCAGGAGCGGGGTACTACTATGCTGTTAGTGAAACAACTAGTTAAAATGAGCTACAATTCATTACGCATTGCAAAGATATCAGGAGACTCCATCAAAATCTGAAAATAAATATTTTAGTGCATCTAATCTTTTACATACTTCCTCCGCACCAGATCGTCAACAAAACTATAATAAGTAATAATCAAACGCGCTTGAGATGACGTTGCTTAAGGTACTGAGAGGGCGACTCGGAGATACGGTAGGCGGTTGGGGGGAGGGGACGCGCATTCAACGGACCGGGAAACTTAGCGCGAACGGATTGGTAAAAAAAATATACGCTTTGACGCAAAATGGCAGTATTTTTAATGACAGCAGACTTAATAAGCTTGCTTAACAGACTTAATAGAAGTTAGGGTTCATAGAATCAGTTCATGGCAGTCAACTGCTGCAAACCTACGCTTGGCAAAAGTTAGTAAAAAGTATTTGGAAGATGGCTCTTCAGTTTCTTACACTGAGTTCCGCTGGATTCTGTATATTTTGCCATCGTTATTCGTTGGAGATATTCTGTAAAGGATAAAGTGGTTTACAATTGAAATTGGTGTAAGTAAACAGTGAAGAAATAATCCTCCGATGAAGTTCTTTTTAGTGCTGCAAGGAAGAAAATAAGTATTTTTAAAATATAAGCGGTTCAAGGAATAAAGCGGTTTATCTACTTCTACGCCAGGCACGAGATTTAGTTACTAACTGAAACACCTGCCATGCATCTTTAAACTATTGAATCAATTCGATTTAAAGATGCATGCTTAATAATTGTTGACGCCAGTGCATTTGCGCCTTTGAAATGAATATCACGCTTAAACATTTACTTCGCAAAAAATGCCAATGAGTGAAAACTTTAGACATAATTTTTAATAAAGTTTGTTGCAAAAAGCCATAAGAAGAACAAGTATACGCATTGCCATTTATAGACAGCTTATCAGACTCATTTATAATCGCAAATTAACTATTAGAACGTAGTTTATGCTTTACGCAAAATCAGTCAACATTCTGATGACCTTGTCCAAATTTATTTGGAGTTCGCGCGTGTCTTTTTCGTCCATACATCTCTATCAGCCGTAATTTCAGTTCTCACCGTCTTTCTAGCTATATAACTTTCACACAATCCATTCAATATTACGCAAATGCAGTTCTGGACAGAAAAAGCCAAGTACGCGTCCATATGTCAGCTGGAAACAAAGAAACTCTAATCCAAGGGAGACGAATTCAAGATTTTTAATTTTAGGCTGGGTCCTTTCGCCGTATCCTCAATTCCTAGGTGAAAAAACATCACAGCTGCACTTGTTGACAAAATAGTTCCTAATCTACTTTAAAATAACAATATCAATCACGTTTGATCCACATAATGAACGGCGCTGGGCGGTCGGTATTTCTGTGCATAAATACAGCCCACATGCCTGGATTGTGGCCCTGAAAATGTAGGAAAACGTTTGCTGCCTTGGTGCTTGCTGTACTCGTCGTTGCGGAATGAGCTAGCCAGGAACAGAGCGAAAAAAAAGTAGTATAAACTCAGTCCGGAAACAAAATACCCAGTGCAGGATCTGTTTTCTGAGTCGTCTATAAACGCTTATGTGAAACAAGAAAAAAGATTGGTCCTATCCAATCTTTTTTCTTGTTTTACATAAGCGTGGCCTGGCCTGCTGTATGTTAAAAGGTCATCTGGGTATATCGCCCACATCGCGAACTTAACAGAGGGGCAATTCTCGTAATTTTAAGAACGTTCACAGTCTGAAATTTTGATAAGATTTTGACATTTGTTTGTCGCCGAGATGACACTGCGACTAGATTTTGAACGTTTTAAATTACGAGAATTGGCTTTCAGGTAGCTGGACGCTGGTGAGTTTTGCAGACGCCGGCAATGCTATGCTACACTACGCTAACATCGGCACAAAAACAGGGTAACATGCTTGAATAAATCCTAGAGATCTTCTTGCAGGGATGTGATTGGTGTTTTCTCAGGTCACAGCCAATCAGAGCTGTTTTAAAGAAAATTATTATTCGCAAAATGCCTTCTCCTTCATCGTCGACGCTGTAACGGCGGAACGCAGATGCCTTAGAAATAACATAGTTACAAAAATACAGAACTGAAGCCTTAATTGATTAATATAAGTAAGCAGGTGCTGGTTACGATACAATAATATTTTATACACGAGATGACTTGAAGACATAGTTGCCCTTTCAGTTGATGCTGAATTATTTTTGAGATATACCACCATGGTATAGATTACTAGTTTAGAATGTTTTTCTAAAGATACACGGAGCAGCGAATGAAATTCGTGGGCACTGCACCAGTGGTCTTTAAAAGTATTCCTATACAAAACAAAAATGTCTACGCGCAAAAGTTTTTCGCATACGCTCTTTGATGTTTTTCTACTTTGTCGATGGACATCCTCCGATTAAAATATACATTCGTGAGTTTTCCAAATATGAACGAACAATTCGACGCAACTATTTCTACTGCAGTGATCAACGCAGATAATACGCTAGAGATATACGCTGTTGCCATAATAAATAGTACGGAAACGCTTAAGCTACAGATAGTGCAGAAAATGCTTGCTTCAAGTAATCTCGTATAAAAACAGCAGATAATCTTCAAAGTACCTGGTGCCGCGGTCCAAGTGCGCGAATCTCTCGTGGAGTTCTTGTCATGGCTGACATGCGACCTGGAGCATCACATCGTTTCAATACACGAACACGAAAAAAAAAAACAATTTCAAAATGGTCAGAAAGGCGATGGGTATGAAGATTCAAAGAACTGTAGAAGTCGTTTTCTGTAACGAGAATATCTTCTGTAATGCTTCTTTTCTTGTAGAACTGGCTGATTTGTATTGATTTTGGGAAACACGTCGGAAATAGAACCTTCAGAAGTCGATAAAAAAGCGTGTTCCATTACTATTGTGACCTACGTGGTGAACTGCTTGGTTTTAAGGCTTAAAATATTATTGTATTGAATATATAAAAATAGAAGGTTATTTTATAAAATGAGAGATGCTTATTTTGAGATACGAAGACAGTCAGAATAGTAATAAAACAGAAATAAAAAAGCTACGAAAAATAAACTTCGGTTTTTCTTTGTCCTCGTTTTTCTTCCAAGTGACGAATTTCTTCTTCTTTTTCATCAAAGGAAAAGATTTCAATATTCGAAAAAAAGTAGGTAATTATTATAATATTGTAACGCCAATTGCTTGACCACCATAGTTTAATTTAAATGGATTAAGTAATTTATGAAATAAATTCCATGTCTGTCATTTTTGCAAATATTAAAATCTTATCAAAAGATAGTTGCTATAATTAGAAATGAATAAACTATGCTGAATATTGCTAAGGATAAAAACTCTAAAGAAAATGAATATTTATAGCAAATATCTTTTGAAATCATAAAATAAAATTACTGAAAGAAAGTCATCATATTAGTTTCTAATAATATTAAATAAGTACATATTCTATTGTAACTTACACAGCAGGTGCTATGGGTCTTAGCTGCAACTGGCTGGGTGTCCCATCGGACATCCTCTTTTGTCCCCGAGACTCTTGTCCAACACTTTTTGAAGGAGTCGTCGAGTTCTGAAAAACGATAGTAGGTATCTTTGTAATGTATTTGTCATTTGAGAGAGACGAGTCAATGGGCGCTAATAAGGGCAAAAGCAATTGTTATTTTATTATTGGGTAAAAAAATAGGACATGGGAGAAATTAAAGAAGCAAATAAATTCAGCAGTGGCATAACTAGACGGTCAATTGGATTTTTTGTTCTTTTAAGTCAAGTGCACATTACAACGCATTTTTATACGAAAAATTGTAATGGTTGAATCATAGAAAATGTACGAAAGTCATGGTGGATTTTTTGCCTGCCTCTATCTGCTTCAGGGCTGATTTTTCAATGGTCAGATAATTTTTATCTGAGGAATTAACACGGTTTGACAGCCTTTGTATGGAAAAAGTGTCAAACTGTCATATTTATTCTTCAGATAAAACATGACTGACTGTTGAAAAATCAGTACTTAGCCTTTAAGACCATTTCAGGGGTTGAGATCACGTTGCCAAATAAATTGCTCCGTCATAGCTATACCACTAGAAAAGGTTAAAACATTAATGGAAAAGAAACATTTCTAACGAAACTGCTAAAAGTAATGAACAAACGAAAAGTACATAAAATGCAGGCCAGCAGGGATGACGAAAAAAGAAATGGCTAAATAATCTGTGAAAATAAAACCCTAGACCAAACACCAAAGGCATGTGAGGTTAAGCATCATATATTAGTATGTGCTAGTATTAAAACCTGCTCACAGAGATAATTTGTGGTGAAGACGCTTGTCCAGTTGATATAATGTTTATCAAAGAACCACTGCTTACTATAGGCTGTAGGGAAAATTTAAAACAATATCAATGTTATGTCTATATTATACTCTTACACCAGAGGAAACATAATCTACATGTAGATGTTCTATGTTACGGGTTTGGTTCCCGCACTTAGTCCTTCAGGTGGACCATTGTACGTGATCGATGTGTATATTTGCAGTAAACAATTTGACTAAGGGCTGATTTTCTTATTCGTGGAATAAAATTGACGTCTGACAGATTTTGTATGGAAGAACTGTCAAAAATTAAAAATTATTCCTCGGACAAAATTATCTGGAGTTGGAAAAATCAGTCCTAAGATGCTTTACTTAAGTATGTAAGTTGTTTTTCATTACATTTGCATGATAAAAGATTTATTTTAAGAACATTGTACTTATACCCTAAATAATAATAATCTGTATTCAACAAAAAGTAACAATACAATGTGACATATCCAGTGAGCCACAAACTTAGCTTTAATTGTATCTTGTGGCTCAAAATAAATATTGTGTAAATATTATATTTGTTTTACTTTACTTTATACATAGGCATATTGTAAGAAATAAAGTGTTACCTTTTGGTTCAGCTGCATGAAAGTGCCAGTGGCTTGTAGCTGCTGCAACTGACCTGCCGTTAGAGGTAGGGAGGTTTGTTGTAGTCCACCAGCAGGAGCTATCTGTAAACATAAATGATGATTATTAAATATTTAGAATGACAATTTTATTATTAATGCTGAATTGACATGCTCTTGACCTGGATCAAGCCTGATGGAAAGCGATGGATGAGGTCTACGATGGAACAAGTGAGCCCAGAAGATGCCTGTATTGTGATCCTGTAACCATGTCACAGTGAAATCTTTGGTGAAGTGAGCATGGAGTGAGATGTCATTCAAACTAATGCTAGATTGACACTATTGACAGCTCACTTCACATAACTTTTCACAGTGAGATTTTTACAGAAGCGATCGGCTGCTCACTCTTGCTTTGAAGGAAAATGGGTTAAATGTGGAAGATAACACAGAAGCTGGCACATTTAACCCACATTTGGCCCATTCAGCAATAAATTCCATTACACCATTTTAAGTATGGTAAATGTTATTTGAGTTATATTGCAGACCTCTATTTTATTTCTGTAAGTAGGTTTGCAAGAACACTTTTACACGTCAATCATTTTTTAAACTGGATGAGGTTGGCGTTTCCTATCTGACTACTCTGAGAAGCAAGGCCGAAACAAACTCAGAGGTCTAGCTGGGGCATTGATTTTAAATTTTACCCCTGAAGCATGCAATAAGATATGTTTCCTCAATTTGTTTTATAGAAGGTTCTTCTGTGTTTTTTTTTCCATGGCAATCCACAATCAGTTTTATAGCTTTCTCGGATGAGTTGGAGCTAAACATTGATATTATTATGTGATACGCTTTCATTCATTTTTAAGTAAAAGGATAGAATAACTTACAGATACAAACTGTTGAGGTTGAAAGTTGGTCAATCCTTGCTGACCTGCTGCTAAGTCCTGCAGCTGTTGATACGGTATCAACATAGTCTGAGAGCCCGGGACTGTCCACTGCACAGTGTCAGCCCCTTGTATGTGATACTTCACGTCCTTGTCCCCTTTGTCTGTGCTGTACAGGATCTTCTGACACGCATTAGTACTTTGAGCAGCACAAACAACAGGAGTAGAAGTAGCTGTACTTACAGTCGTACTGTCAGATGTTGAAAGACTCGCTTGAGGAAATGTTAACCCATTCGGTAAAATCATTGACATAGAGGATGGCACACCACTCAGCCGCAACGGAGTCACATTCACTGGCTGCATACTAGATATATCTACTATCTGTGTTCCATAGTTTGGCTGCTGCAAACTCAATGTTTGACCAAGAGGCAGAGATGTAAAGTTAGCATTGGAAACTTGCATCCCAGGTTGTACTATAGGTATTAGCTGCCCATTTTCTTGGTTCAAGACATACTGCTGCTGAGGTTGGAGCAGTTGTAAGTGTTGTAACATGGTGGGTTGACGAACTGTCATGAGAGGAGCTGTTGCAGGCGCCACACTGACCACTGGGGGGATGACAGCGGGGTGGGCAGTGGACGTCAAGGTCTGAGGAGTCGACAGCGCCGCCGTCACAACAGGTGGCGGCGCGGCCGGAGGCGCGCTAGTCGTCGTCAGCGTCGGCGGAGGAACATTCAGCGCAGGCGGCGGTCCCCCAGCCTGCGCCGCACTCCATTGCGCCAACTCAGCCCTTATAGTCTCTATCAAGTTCTGGGCGAGTGACCTCGCGCCTGCCAAAGCTTCAGATCTCGTATGATGCAGGGCCAAATGCAACGGCTCAATTTTATCACCTTTTAACACAGCTACCACACCAGTCTCTGACCTTATATATTCCAAGTTAGTGCCATTCTGAAACAAAATTGTTTACATTGTTTTCTATGCGGTTTAGAATGGGGAAATCGAGTCCAAAGATGCAAAAACTTACGGGTCCCAGAATACGTCCTTTTATATCAAATGCGGCCGGCGCATTATCCAGACCGATGTAAACTTTATCTATAAGACCACCGGACATCATTTATAATCGCTTTTTATGGAGTTTTATTGCATCTATGTGATTTTAGCGAAAAGCATCTTTCTTCCACAGGAGGGAGAAAAAGCGCTTTTGACACTAAGGCATTAATGCGTTTCGTTCTAAAATTCTAAAGTAAATTGTTACGAAGCCACATACGATAGTTTAGTTGCAATTTGCTGTAAATTTTATTAGGATTTTCTTGATTAATAACGTTATCTATTTTAACTACTACCATCTAGTAAACATAAATTGTTTTTTCATGCTCAGCTCAAATAAATTGAAACAAAAGAGACTTATTGTTTTTGAACGTTCAAAAATACTCTGTACAGGGTTGCTATTCTCGATGCAGTATCGAAATTGTGAAGAAGAAGATCTCGTAATATTTCAATAAAGATTTCTATGTTTCTATACCTAAATATCATTTAATAACGTTTTGTGTTTTAATTGATAATATACCTTAAGCACGATTGACTACAAATCCCAAATTACTTTATTCTTCTTCGTTCACAAGCTGTATGAGAATATCAAACACGGACGATAGAATTGACGGGACAGCTGCGCGCGGTTCACTTCGAGATTGGCGGGGAAATTAAAGTAATTTTTGGTTGAATTTAATTTGTATTGGAATGAAAGTTTTTTCATGTCTATCTAATCGAAGTGAAGCTCAGACTAATCACGGAGGATTATTAAAAGGCATTTTGAAGGACTGATTTGTCCAGTTTCATACTAATTGCAGACAGGAGGGCTGGGCCTAGAGTGTCTCTCTAGCGCTGCGGCGCCGCCTGTAGGTAATGTACTAGGTCCGTTTTACCACAATTTATTTAATTATTGTCTCTTTCTAGTATGTACTAGTTACTTTGAAATTTGACAATAATGTCTCTAATTTGATTGTTCATTATTTAACAAAAAAAAACTCTAAAAACGAACTTATTACCTAAGGTTATTATCCTTATTTGGATATTTCGTGATGATTGGTGGTGGGTTTAAATAAAATGCATTCATATTAAATTTGCATAAATGTAGGTAATATCAATTTATATTTCTACAAAACATGATATGCTGTCTCTATATTGTTAAACATATGAAAAAATATAATGTTACCTCTGATTTCAACATGATTTACTGTGTACACTTTTACTTATAATTCGAACGAATTATATTTGTCATGATTTCTCACAATCTTGTTACAATTTCACAGATCTATAAAGCTATACAAAAGGTATAGATACTTATTTTATTAGACAACAGATATTAGTAGGACAGAAGTTTGAAAATTAACAATTAGAGCGAAAACATAAACAACATGATCACACTATGCAACTGAGTTTTTAATCGTTTTATAACAACAGTAATTAATCACTGCACTTATTACTATCTCATTAACAACTAAGTAATCTATCATACAGGACTAGAAGATCAAAAATTTTATCATAAAGGCTGGGTTTCACCACTACCAAAAAGCACATTGATGAGATATCTAAAATATTATGTTAGGAAGTTAAGAAACAGTTCAGCAGTGGTAAAATAAAGCCTAAATATACAGGGTGACATCGACGCGCAAACGTCGTGAAAAGGTTTCACCTGATGCCATAAATAAAATTACCAAAGTCATCTCGGAAATGACCGGTTAAAAAAATTTACATTTTTGAGTGCGCAATGTAGTGCAAACAATGCGATCAAAACGCTCCGCGGATGGCGCGCGCGCGCGCGCTACCTACCGCGATACCGCGCGCTGCCCTTTCGAGTTTTATTTACATGGCCGTTTTAAGTGAAACAAGTGAATTTACTATTTTTTTATTATAAATCTCATTGGGTTAGATATAAATAATCGATTTTATACAGTTTACAGTAAAAAAAAATGCAGAAAAAAACGTAAAAATTGAGAAAAATCCGACGAAAAATTTCAACGCAGGGGAGTCCAGAATCATGTACTGAATCCATGGTAAGCGGTTGCGCGTCGATGTCCCTGCCACCCTGTATTTTTTCTTAAAACTGCAAATTAAGGACGGAGACGAACTCCAAGCTCGTGACTTTTATTTTTTGGAGAGGATTTATATAATTAATAGTTATTATCTTAAGAATTTTAGTGCGTCGTTTTTTTTTACCCTGAGTCCAAAATATATCAGGCAATTATGGCTGATCAAGATACTGAAGTGGATCTTTAATATATCCTATCAGATTGGGTACTGATATTCACCTGAAAAGACCTATTCTTACATTTTTTTTTGTCTTAACATAAAATGTATATATTTTTGTAGTTAAAAAGGGACTTAATTTTTAAGTTCCAAAGCTTTCTTTTAAATTAAAAGTTTTAAAGGGTATTGGCAAAATGTCTTTGGAAGCACTATCTTCCACCATAGTATTTCAGTTAGCCATAGTCTTTCGTTTTCTGTTTTTAACACTAAATTGCTGCATCAATGAGGTAGTCGGATGATTTAAATGAAAAAATATACATCTGTTTCTTCTCTATTTGTACATAACCTCTAAATCACAATTCCACAAGGCTATGGTCAGAATTTAAGCTGCAATAGTTCCTACTTTTAGTAGGTATAATTATAATTATTCTATTTTTTTGTAATAAACTCTTCTTAAACATTTATAATGGTAATATAGATGATAAATATAATTTATAACATTTTGTCTCTTTTTTTTTTAAAGTATTATATATTTTATCGTCCTCTCTATGTTGTTCAATAAGTCTGAAAAGTTTAGCCGCCAATATATTTAAACATTTATTACTAACACTCTAAATATAATCCTCAATTTAAAATACAATAAAAATACTCATGGTACATTTTCCATTGTCAGAAGACACGATTATAAAGGCAACATAATTTTAAGGTATACAATACACTGGTGTCTAAACAGATTTTACCCTGTTTTATACACTGTCAATTTTCAAATACATTTTTATTTGTTAAACAAATGTATGAAACACATCATAGTCGCCGTATTGTCCAAAATTTACTTCCCGTTCCCAACCTGGCACTGAATTTTGAACACATTTGTTACTTAAACACTCATAGACATTTACATCCTCCAAATACTTTTGTAAAATACGTTTAGAAGCCACTTTTTGGCACTTGATAATATAATAACAGTCGCATAGATCATTCAGACCACAGGCGCTTATAAAGGGGATTAATATTTTTATTAAACTGTTTTTCTAAGAATTCTGGGATATTACTTGACCCTTATCTGGTATGAAGATGAGAGATCAATATTCATTGGTCATTATGTTTTAGCTTACAATATTAGTGGTTTTTTCCCCCGTTATGTTTTGAACACACCTTTACACGCCCATGGTTGGTTATCCAGGTAATGACGGTAATAATTATGATGTAATTATTAAATCACAGATATTATCTGTGCTTACTTATTTATTATGCATTATTAATAATGGTGGGGCAAACACAAAGGTGACTTACTAAATCTAAGTAACAATAAAAAAAAAATATCACCCACGCAAACCATAATATTACTTTTTTTTATAATTATTAAAGTAATAAGCCTAATTCGAACGATATTAACGTTTAACATAACATCATGTTAGTATGAGAGATGAAAGTAGTCGGGCATCAAAAATTATCGTAAAATAAAAAAAAAGTAAACTATTTTCAAATATTAAGTTCGTACTTAAAATTCAGAATACTCGACATACAGAATATTTTAGATCAACTTTTTATTAAAATTTGATAAAACATAGCTTCACGGGCTGCTAGCCGGACTAACCTAAGTCTCCTAAGAGTTCACACAGTCTGGGGGTAAAGGCGGTTACTGCAGCCGCGAGCACCGCGAGCAGTAGTCCCCGTTGGCCGCGCTGCCGTAGTACATGCACAGCGGCGCGCGGCACGGCGCGGGGGACGGGGGGCGGTCGTCGTAGAACGTGGAGCGGCTCAGGTACAGGGTTCTGTCGACCGGGCCTCGACCTGACTTATTTGAAGTGGTAGTAGCCGCTCGAACTGCGTCGTGGGCGGGTCTTTCAGCTTCTGCGTAGAACTGTGATCGACCTGTGCCGTAGCGAGGTTGGCTCGGGCCGACTGGTTGCTCTTTGCGATTTTTTTCAGCTGTGTACCTGGAGTTTTGGGAAAAATTTTAATGACCTAATCTCATACAAAAAAAGAAGACGTAACATTACGTCTATATATTCCCCGAATAATTAGGCAGAGGTATGGTGTGTAATACACAACTATACCCTGTCCGATAGGTTAACCGTTTTTTGACAGCGTAGAACTTCGTTTCGTCTTAGAACGTAGGGTAAAACCGGGATAGATGCCGCAGTGGGATAGATGCCTCATTTTCAAAAAACCTAACTTCCCAAACTCGCAACTATGAATTAATAGTATAAGTAGGAGCCGCAGTCACCCTGCACCTCTGTTGCACCCTGGCTGTCGTACAGTGAGGACGCGTTTCGCTCGTGTGTGCAATCATCTCCGCGGCAAAATTCACGAACACGTCAAAGATTTAAAGGTTAGTATTTGCCATTGTATAACTTTATAAGTAGTAATACATTCCATTATATTTTTTATTACATCAATGTACTGGTTCATTAAGTGTTCATCTGGGTGTTAATAGTTGCACTTTTGTTTTTAATTTATTTAAAAAATACTTGGGCATCTATCCCTATCATAAAGGATAGTTGCCCTGATTTTTCGAGGTCCTTCGGTGCCCTTAAGGGCATCTATCCCTCCGTACACTATAATGGTATCAGTGTAACTATTTTTAGTGTTCTGTTATATTTTTTTATGTTTTTCCGTATTTTTATATTTGGACTCTTTACTTGTAGCAGAACCATGCCACGAAAGTACAAAAGAAAGGAAGGAGTGCAAGCTCGAGTATGTTCTTGGACTGTAGAACAACTACAGAAACTTCAGAACTTCAGAAATTTTTGCTCAAGATGTGGAAAACTGAAAGCACTATCCGGTTCAACTTCATTTAAGTAGGATTAGGAATGATCTCTATAATGTGTTATTTTCATTTTAAAAAAAGTATGAGTATGCATGTTGACACTTAATAATTAATATAAATAAGAATTAATATTTTTGTTGAACAAATGTTTTTGAAATTTTATTATGTCTGTTTGTATCGTATTAGAATTATCATAAAACGATAAAAATAAAAACATTAAAAAAAAAATAAAATGGTTTTTCATAATTCGACCTCATATTTGGTTGGGTTTTTCGTTTACACAGTATAAAGGGCATCTATCCCGCACTGCAGGCATCTATCCTTCTTAGTATTTTCATGGTGGGGCAACTATCCATACAGGTAGGCATCTATCCTCAAAAAAAGTCTTCCATAAAAAGCTAAATTCTGCAAAATTTATTATTGATAGGTCAAAAAATAATAATTATAATTCAACATAAATATGCTTAAACTAGCTATACTCATAGAAATTATTCATATAAAATTAATATTTTTTAAATAAGGAGGCTATTTCAAAAAGTGGGGCATCTATCCCGGTTTTACCCTACATTTTCCAGATTACGTAAAAGTTAACTTTAAAAATACGTAATTAAATAATTATATAAACTGCCTTGTCTTATTGAATTATCTTATTTATGGCTTCTTACATACATTATAATACCGTACGTGTATCAATAAATGTATTGTTGCAATCACTAGTTCCATCTGTCAAAAAACCGTTTACCTAATGGATAGGCTAATTATCAAGTCCCGTATAAAACGGGGCGAGTCTACTATATGCCTGGTTAAAATCCGGATTCCGGGGTGCTATAGAATAAAAAAAAAACAATTACTAAACTTTGCTGAACCAAGAACCGCACACTCTGCAAGTCAGTATAATATTAATACCAGCCTATTATTGTCCCACTGTAAGTTAAATGCCTCTTCTCGTACTGAGAAGGCGTAAGCACTTATCAAATTCCCAAAGAAAAAAAAAATAAATAAATAAATAAATTGGGCACCAGGGTAAGTCAGTGTAGCCATCAAAATATGGGAATGAAAAACTAATTCTACTTACCCAATCCAAGCCTCATTAAGATAATTCTTGACCATCTCCTCCTGCACGGGCGCTCTCGCCGCCAACACTCGACAGCACAACACTTCACACGTTGACTGAGTCCTCATTAAACTCTCTTCAGGATTGCTATGACTTCCACTACTTTTACCCGCCAATTTTGCCATAGAGCCAAAATTCTTCTTCAATTTACTGCTCATAGACCTGCCAATACTTCCGAATTGTTTGGCTACAGAGTTCAGCTGTTTTGAGCTTTTGGTCGATAGTGCATCGAGTGATCTTCGTAGTTCTTCGGGCGGTTGGCTTAGGGAGATGCATTCGATTGGCTCGAGGTCTAAGTAAGCTGCCAGCATTGAGGAACGCTGGTATTCGTCGGGTAGGATATTGTTTATGGTTTTTTGATCGGGTTCGACGTCCCAGCGGAAGTCTTCGCCGGGGTCTACATTGAATCTGAAATGAAAGATATATTATTATTTTTGTGAACTAAATAAAGAAGCCCAAATGAAGTGGACTCGTTAGGATTGCGACCAGAAATGTGTAAATGCATGATCTTCTAGCGATGGTTAAGTGACATCAACAGAAAATAGTTCACATGTAGGAATTTTCTTATTATTTTATTTTTCATTTTGCAGTGCCTTTTTTTCGAGTAGCTTACCTAATAGGCATAGGATTCCCTGCATGGTCTTCGAGCGGTACCCTGGCACCATCTGTGGGCAGTGGTTCACACGGTACTAGCGCAGAGAAGTGTCCTGCGTCATACGCCAGTAGGATGGGCGTCTTGCTGCAGGCGTCGGGTGTCAGCTCCAGCGGTAAGTACACGCCGCCGAAGGGGATGGGGGCTATGGGGTCGCCGCGGAAGTCCTGCAAGTGTGATATACAATAATAATAAATCGGTACTGTATTACTTTTTCTTTCCTATTGATACTATCGCATGTCTTCACTTTCAAACCTACGGTTTTGAGATCTCAACTAAAGGAATCAAAATCTTTCGGAGAAAATTAAGTTTATGCTACGTATTTTTGGATAATCATCATATTTCTTGTATTTGATGGGCAAAACACTGATTATAGATGGTCTTTATATGTAAAAACTTCTTCAGCCCTATATTCCCCATTTCGTGAGAATCTTGAAAAATCTGTGTCCACATCTGTAAAAATTTCAGCTTTCTAAATCCAAGGGTCTTCGGCTAGGCGTTAATGGGTCACGAAGTGAGGTTGTCGGGTCTTTTCTTTTTATATGTCTTTTGTATGTGTACCCTCAAAGCGACATCAGCGAACACGATGACGGGGCGCCGCATGACGTGCGCCAGCGCGAACACGTGCAGGTGCTCCAGCGCGGCGTAGTGCGGCGCGCCGGCCGGCGGCGCGCGCGCCGGCTCGGGCGACGCCGCCGACACGCTCTGCGCCCACTCGCGCTCCCACTCCGCCTCGGACGGCGTGAGCCCGGCCGAGCGCAGGGATATGCTCTCCGACCAACGCCAGCGGCGCTTTATTGCGTCTGGAAAGGGGACATATGTTAAGTAAATCTAGATGTGTGGGTGGGATAAAGATGGTGTAGTCGGTAGACCGAGATAAGTATCCATCTATCAAGTTAACTGGTCATATCCAAGGAGATCCTAGCTTAAGAATGCATATGACAGTCTAAGTTGGTATAAATCAAGGATGGCAGCACATTTTGGGTCTTAAAAACTTTTTGAGGGTCGTATCAGACTCTAGTAAACCACTACTGGCCATAGAACTCTTTAACAGCATGTTGCTGAGCTGGATCCTCGGCCTCTTACACCATTACCAGCCAAATCCGAAAACAACTGCTCCACCTGCGGGGTAATTGCGTAACACATTAACGGTAAATGCAGCAATAGCTTTCATTTTGACAGTTCAACAACATTCAATGCGTTATTCACGTTGTTGAGCAAATTGATAGTGTATTACACAATTAGGGTCATGGCCTCAAACTTACAGGTAAAGGGTGAATAACACTTACTAGTAAGTACTTCACCGCCTTCTCCAGACAGCAGAGCCTGAACCTTAGTTCTCAAGGCAAGCAGTCTATCATGGAAGCCATACGCCGCCAACGAAGCAGCATGCGGCAAACAGTTGCCATCGCCCGAGGTGGCCAGTGGAAGTAAGCGAGGAGCCCCCGGGACGCGACCGTGGCGCCACCAGTTGAGAATGTTGGCGGACTCTAGAGTAACTAACGTCGCAGTCTCTAGGAGATCCTTTTCTAAGAATGTTCTGGAAAAAGTGATAGGATTTTGGTTTAAATTTCTGTGAAAAGTAAAATGTTTTGGTGAGGTTCTTGAAGTATCAAAAAACTGCTACGCATTTGCTACTTACTTACTTTACTTCTAAATGATATGATACAGCTAATTAGGACTCTTACCTAAAATTCCAATTTAATATGTAATTCCAACATTATTTTTTTACCTTACAAATTCTAATCAGGACGTGGAACATACTAAATATTTCCTTAACGTTAACCATGAGAAACCTGGTATTTCATTTCAAACATGGCCAGAATTCCATCTACGCCAAAATCAATGTGGCCAATGTCGAATTCATGTGTCCGAAACACGAAAAGGTTAAAGAACGGTAAACAATAACAGAAAGTTCAACGGCAACAAACGGTCTGATTGCGTGTGCAACGATAATGAATATTGGCTAGCTGCCGACCGTACGTACGCACCAACAACGGCCATATACACATATACGGGTCTACCACTATATTTGCCATTCGTGACTAATTTAAAGGGCATCAATCCAAAAAAAAATGCAAAATGTTGAGCGTTGGCGTGTGGGGCACACGCTTGTCATCCTTTTATTTTTCTGTCTAGCAAGTCATTCCCATATTTTTATGCTAACATTCGTCAAATGCTCCCCTAATGAGTTGGGATTTGCAAATAACCAAGCGATAAATCAAATCGAACATCGGTTTGCGGAAATCCATATGGTAATCAAAACAAAGGCCAGCGGAGTGCACCTAATTTTAGGCTGTCAGTGATGAGCTGTCATGACATGTTTTTCTTCAACATAGGCCAGAGGGCCTTGTGTCGAAAATAGCCAAAAGGCAATCCGCTTTTAGTACCAGATTAATTCTGACCTTAGTCTGTTCGCATAATATTAAATTACCAAGCTTATATGCTTACCGAAAATCAGGTGGGTAGACAGAAATATCTGGAAGCAGCAGTATGTGATCGGAATTGATTGTGTTTGGCTCTGGTTCTGTATTGTTGCGTAACGCCCACACGAGTCCCTCATTGTCTGTCGCACGGGAGATGCCTCGGGATAGCTTTCGACCTGGTGGTAAAAACTTGTATGTAGTTTTGATGATGCAATTACTTTGGTCAGAGTTTGGATTTTAATTTGAGCCTGGGCTCGATACCAGACTCATCTCATCACTCATCGTGAAGTAGAAAGAAGTCCACAGTTGGACATAGGCATCTCCAAAGACTAGTCTCGTGCTTCCCGCCACCTTACCAGGTACTCGGTCCACTAGTGGGCTCAAGTTATTTTAACGAAGAAATCCTTTAAGAAACTAATTGTAATTTTAATTAATAAGCCAGTATAACTTACATTCAGGAGCAGGTGTGAGTACCAGGTTGGAAGGAGTTGTGAACGACATGTTGAGGTCGAGGGTGCCGACGGAGCGCTCCGGAGAGATGACGTCACCACCAGCCCGCGCCTTCAGCGATGCGCCGTGCACTCTCTCTGAAAGAGACAATCCGTGATAATATAAACGCATCGAGAATTACGTACGACTATTTATAACGGACGCACTGATTCATATTATAAATTTTAGCATACGCGTCTGCGCATATAGGTACAAACATGGGTTTATTTTGAGAATGCCCGAGTTTCGATATTGCAAACACGCGGTGTAACTGCGCTTAACTTATGCAATTAACTAAAACATACATAAATTTGTCTCGTTAGTCATTTTGACGGACGTCTTCAACAACTACTTAAGCTCCTAATAGAATTTAGCACTGACCTACTGTAGAACTAGGCGACTATTAAGGAATTTGTTTGACTATACGAGTCGACACTCAAATAAACAATGCTGTGACTGATTGAGCATTGAACACTAACTAAGCATTGAATACTGCGGGCGGAGAGCAATGGGTAGCTCACCGCTCAATCAGGACCAGGCCCGTGCCGGACGGCGCGTAAGTGTTCCACGCGCGCCTCAAAGAGTTGTCAGCATGATTCGAGGGCCGAAGCCTGCCGGGTCAGCGGGATTGTCCGAAAGGGTTACCGCTACCCCGGAACATAAAGGGCGAAGGAAGGAACATGGGTGAGTTTTAGTCAGTAAGAGTCTGACACTCCCTTCCGCTCCACCCAGAGCGGGAGGGGTCATTTGATGATTTCCCACCAGAAAAAATAAAAAAAAACTGCATTGAATACTTAATACTGAATATTCGTAAATTGGAACGGAAAATACTACCTCTGATTTGAAAACCCATAGAATTCATAATTAACAAAAAACCCGGGATTATGATGTTATTTCCATGGTTTGCAATGAGGATAAGTTTTATCGAAGCTGACGTTTGATAAGTCACGTAAAATGTATCGCAATAGCGACTATTTCCATTTCCTGAAGGGAAGTGTGTCACGAACAATGGATTGGATACGACTTTATACGCTTGATTGGGGTCAGTCCTTCAACTGGAGACATTGTGGACTGCTGTATTTGGGAACTTTGTATTCGTAACATTTTTGATAACTGTGTTTGCTGTTTAATATTTAGGCCAGCGAGGTAATTGCGTAACACACCAACAGTAGCAATGGCTTTCATTTTGACAGTTCAACAACATTCATTGCGTGATTTACGTTGTTGAGCAGATAAATTTTTAGAACATATGAAGCAATGCATTAGCTTTCAAAATGATTCCTATTCTCATTGAAAATGTGTTACGCAGTTAGGGTGCAGATCCTGTAAAATTGATCATTATAGCATAGATCATAATAATAATAAGGATAGTAGGTACTCGTAAATAAGATGGATATGAAAGTTTGAAATATAATTTTAGAAATAATCGAAAAACAATAACGACAACACCTCAGACCTAGACCTCAGTTCTGCCTTCGACACAGACCATGGTATTCTCTGTGGTATTCTCCATGGTGTTGAAGTTATTTGGCTCTTATCTGCATAACAGACGGCAGTATGTAGAGATAAAATCGGTGGTCGATGGAGAAGAAAAAATTTATAGATCTAATTTAGTTACGGTATGTCGTGGTGTTCCTCAGGGATCCGTTCTTGGTCCAATCTTCTTTATTATATTTTTAAATTATCTAATGGAGTATATCGAAAAACGTGTAAAGGACACAAAACTAATAATCCTAGCTGACGACACAAATGCGATAGTTACTGCAGACGATATACTGAAATTAGAATCCAAGATCAATGCTCTCTTGAAAGCTTTTGAAAACTGGCTCAGTACTAATAATTTGAAACTTAATGTAAATAAAACAAAGTGTGTCTTATTTAAGCCTACGGTACGAAATAACGCTGAGTTGGAGATTGTATCATGTGGCAACAATGTCGAAATAGTTGATAGTGTCAAGTTCTTAGGTGTGCACATTGATGCATTGTTGAATTGGAAGGATGACACATTGTCTATAACGAAGTTTATTAGCTCGGCATGCTATGCGATTAGAACACTGAGGGATGAATTAGGTTTACCTCAACTTAGAAGTGTGTACTTTGCTTTGGTGGAGTCCATGCTAAGATACAGCATCGAGTTTTGGGGCAATAGCTACAAGTACAACATACAAATGGCATTCGTGACTCAGAAAAGAGCTTTAAGGACTATGCTCCGCATGAAACAGACGGAATCATGTAAAGACCATTTTATTAGACTAAAAATCTTGACAGTGCCATGTTTTTACATTTTAGTGTTGCTAACCAGATTAGTTAAAAATTTGCACAAAATTGAGACTAAAGCGCAGAGACAAACTAGAGCTAGTACACGTAGGAAAGATTTGCCCAACACTATTCAACCGAAATTAAAAGTTGTTAAACATAGCCCGAGGTATCAGTCTGTAGTTTTATACAACAAGTTGCCTATAGTATAATTCAAAATCATATGCAGTGTTAACTTATTTCCTCCTAGATGACATATAACATTGTAACTTAAGATGATTTTATTACTTTGACATTTATTATTTATGATCTATTGTACGCACGGCTACACATCAAGCTATACAAAACCAGTATAAGCTGCCTTCTGATTGTACGAAAAACCACAATACGAGGTCAGCTAAAACTGGAAATGCATAGCTTGATGTGTAGCCGTGTGTACTTGAATTCTTAATTGACCGTTATTGTTTTTATCTACTTTTCTAAATGTATTTAACGAATTTTATTTTAATTGCAATTTTATATCTAATGTTATTTTTTTAATTTTTCAACACAATGTACCTATATGGTTATGAAATAAATTACTTATGACTTACTTACTTAACAATTTAGTTTGATAGCTTATATCTCAAAATCCACACCATAATGGATTTCTAGGATTCGATTCATTAGCTGAGCACCAAATCATTTTAAGTATGTGAAGTTGGAAACGCCACATCTAAAACTATCCGCATATCTCTGAAATATAATTCTTTGATGGAATTATGGTATATTATACCTATAGCAGTATAGCCGAGAAATATACACGAGAATGACTCTTTTCGAGGATGACTACGACTTGATATAGAGCACTCAAAAAGGAGAAATTTGACAAAACCTAAATTGATTGATCAGTGGCGCTACACAGCGATGTTCCCGATGCTCAAATAAAAATCAAGCACAAAAGACGCGACGGAGCAAGACCGTACGATTCGATTGACAACATCAATGGCCAATTTGAATAATGGCCGCCATTCAAAGTCATCGGATAAAGTTACGCTACATTGAATCTCTGTAAATCGTTGTTTCAGTTTAAAATGCAATTTGCACATTTAACTTTTTCTGTTTTGTCTATAAATCAGGGCGTTATTGTTATATGTTCTGGTTTGGAACTGTCAAATGTCGAGGAAAGTAGATTCGCTATCAGATTGGTATGATGATTAGCGTTAGCTAGCTAGACACACAGCCTCCAACGTGTACTTACAGAAGAATAAGACAATATATTAAATATTATGTGCAGGATAATGACGAGGCATGAAGAAATCAATGATCAAAGTGTTTCATGTATAAGATAGACTATTGAAAGCAATGGAGTCGTGGAAATGGCGCATTACAAATATTCGTAAACATATTTACTAATTATATCAATAAACGTGATACTCACTGGCAGCGTTTAATATCAACAAACACGGATTATTTAAAAAGCCATTAATAATGAGCTGAGCACAGGAAGACCAAGACACTGGACAGAAGTTTTCAAGGAGTGAACCGGTTACAAATCACGCTCGAAGATCAAAGCAGCGTCTGGCTCTGATTTGTGTCCCGACGTTTTAGTTTCCGTTCCCGCAAATTAGGTGATTCCAACAGAATTTTATAGGTTTATAGCCGGCAAGCTATTTGGCACATTCAGTTTTATACATAAATACTAATTTGGCATCGTATAACACCTGAAACTGTATTTGTAGAAAGATTTTCAATACATGCCCTAACCGCATAAAACCATGAGACGGTTTAAAAATATTGCTACAGTTTTACAGATATTAGAAATAGATTTCTTCGACACGTTCCACACAGGAGAAAAAAGAAGCTTATCGAATTACAATCTAATAATAAATCTAGGAAATATGTTCAACGACAGTCGTAATTGAATTGATAACGATCGAACCGCCGCGTCTCTAATAGCAATGATATTGATAATGATAATATACTATTGTAGTCATAAGCAAAAATGATTCATATTAGTGGCCAAAAATGTGAGTTTATAACTTAAGTCAGGCATTGAGATAAAACAGGGACGTGCCCAGACTCCCCAGTATTTATAGCGCGTCATCAAGCAGACAAAATTTGGGCCAACGACTTGTGAGCGAAAGTAGAAAATGGGAGGCAAGGAAATAGGACGAGGCTCAAACGGGACATGACGCGCCTGACATGTGCAAATAATCAGCGTACACATAGCAACACGAGATTACTTAATAAAAACATAGCACAACACGATATCTAGCGCCCTACCCGGTCAACGACTGACGACAGATAGAGTTAGTATATTTCGTGATTTTCTATAGATAGAAAAATTGCCGATTGCTTCAATTTATGGATGTGAAAAAATTCAAACGCGTCCATAAGAAAATCACGAAATAAACTAAGCATTTACATATTTGTGGTAAAAATATGTAAATGAACACGCCTACAAATAGCTTCGAATTCTGAAGTTCTAGCGTTATTGCAGTAAGTGCTCCATAAATTACTTTCTGGCAGTCATAAAGACCTCGACATTATTCAATTACAGACCTCAGTTCGTTAAGCAATCATAAATTCAATAAAACTACAATAGACGTGACGCCAAATGATTGAAGAAGGATCTTTTTTATATTTACCATCAGTATGTTTGCCAGCAATAGGGTCGGCTTCCATCACCATCCCGGCTTACCTACCCTGCAACAAAAGGAGTTCTTCAAAACCAAAGTTTTATAAAGAGGAATACTACGACAATGTCACAAAATAGTCCTCGTTCGGGTTTGAACGCGAATCGATAGTACCTCGCTTGCCAACAAGCCAACTGCGTCAAACCACATTCACACAAAACACAAGTCAAATAATATTTAGTTATTTCTTTGACAAAAACAGTGTTTACAGGGAGACTTGCCAGCGTGGAAAATGACGAATTAAGTCCAGAAATATCATCATGAGCAATAATGACACGTACCACCACCCACACAGGTTTTTAAATAGATATAAATTGCCAGAACTGATCGTCAATTTAATTGTGTTCTTGGACAAACACATCATATGGCTTACGACGCTTTGTTTAGAAGTCAACAAGACTAGTACGAAGGTCTTTGTGAACTGGTTTCTCTTGTGTTTACATCTGACGTTGATTATGGTGACGATATCGAACAACAAACCTCATTAGAATACCTAATCGAACGGGTAAATGTTCACTAATGTTTACTTATCGTATCTTTGATCAAACCTTATAGCGTATGGATTGTGTGTAGGCGAATTATGTACCGTGATATATTTTATGGTCTACGGAGTACAAACTACGGCGTAAAAAATCATCTCTCATCTTTGCAAAAATGTCGTCTTCATCATATGTCGTCGCTATAGAGATGGTTCGACAAATGCAGCAACTGCTTTGAACTTGCTACAGTCAAACAGAGGTCAGCTGTAGCATAATCCGCCTGTAATGTTTCTACTGCTGCGACACAGGCCTCCTCTCTGTGAGAGAGATTGAGCTGTATAGTATATCCGCCACGCCGCGCCGGCCCAGTGCGAATTGGTAGATGTCACATGTCTACGAATTTTAGATTCTAAGACCTGCGGGTTTCCTCCCAATGTTTTCCTTCACCTTTTTGAGGACAATAGTGATGAAATAATTTACACAAAGTAAAGCGCCTGTCTGGGTTCGACCCTGCGACCTACAACTCATAAGTCGCGTCCATTAACATTGGGCCACAACTGGTCCAGCTGCAGAATTAATACTAAATTAAGAGAAACATGTTTGTGATTTGTTTGTAAGTGTACATCCTACACTAAACGACACCTACTTAGGAGCTCGCTGTCAATGACCATAAAAGCTAAGCTTGACTAAGATCCGTGTAGGTAATCACGTCTTAGCACCTGCCGTTGTTTTCGTTTTACTAATACATGATAAGGCGACATTTAAAACGGTTGGTATACATACATATAAATGTAAACATGATGCGTGCATGTTTTGCAACAATAAAGCTGTTTCAACAGCAAGAAGCCCTAGCATTGTATGCATCACTAAGATATTTGAGGTTTTTAACCGCAGTTGGACGATAACTTCGCATTATAATGACACAGCATGTCGTAGATAAGACAGCGATCGAAACAAGGCCGTCTGAGATCTAGCCACCATGACTCATGTTTGTATTCGTTTCGACTTATCAAAACATGAGGAAATGAACCGGCACTGCCTTCCTTAAAGAAAAAAAAACAAAAACAAAGCAATAAAGCAGGAAATATGGAGGTCAGTTTTAGTAAATACTCAAACTGAAAGCGATATATTTCCCAAATTGAGCAATCTGGCGGTCCTGACTATGCTTTTGTACACTTAATTAACAATTATGTGCTAGGAATGTGTCTGTTTAGAACATTATCACATTTTACATCACTTATGTAAGTAGTCGGGCTTCACATGTAGCCAATCTAAGAAATACTTCAGTTATTTAATTTTCAAGGTGTTTGATAGATATAATATTGCAATCATGCGTGGTTTCAAAACAACATCGATATGGCATATCAAGAATTGATGTTGTTTGTACTAAACCAGCAGGCCTTGCTACAAGCTAGGCAAGGTTAGTTTTGTTTTTAATTCGTTAATACATTTGATAGTGAATTTAATATCTCAATGGTATGGTCCTCTGAATTCATATTACGGCATTGTCTCCCCAAGTCTTCTATTTATAGTATGATAATATCCTGATGTAATGTAGTCGGAACTTGATAACCGTAATCCCATACAATGAAAATATTGAGCGGGATGACGTATACCTCCGGATACGTCACGGCCAGATTAATAAGCGGTCAACCCATGAATGGGGATGACATTGAATTCACAATGCGAGACACTCAGTGGGATATATTACTTTATATGGTGGTGCGGTAGTTTGAATATTAATGCAGTACTGATGATATTGACGTTGTGCTTCAGTGACGCCACCCAGATATGTGGGAACTGGTAACGGAAAGTTTTCTCTTCAGAATCCGAAACACCACGTGGTATTGCATGAAGTTGGGAGTATATTTTTATCCTTTTGTGTTCGTTGCGTGTCTACTGTCTACAGTAGCGAGGATGTTTTTATTATCTGCGTTTGGGTTTTGTGTTTTATTTTTAACCCGCTCCGTTATTCCAGCTTCCAGCCGAATAAATTTACTTTTGGCCTTTCGTAGGGAGTAGGGAGAGCGTAGGAAGAAGCGTCCGTAACACCAATTTATTTATAAGATCTATTCTGTACTCTTGTCAAATAACAATACATAATATATATAACGTCTATTTACTCATATAAAACTGTGAGCATTTCGAACCTAAGCCTGTTGACTAATTACCGTACGATGTCTATATGTTTAATTAACTTAGCTGTAAGTATTGATTTTTAGCGTGCGTAAGCAAATTGCTTTACAACAATTCAACCTTGCTTAATGAATGCCCGAGGGTCGACGAATTTGCCGTGAAGGTACCAAAGAACAAGTGAATGCCTTCTAAAAAAGTCAATGAAATTCCTTTATTCGACAATCATTAAAAACCTACTCGATAAAAGTTAAATGTTCATAGATCAAACTTGTGAAATGAAAAGGATGCTTGAGAAAATTCCAAGACGCTATTCATTTTAGGTAGTATCACTTCGGGAAGTATCTTCAAATATTGGCGATCTGCCAAACTTCCATCACAAATTTTATGTCAATAACCACCATGACTTTCAGATGTTCCGATGTCATCGAGTCATTTGATCTCACTCGTGTTTGATTAAATTCTTTATGTTCCAGAGTTAACACTTTCTCGATGTTTTATATCAAAATCTCACGAGGTTTTCATTCTCACAGTTCAATAATTGGCTCATATTGGTTAAAATCATGCAATCGAGAACACTCTTGTATGATACTATACAATATACACGCTATTCTTAGTTCTAGGGTTCTGGTTGATCGCACTGTAGGAATTTTTGGCCTTATTATGCATGGCTTGTCACGGCTGAATTTTGTTCCTCTAACTAGGAATTAGGGCTAGCAAATCATTGAATCTATGCTATTTCTAAAGTAGAACAATTTGGTAATCTTGTTGAGGCTTTTTAGCCCCTTATACAGCAATTCTTCTCCGACCATCAGAAGGGAAATCTGGCTAAAGTTTCAATGCAAGCTCGGATGCTAAATTTCACTGGCCAAATGGCCAGAACAATGAGTATTTGGCAAGTACCTAAGGTGACTTGCCAAATGATGGTCAGGCCATCCTGAGAAGGCTGTCCTGATCTCAGTGAAATACCTCATCAAATTATCAGCGTGTAAGATTTAGGAGCGAAAGGTTTTAATGCCATATAGGTACAGGTTGGCCATCACCCACCTACAGTACAAGTGTATAAAATCAATCCATTTAAGTCTCAGCGAGTTATCAACAACTTTCGCATCGACTTTTTGTGAAGAGCAATGGTTATTGCGAACCGAATCGTATTCCTACACAACATGTCATTGCACGAGAGAAAGTTGTATTGTATTAGGCATTGGTATGCGGCAGCTCGAACGTGGTAAGTACCTTCTTGTAATTTCTACTGGAAGTCGTCAAATTCGAGAGGGTATTTAGTATTCGACTAATGTATATCATGCTCATATAGTTTTGTGGTGGTTTAGGCACTGGAATCATATCCCAATTGATTTAGATTCTGGACAAGACCTCTTAGTCTTCCATACATACTGTGTACATCTCTATTAACCGTCATCTCAGTGTTTGATCCTTACTAGCCATATCTTTTTAACACAATGGAATCCCGGCATAGAATGTTTTTTATTTATCTTGTTTAGGTAAGTGGCATCCAGTCTAAAAGATTGCTTCCTTCTTGAAAAAAGATGGATGTCGATGTGATGTGAATCACATCGACATGAGCCATCCAGGTCTGATCAAACATCGTGATGAAACCGGCATGTCCTAGAACCAAAAACTCGAAAACATGTGACATCTACCAACCAGCACTGGGCCCGCGTGGTTGATTACAGCCCATTCCCTCTCACAGAGAGGAGCCCTGTGCTGTGTCCCAGCAGTGGGAACGTTATAGGTTGATTATGATTATGCTGCCATATCCCGAACAGCAATGTTTCATTTACTATCTTAGCACAAAATGCTGTTTCGCATTTTCCCAACTAGATCTCACTCGTGGTTATAATGTCAGAGCTTCTTCTGTATATAACCTGCTTTATCCTTGACATACATAATCAAGAGATCTTGAAGCTCAAGTGGTCGTGTTCTAGGGATTTGTAAAACGCGGTCTACCTAGCTGTCGCTCTGGGACTTGGACTCTTTGACAATATTAAGGTCAACATTCAAGCAAGGCCGGACCGCGTCGGGGTTTTGGCGCAACTTGGGAGAGGTATATATGTAGACCTATGTATGTCTAGCATTAGAACTGCAATGACTTGAGGTATCATTCCAGTGGCATGGCTAGTCCTAAAGGGGCCCTGTATCAAAATATATTGGGGTGGGGGCCCATGGAGGGTAAGACTTGTATTTTTTCTCTAAATAAATTTAATGCTATCCTGTTTTTTGCTTACAAACACGTGGGGGCTTCGTATCATTGATACGACGGATAAGGAGGTAGCTACGCCCCTATTATTCGTTATTAGAAATCGTCGCCGGAAAACAAGCCTTTCAAGCCTACGTGTTTTTATTACAATGCTTCAAACTACATATTATATACCCTCATGTTGATGTCTCATTACGGAGTTTAACTCGTGACGAAAAACGTGATAGATAGATAAGGATTAAATAACTATAAAATAATCTAATCAAAGGATTAAATAGGGCTGGTTGTTATCGTATCTAGTCGTCATTAATTTTTATCTCTACTGTAAATTACTCAACGATTTTCCTTACTACAGGTAACAGCTTCAAATTGGAGTGGAGTGTTTACTAGTGGCTTACTAGCCAGAACTTGGAAATGTTAAGTTGAATAAAGTACTTACTTAATCATTATAATGAGACTAGCGACCCGCCCCTGCTTCGCACGGTTTTTACGACTTGACAAAACATGAAGATTTCTCTATTATTTCTAAGTTAAATATTAATGTAGGTAATATAACTCTTAATGTGTTTAAAACTGCATCAAAATCCGTTGCGTAGTTTAAAAGAACAACACGGTCACAAATACAGATATGAAAAAACGGCTTCAATTTATAATAATACTACAGCTTCTGCCCGCGGCTTCGTCCGCGTGAAATGTCTTGTTCCCCGACCCACCCCTTCGCATCGCATTGCCTGCCCGCGCTATCATTTCGTTTTCGCATAGCGCTCTTGCCGACTCTTTTTCTTTTTGTTCGGGTCTAAGGGTCATGGCGTGATGTTAGTATGTATGTGTATATAGCCTATTTATGTATTTGTGTAACTAGATTTAAGAGCTTTTTCATCTTTGTTCCTCTCAACCAAAGCACCTGCCATCTAATGTCTTTACCACCCTTGGTTGACTGGTAGAGAATGCCTAAGGCTTTTGTGCGAAAAGTTTAAATAAATAAATAAGTAGCCTATAGTCTTCCTCAAGAATTGGGTTATCAAATGCAGAAAAAAAATTTCAAATCCGACTGGTAGTTTCAGAGATTAGCGCGTTCAAACAATCAAACTCTTCAGCTTTGTTATTAGTAAAGAAATGAGAAGACAAGAAATCGTACTTGATTTGATAGTACAAAAATAATAAATTATAAATATCAGAAAGCTTTCTTAAAATGTTTACAAAAAGCTAAAAATAGAAATGAGTAAACAACCAATGACAAAGAGTGTTCAAATATAAATAAATAATATTAAAAATATGCTCTGATGAACTCAGGATGCCAGACACTTTTATGACGGGTGATAATGACGTCAATTCGTATGAAAGATCGTACACAAAATAATGAAGATTATGAAAAAAAAAAAGAACTGTACAATACTGTATCTTTTTTGACACAGATGTTCCTTTGTTTGTTGTGTTATGACAAAAGACAAGACTGAGTTTAACAGAAAGAGGGCGACTACCGACATGACGACTAATAGAGAAGTATGGAAGAAATGATAAGAATAATGGTTGTTGTTCACGTGCTTATTTTATTTAGGCTTTTCTGTAGATTGCCGCCAATAAAAAATCGAATAAGTACCTAATCTAAATTAATATTGGCGGCTGTGCTGGCGCCACTGCTGCGGCTGCTGAGACCCTAAAGCAGCGCAAATACTGTAACCTTATTCATTCCCACAGGATCGAGACTTATGCGGGTGAAGCAGCTTGTCTTTTGCCTTCAATATCATAAACTTGTTTGGGGTACCTAATGGACCTACCTATGCTTCACTTATGTATTTAAACTTTATTTATTTAAGGCAGACGCCAGAATAGCAGGTTTAATCAGAGATGTTTTATAGGCAACCCAATATGGGTTACCAACCAAAATTATGCAGGTACATAAAACCAATAAGATAGGTACTATCAGAACAATCATTCAAACCACATATTAATATTTTTAATAATATAATATTTAACCAAGCTTATCAGGACTCAGTACTAATATTTGTGTAAGTACTACTTCTTTACATCATTTGCTAGACAGTTTGTAAGCTGTGAGTGATGGTTTAACACATGACGCATCATACCATCGCCTGATTAGAAGCCTTATCTTTACAGCTGTGCAAAACACCGGCTTTTAATTTGAATTGACATATTTTGTTTTATGCTGCAATTTGGAATGGAGATTCTATGTTCTATGTTATGGGATTGGTTTCCGCACTTAGTCCTTCAGGTGGACCATTGTACGTGGGCCATGGCGGCCGTCGGTGGTTATTCCAACCAGCCCACCTCCCTCCAGACGCTTATTAGGTCTCCTGGTCTGTTAAGAACATGGAATGGAGATTTCTTTTATTCTAACTCCAGCAAGTGGTGTGTGGTGGTGGCGACTTTCGAGTTGTAGGTCGTAAATTCGAACCCAGACAGGCACTTTGCAAATTATTTCATCACCACTGCTCTCAAAACGGTGTAGCCTACACCGTGTGGGAAACATTGTGACGAAACCGGCATGTCCTAGTGCTAAAGAATTCAAAGATGTGTGATATCGATCAACCCACACTAAGCTGATGTTGGTTTACGGATCACTCCCTCTCACAGAGAGGAGGCCTGTGTCCCAGCAGTGGGAACATTATAGACTGATTATGCATGCAATTGCTATCATTGGAGAATACAAGAATTAATAATTATCATATTTAATTAAGTGGTGGTATTGACTGGTTTTTTCGATCGCAGCAGTAAAATATATTTTCTTAATGGCAGGTCTGCATTTATATACTTATGTGACAAGTTATTAATAAATTTTAACTGGCTGTTCTACAAAATATGATCTTAATCTTGAAATATTTAATTAAGTAACTGCTTTCTAGTTGAGATTATTACATAATGTGGTTATTAATAAAACCAGTTTCTGACAGAAACAAACAACAGCTATTTTAATAAATATCTAAGTTTTAAAAACACTTGTTTAATAAAAACTAGTAGCAACATCTGTCTAACATTCTTTCAGTTTAACTGATGCAGCTGAATACCAGTATTTCACATGGAGCGACTGCCTACCAGACCTCCATCCACCACCCCGTTACTGGGTAACAGGATACACCTTGGTAAGACTTTTGGGTTTCTGACTACCCGTAACGACTATCAAAGATCTACAAATGACAGGCGGGACCAACAGCTTAACTGAGGCGCAGAGGGGTCTCAATAAAAACTTGTAGCATTAGCATAAAATAAAATTATTCTACAACTAGAAACAGATTAACAACTTTTTTTTAGTTTTTTTTAAATTAGATAGTTGTGTTTTCTAAAAATAACAAAAGCTTCTAAACAAAGGAGGTGTTCAAAGCATAAATTCCAGAATTAAACATTCTAAAACCACAGAGTATCAATATCACATATTATGTTACTGGCCAGTGAGAAGTTGCAAACTGCCTAGAAATGAGATACACTTGTTTTTAATTATGTCAGTTTCCAGATAAAATTAAAATTGTCCAGCAGCTATTTTTGACTATGGGACAGTAATAATTTTTAAGTTATTAACCTACAACTTCTATCAGCTCAGCCTATCGCAGTCCACTGTTAGACATTGGTCTCCGAAGGTTTACAAGTCAAGAAAGACATACTTAAATAAACGAAATTATGACACTGCTTTATCATTAATTTCTTAATATTGGTCTATAAAAGTAGTTACAAAACCACAAGCACCTAGGTTTTGTAATACCAGGCCATAACACAGATGTAAACTTTAATTAGAATAATTATAGGGTATATTATAGATCATCATCATCTGCCTAGCCTTTTCCTAACTATGTTGGGGTCGGTTTCCAGTCTAACCGGATGCAGCTGAGTACCAGTATTTTAAATGGAGTGACTCAAACTCAAATCATTTTGTTCAACTAAGCCAATTACAGGCACTTTTGAATCGTCAAAGGGTCGGTCAGTCAGAAAGATGAAGCTAGTTGCCCATTCCAAAGCGTAGGTACCTATGGAGAAGAACGGGCAAGAAACTCCATGGACACTCTTTTAAATCATAACATTGTTACAAAATATTTGATTACATTATTCGTGTTGAAATTAACCAAGTGAGAACGATGTAGAAAACATAAAAATAATTCAGAAATTAAAATAAGCCGTGGCAGCTAAGAGATGACCAGTCCCCAATGATGGCGCCCGTTCACAAATATGACATGAACACGATTGCCTATCTGACCTCCACAACCCAGTTACTTGGTAACATCATACTCCTTAGTAAGACTGCTTGTCAGATTTGGACTTCTGAGGACCCATAAAAACTTTCAAAGATCCACGAGTACCAACAGTTAACTTGCTCTCTGAGGCACGAAGGGGTCGTGGTATGTAAAGATGGTCTCCCATCCACGGACCAACCGCGGCAAGCGTAGCTTAACCTGATCGATCGATCCGTGTGGCGGTTATTACTTAGCCACAAACCCCTCTCTTTTAGGCTATAGATCAACCTACAAAGTCATCAAGCAATGTACTTAGTTCTACACCAATGATAATGTACCAGAGGTGTAATAGGTAGAAAAGTCTACTTGTTTATGGGGGTGTGAACAATACGGTCTGTGGGCTGCCTAATGAGGATAATCCTTTCTACCATATTGAATACATAGATTGTTATTTGATTAGGGTATAATTTGCTGATTGAATCACAAATAATTGATGTCCAATGAGCTCCTTCCTTTTTCTTTTATTATATACTTGTAGATATATTTTTATCTAAACTACCTTGTATTATATATAGTAATTAAGGCTTTATGTTTGTATTTAAATTAAAAAATCATAAATAGCAATAAGGTAGGGTGGGTAAGGTAGTGCAGATTCTTTTCTTTCAGTTTCAGTACTTAGTAAACATAATTTCTATCGAACACTTTTTTTAAATTTCGAACTGGACTTTTCGTTCTATTGACAAACAAAAGAATATGTAGGTACGAAGAAAACGTTTCATAAAACGTGCGTGATATGTACAGCTTGTTTTCTCTACAAGTACCTACATACCCGAAGTATTACGTTGCCTTTTAAATACTTGTAGGGCACAAGCATAAGGCCGAATTAGACGATGACACTCCGCTTCGCTCACTCAAGGTTACACGAAACAGCGCAACTGGCCCACGCTCCAGACAAAACAACAGATTTAAACTCATTACGAAATTATAATGACACTCTAACTAACAATGAATTGCGTTTGCATAAAAATTACGTACAGTACCTACGACAGGTGTTTGATCATCGCTCACAATTAACTCACCTTATAAAACGCAAAAAGTCCTAATGTACTGTATTTCCATAAAACACTTGCACTTCAATTAATATCACAAATCCAAAGATAAAACACTGAAAATTATGAATATTTACAATTTTGCAATATTTACAAATAAACACCACTTTCTACTGCGCGCAGCACTTGTAAATACCAAAAACAAAAATAGATAGACTGGCCGCACTGACAGCTGGACGTCTAGTGTTGTTGACACTTTAATTAATCTAACATTCAATTTTAAATTTAATCGAATACTAAATTCAAAGCACTATTGTGAAATTGAAATGAAATTATGCATCACAAATTCAGCTGTTCAGTGAATACCAAAATCTAACGTACATACATGGTACGTGACGATGGGAAGAGACCAGACAGCATGACGTTGTTGCCTTGGACGGTGCGTAGGCCTCTGGTGTGGGCCGCAACCTGCGTCGAAACACTTGCGCCATCTAACGAATGTTCCAAGCACGGCATGTTGCAGCTGCTGGGACCCTCAAGCGGCGAAATTACTGTAACCTTATGGGTAATTCAACTACAGTTTTCAGCAGTTTGGGGTCGCTTTTGGTTATGGGGCCCGACACTCTGGTGACAATGGTAATTTCATTCAATGTGTCAATGCTGCCAGTCTTCTGGGCACGTTTCCGGAAGACAGCAATATGCACGAGTACTACGACGCCTAAGCGTGTTTTTGTCTTCATTTGTATAGTTATTTAGGCATTTAATTTAGTACCTAGTGTAAATAGTTCGTTGTTTTAAATAATAATAAATAAATAATAATAAATTTATTGAACCAATGTTACAATTATTACCTTAATATTAATATAACTTAACATCGGTCTGCAACTGATCATCATTTGGAGCTTTACGGCGGTCCCCAAACTAGGCGGCGCCTGTATTTTGGGGACCAGTGTAGTATATAACTATTTTAATATGTATTAAAAGCAACTAAATTTAATTCAATAGTATTGTTCAGGTAAAGAAAGAGCAAAATATTGTAATCGGTTCATGCAACTTTGCTTTTACAACAATACAAATCGATTAATCGTTTAAATAGATGTGAGTATCGTCTATGTCACAACACAATGTCTATGAAAAATGTTGCCAGGTTAAATGTTTTTCCATTCATTTGGGAAACTCATAAAAAATTGAGGCGTTTATCGAATACTTATAATTTGTCCAAACAATGCATGATTCGTAATCAATAGCAAGACGTTTTGATAGCGAGATAATATTACAAGATTAGTACAGTAAAAAATCTTTGTCCTTGTATTTTGAAGCAAGCTACAATAGTATTAGTTGATCAATTTTTGTCATATTTCATAAGCAATATTTTACCCAGATACCTCGTTTTCAGTCTGATTCTTTTCAATTTTAAAATCAGACTAAAAAATTAAATGACTTTGACGTTTGACACTCACTTTGGGGAGACTCGCAAATAAAGTGGCAACACCGATCTGAATTTCCGGGTTCCTGTCGGGCGGGCCGATATGGCTCGAAGGTCCAATCAAATCATTCAGCTCGCGATCCTGTGTGGGCGATACGTATCAAAACAACTTTCTGTATTGTAGACCGCGCGTGTTATTTACAAATTGAAAACATTGACTGAAAATATTTAACTTTTAACGTTTACAGAGATGCAGTGATATATTGAAGTGGTATTTGTCGTAATAAGGCTAGACTTTTCACTTATTGACTGTGTGCGAATATTTATTTGTGTCGAAAATGACCGCTTCCACGATGATTGAATTGGAATCCTGGATAATCTACCAGTGTGTGCTGAATGAATGCCATGTGTCGAACAGCTGTAAGTAGCAATTGTATCAATTATTATGATAATTCATTCATCAGATATCCACCGCACGACACAACGCGTGCTTAATTACGTCAAATAATTTGTTTTATAAAAAATAGGTAAACAGTTTCCTCAATTAATTTTTGTTTAAATTGTTTCTTTTTCCGTTACCTATCGGTATATTTTTAATTCTATTGAATAGACACATAATTTATGTTGTTAATAAGTACGTTACCTCTTGATTTTATATTTAAAAAAATGTTAAATTAATTAATACCTAAGCCTGAATAATGAAGGATATTATATTAGAATGATTACGGAAAATAATAAAAAAAAAACTATTTTAGCTTTTAGATTAAATTAAAACACACTTGTTTGTAGTTAAAATTGTAGTTTGTAGTTAAAATAGTTAAAAATACAAATGTACAATTAAAATGAATATGAACCACAATAACGGCATCATACCTACTCAGAAAGTACATACCTAACAATAACATAAAAAAATGTTTTACAAATACCTAGCTATGTGTTTTAGAATGTTATTGTACCCATTTGACTGAACGACGAGTACCTACAGGTTGGGAATTACGTTCCATGACTCACGTCAACATGGAATCAATTAATTGTATTTGAAATTCCATTATATTCGTATAGGCATAACGTCTTGTATTCGTCCATTTAGGTGCCTACAAATCCTACAACGGATTATTGGGTTGACCTAAGTGATCTCATGATCACCAACGCATTTTTACGATAAGAAAACTAGTCAGAATTGTCGGTGAAGATTAAAGAAAGAATCAAGTTAAGGAGGTAGAAACTACTTTACAGCCTGGATGTTTATGTGACCCTAGTTTCTAATAAGGACAAAAAATAAACACAGAAGAGAAAGAAAAAGCATTTTCGTAACCTTTCCCTCCCTAGGTGGCCATTCACGTGAAGTCTAGTCTTGTCACGTGAAGATTGAACAAAGAACCAGCTAATTGCGTGTAACACACCATCAGTAGCAATGGCTTTCATTTTGACAGTTTAACAACATTCATTGCGTTATTTACGTGGTTGAGCAGACAAATTTTTCGAACATATGAAGCAATGGATTAGCAATATCCTTCAAAACGATTCAGATTGTGACTAATAATGTTTACGCAGCTGATTTTAAGGAGGTAGACACTACTTAACCACTTGACAAGAGTGTTTATGGGGGCCTACTACCTAATGAAAAAAGAGTGAACATTTTCGTAACCTCTTCCTAGGTAATTGCCATTCACGTGAAGTCCTTATTAATATCCTTAGAAAAAGCGCTCTACGAGGCCCTTTCCTTGAGGTAGGTAAAGGTACTCTAATATTTTTCAGGTTTTATGCGAAGAATTCACTAAGCCAGCATAATACCATATTACTTATGGGTTCTAGACTTTTGTTTATATACACCTGCGTTTCCGAGAATAGGCACCTGATCACTTTTAGGATCACTATCAGCTCTCACGTATGAAGTCCTAAAAGTAGTCAATTAAAGAGAGTAGTAGAGAGTAGAAGAGAGTAGATTTAACCCGGGGCAAATGATGTGAAAATAAATACGCCGACGATGACACCGGGTCATCATGACCCAGATTTTATCGAGTAATTGTCATGAAATTTAAGAAGTTATCTAAATATTAATAATTATTTATTATACCTACAACAGCTTTTGCATATGTCGTAAAAACAAAAAAATCCAAATATTTTATAATTCAAACTTTTACTAGCTTTTTAAATAGCGCATGTAAAATCAACTCTGAAAACATAACATTATTATTTGTGCCGCGGCAGCGGCCGCCGACCGCCAGATCCCCTCTATTGTTGGTGTTGTGGTTTGGGTTAGAATGCGTTTTAACATTATGCTTTATACAATTATACTTCATTATTATTATGCTAGTAGTATTTATGGCAACAAGCATTATGGCAAAACATTTATGCATATTAATATTATGCGTATATAATGATCATTATGCTGAATTTCGTTATGCCAATGTAAATTATGATAATATATTTTACTGATAGACGGTTTACTAATGATAAGCAATCATTAGTGTACCGTCTATCAGTGCAATATTTAATAAAAACTTAAAAAAGAACAAGATGAATGAATGATGAATGTCTTATCCTTATGTGTTTTACTGTGTGTACATAAATAATAAAATAAATAAATAAATAAATAAGATGAATTGACAACAAATAATAAATAACCTAATAAAAGTATGTCACAAAAATACTACGCCAGCGATGACTGGGTCATATTTACCCGTTTTGAGTTGATGCACGTATATCTCGCTGTGTATGCGGCGTTGCACTTAGCATACCTGCGTTTCGGTTAGAAGGAGGTCGTATCTCCAGCTACATAAACACTAAAATTGCACGATCAGCGTAAAAAAGAATAATGACAGATTTAAGTCGCCTCGGGTCAATATGACCCAGCGTCATTGGTGCCGGGTTAAGAGTCATCGAAACGGCAACCTCAAACAAAAAAACGTCACCACACAAACAAATAAATTTCAATCATGAAACGAACCATAAACGAACTTCATTGAATTGTTCTTCAGATAAGAGGCGTCTCTAAGAAACAAGTAACGATCACGGGTAATCGTGAACGCTCAAACGGAACCCCTAATTAACGTTAATTGCTTACCATCTTCATAAATGAACACATGCCCTGTCCGAAACGGTGTCTGTTAGTCCTCAATGGACCATGAGGGCATTTGGAAGCGTGCTACTAATTATACCTATATGCTTGGAACAAAATCTTTGTAACTGGATTTCGGGAGCATGTCATAAGACACAATAGGATTAAAAAAAACAAAGCATTTAGGTACTTTTAAAATTTCAATGATACCGATATAGAAAGGGATACTGATAGAGATGCTGTGCTGCGCCGACCTCGGATAAGAGCGAGAGAATGATGATGAATGCAGATGATTTGAAATTTAAGAAAGTCTGATAATTACGTAGCTGGTAAGAAAGTTGGATATAGAAGTAAGTCAACCCTCCCAAACTGTCAGCGGGATTGTCCGAAAGGGTTACCGCTACCCCGGAACATAAAGGGCAAAGGAAGGAACATGGGTGGGTTTTAGTCAGTAATTGAGTCTGACACTCTCTTCCGTTCCACCCAGAGCGGGAGGGGTCATTTGATGATTTGCCATCCGGAAAAAAAACCCAAACTATCTTATATGGAAAAGAACAGAATCATTTTGAAGGATACTGCTAATACATAGCTACATATGTTCGAAAAAATTGTCTGCTTAACAACGTAACGTGTACGTGTATAACGTGTTGTTGAACTGTCAAAATAAAAGCCATTGGTACTGTTAGTGTACACACACAATACTCCATGGTCTCTAATTTCCACAAGATTCAAGAGTTGTTCCGAAAATGGATTATATATCAGAGCATTAAATTAAGACCAAGATAAGAAAAAACAAGATCGTTAAAAGTTAGCAACAAGTACATAAACAAGTTGCCCGGAAGAAGCTTTTACTCGGAACCAATCACGTTTGATCCCAATCAGAAACATGCTCTCGATCGCGTTACCATTTCCTATTACATACACTGACTTGATGTTCAGATAGTAAAAATCTGTGTGACAAAAAAATTGGGCTCGTAACACAGCTTTGCAGATTTACGGAAAATCTGTGTTTGATTTATGTTTGTGAAGTCAAAGCAAAGGGTTTTCTCGTTTTCTGAGTCTTTGAGATTAAGTGGAAGGTTTGGGCGTTTATCCTCTCCACAAATAGAATCTTACTCTCCGAACATCAGTCTAATGCTGTCCCACTCGGGGACACTTAATATCGTGTCCGGGGGTGTCCTGTTGTCTGCAGGCTACATGAGTTGATGGACGCTACAGAAGGTGCCAAGCTTGTAGCCAAGTTCTGGGCAATGATGCGTTTGATGTATATAGATTGCCATCGACACGCTAAGAAGCAGAAGTGTAGATAATAGATCGATTGCATTTAACAGGTTTACCGCAAAGAGCTCCTTGCTGTGCACATCAAATTTGGAGTATTTTGAAGGTAAACTGTGGATCCATTGAGTCTTCATGACATACAGGAGCTTCATGAAGGACGTGTCCTTGACATCGGCCAGGTCTTTACGAGCCGAACAACAAGGAACGTGTAAAGTATATGTGCGTTTTATGTTTACTGTGGCGTACTCAATAAATACGCAATGTTATAGTAGGTACAGGTACTCCGTTGTTGAGACCACACACCCCTTTGTGGACTTTATGCTATGCATTATGAATAGGTACTTACTGACAACATCCATAATATGACGCATTTTCCCCTATAGTGGTAAGAAACTGCGTCTTGCCGCGAGCTACGTTTCCTTCCTTTTACTCGAGGTTCCATATGTTTGCATCATTTTATACTGTTTAATAAATACAGGTATTATTTACCATACGGTATAAAAATACCTTACCGACTGATGATCAGATGAAATGAAATTTCGTACCTAATAACGTCTGATGTTCTTCTACGAGTATGTAATAGGGTCTTATGGCTATGTAATAACAGCTGCACGGGTCGATCGACCAGGTTAAGCTACTCTTACCGCGATTGGTCCGTGGATACGACCATCTTTACATATAAAGACCCTCGGTGCCTCGGAAAGCACGTTGAGCCGTTGATCCCAGTTGTCATTTGTGGATCTTTGATAGTCGTTACGGGTCGTGAGAAGCCCGAAAGTGACATCCAGTTTTACCAAGAGGTATCTTATTACCCAGTAACTGGGTTGTGGAGATAAGGTCCATGTAAAATACTGGTACAAACTGCAACTGGTTAGACTGGAAGCCGACCCCAACATAGTTGAGAAAAGGCTAGGCAGATGATGTTCTTCTACGTAAGTATCCGCACATGTTTTCAGGAAAATAAATGAGTCGGTAAACTAAGATTCAAATAGAACGATTCGCGGTTCAAAGAAGGAATTTCCGACATCGTTCAAGGAGCGCCGCCTAATAATTACGATACTTAAACCTAATGGAGAACTTAATTATCCAGCAAAATAATTAAAGACATGAGGAAGTTTATGGAAAAAATCCAGTCTTTTGCGTAACATACCTGGTTAATAGTCTGTCCTTATGTTAGTAGATTCATGCCGAGAGCTAATAAAGTAATAACCTCTTTCAAAAATCTAGAACGTCTCGAAATCTGAGAAGTTAGCCTAATTTGAAAAGAAAAAAATAATTTTAGTTTTCAAACTTTCTAATGTAATAAAGTGCAAACAGCAACTTTGAAATGACTTTTCTATAGATGCTATTGACTGTAACAGACTCAAAATTAAATTACCTATCAATTTTGTTAAAGCCGTTGAGGAAAAATCGTGACCGTCATAATATTTAATTAAGTTATTTTTAACAGTGAAACGCATAAAGTCGGTGCCTCAGAGATAGCATTTGCGGTTAGAGTAGAAAGAAAATATTAAAATCCACTTTGTACAAAATGTGCTCTAAATTTTGAAATTTAATAAATTTCGTAGATTGTATTATGAAATATTGTCTCCAAAATCGGAATAATGAATGTAAAAGCCCTTTGGATGTCTCGTGAAAAATTGTAAAAGGATTTACAAGATTATCTCCCAAAGCTTCACAGTTACCAAAATTGAGTCTATAAGATAAATTAATTTCCAAAGTAACCCAAATGGAAATGTTTGTGGCTTCGACGAGTGCTTGCAAACCTCCTTCGGTTCTAAAGACAGATATTAAAAGTTCTTAGGTCTAGTTAAAACGCGTTACTTGTTGTAATTAAGATGCGAAGTCTCGTTAAAAAGGCTCTTCTTTTCGTTAAGTTTGCGGGAGAGATTAGGTATATGTTACTTAGCATAATATCATGTCTGTAACCCAGTACACCCACATTTCGCCAGTTATATTTAAGTCCACATGTAAAAGGGCAAATTCAGATTCCGGGCTCCTACTGACGAATTCCTGATGGAACAACCCAGTAACACTTTGCCGGACCTGGGAATCGAAACCAGGGGTTCTTGCTCCGCAGTAGCTCTTGCAACCACTACACCAACGAGGCAGTGACTTGTTATTGTGAGACTTTTTATAAATGATCATTTAAAGGCCTACATTTTCTCTTTGGTAAGTTCGAAGGAGAAGATAAATATTATCACATTATTTTAATTCTAGCTGTATTCATGTAGATAATTAATTACTGCGGACTCAATATGATATTCGTTCATTAAAATAAATTAGGACAACAAGGCATAATTGGATGTAGCAATACCTACAAACTCAACCATGCGAGGACCGACTCTGATGCTATGCATGATCATTTTCTCTTTGGTAAGTTCGAGGGAGAAGATAAATATTATCACATTATTTTAATTCTAGCTGTATTCATGTAGATAATTAATTACTGCAGACTAAATATGATATTCGTTCATTAAAATAAATTAGGACAACAAGGTATAATTGTATGTAGCAATACCAACAAACTCAACCATGCGAGGACCGACTCTGATGCTATGCATGATATTATAAAATAAGCGCAAGAGTATTCACCTACTAAAGATTTTAAAGGTTTAGGAACGTTTAGAAATGTTCTTTTGTATTTTTTTTACCACAGCTGCAAAGGCCATGAAGATAGTGGTTAAGAAACAGTCTGATCTCCAAACAAAGATACTTAATACAAACAAGGAGGTGATATACTTTTTTTTCCAAAGATATAGTTTTTAACTTCTATTACCGTTTCACTATGACCAACAAAGCAAGATTACGATGAATGAATATCGCAGTTCAGCGGCTTGACCGCAATTTACCAAAGTGCTCGGCCCAGGATTACTCTGAATTCCACGTGTGGAATGTGGAGCCAGAAGGTCACGAGCTTTTGTCCAGTATTCGCACATCGGAATATCGCCACGTATGGCCGAACTGCATTCCCTAACGGTGGGTTTTATGTACCATTCCAAGTATTATCATATTTATTTAGGCATGAAAGGTCGTCGAATGTCTTTATTTTCACTCATTTTAGTCCTTTTTTGTCTCACGTTTGTTGTGTCCTTAATTTCAAGAAGATTTCAATTCAATAAGTTTGTGAATCAACGAGGTATAAGTTAAAAATACCAGACACAATGATATTGAAACATGAGCGAAAATTTTTCTTCGTTCAAAGTCCCCCTTCGTCTACAAGAGTCCTTATCGGAACTAAATAATGCGTCGGTTCCTTACTCAGCTGTTGCGTAGCAGGTGCGATCCCAGCTGCCCTTCCCATCGTTGTAACGGTCGCTGGCGTGCGCGCCAGTGTTCTTCTTTCAAATTCAAACTAAGAAACTGTTTGCTTTTAAAATTCAATGCTTGCAAAAAGTACTAAGGTGAAAAGTTCTTTCATATTTTTTATACAGTCAGGTTTGTGTTTTTTTCTTGGCACTGCGACAGTACCATGACTAAGCGGGTATGAATTTTAATTGGAATATGGCTGCCTCACGAACCTTGTTCGGTAAACTGTGGATTGTTTAGAATTCGATCTGGATTCTGCTTACCTTTAAAATACTTGTGTAAATGAGTTAATTCTAAGTTGCATTTTTAGTATTCAAGATTGTGTTTAGAATTTCTGTAATATTCTTAATTAGAATAGAAAAAAAATTGAACTGAAATCCATACACGGGTCAAATTCTGTACCGTGTTCCATGTAAGGAATTTAAGGCTTGTATACTTACACATACTATGTTGTTTTCGCCACCGGTTGGCTTTGGCATTAAACAGGCAATTCCACCATTTAAATCCTATAAACGTGGTATTTATTATTCGTGCCTAACGATTTTGTTCAATATTTTCCCTTTATGTAAGTATATCATCAAGTTTATTTAGTTATAGAGAATATAATGTACTTACCCGATTTCTCACGAACTCCATTGTAGTTAACGAGGGCTAAGTCGCAAGTTGTCATTTCACTTTAATTGTTACTGCTAGTAAGTACCACTTCAACTCAATGCATTACCTACTTCCCGTGTACGACCATTAAAAAATTCTTCCATGTACAGACGCCAGCACATCAAGCTACTAAAATCTGTCAAATTTCTTTAATAGAGTTTCAACTTTATCGCTGAAGCATTAAGGTTCAAGGTTGATTGGAAAAATTTGTCAGTTTCGGGTAGCTTGACCTGCTGAGTCTGTACGATGATAGTTATTTTGATGTTTAGTCATTAAAGATGTGTCTGGTCCTCTATAAACTGTTCGTTCTACAGATGAATAGGAATCCCTACAATGTCGATATTGGAACTATCTTTTCGATGCAAGTCAAAGTCAAGAATCTCTATTATGCCCAGATATAATCCGAACCATGCCTGGTTGGTCCCTTAATTAAATAACTAAGATCTCGTCCGTCTGTCGGCTAGGCCATTAATACTGAGGGTTTAACGGGATGGTTCTATAATGATCGATTGCTTGTAGACTGTAGACATCGACTCCGACTCTAAAGTCATTACTGTGTTAAAATACGACCCTCTCTACAAGTCATCGCTGTGCTGAAATTGGTCCTTCTGCCCAAACCAAGTATGTAATGTTCTAAAGTTTCAAGCTCTCATCCGGTGTTCACTTCAGCAGTAAGCTTCAAAGCTGATAAGACATCTATTGTAGAAGCAGACAGCAAAAAATGAAACGTGTCACCGCTTGGTAGATTGTTTCATGACCCAATAATGATTGCGGGTCAGGGTCGCCCAATACCGTTTAATGCTGTTATGAAAATCAATAGGGGAGATCTATATATAACACTGTAAGTACAGTTACCTACGTGACTTGACAGAAGTATATACCATTCAGAAGATTTAAATTTCCGTTGATGCGTAAATTGTCGGTTAAGGAGAACCCAGCTATGTCCTAAACATAGATAGAGTTTATTTTTCTATGGTCCTAAGCATATTGACCGTTTTCTATAACACTGCGACATCTAAACGTTTTGCCTAATAAAAGCACACAGTTGGATTCTCAACTCTTTTAAAATCTAACGGTGCGCTTTTATGATATAAGTAGGTACTAGCTTCTGACCGAGATTTCGTCCGTGTGAAATTTCTTGTTCTTCCGACCCACCGCGTCGCATCGCATCGCCTACCCGCGCTATTACTTCGTTTTCGTTCAGCGTTCATTCTGCCTTTTTTGTTTTTGCTCGGCTGTTAAGGGTCCTATCGTGATGTTAAGTAAGCCTTCCTCAAGAATTGAGCTATCAAATTTATTAGTGATCAATGAATCAAAACACAAAAAAAAAATTCACCTCCGACCGGCAGTTCCAGGTGTTAGAACGGTTTATTATTAGTATGATATGATGATGATGATGATATGATATGATATACCTACATTTAGGTGTCGCGTAGTCTTAGTGAAAACGAGTATTTGCCCTTAGTGCTAAGTTGAAACCATTATCTAATTCTTAGTTAAACATAGTACGAAGCTTTATGTCCGCACCTACAAACAAACAATAATTCACATTTGAAACGACGACAAATCCGCAAGGGAATGGCGCGCCAGCTATCCATATAAATAAAATTCTTGTGTCCGTCTGTATCGAAACATAATAAATTCATTGTCACGTTCCCGTGTGTGGAATATTTCGTAATGAATGATTAATAACGAACTAACTGTGCACGTTCTTGATATTGTACATATTGACGATGTTTATATCTATAAAATCTATATGCAAAATGCAAATGCCCCCGTGTAATTAGCTTTGCCAACCATGACTTAGATGATCTTTTCATGGTTGTATTTAGGAAAGTTCCGCTGTTAAATGGAAGACTGACTCTTGGCTCGAATAAAAAGTAAAAAAGTATTGTCACCGTTATCTTGAAAGAGTTTGTTACAACCATAGATATATTTCTATGGTTACAACACTCCCCTCCTCACAACTATTTGGAACTAAAGAAGCGTCTTGATAATTAGGTATAGAACGTGCTCCTACAAGGGGACAATAATTTAACACACGGGTTGTGCTAGTGGCCAGTAATCATAAAAATTATAACAACATAAAATAATTCGTAATTTGAAAACTACCGCCTGCGCCGCTCGCCGACGTAGGGCTCCCTCTCGTTCCTTCAATTCGCCTACTCTTTGCACGTTATTCGTTTTAATTTCATTGATGCGTGGCCCCGGTAAATGGCCCCTGCGCTACAGTTCTTTAAGTACAGGTTGCTCCAAGATGCCATTTTAGAAAATAATAAATAAATAATAACGTTTAATGAAATTAAAATATTTTCATAAAACGCAAACGCGAAACCGTATACGTATGTTAAATTAATGCCGCCATTAAAGCAGCACGCTGTATGCTGTATAAGAAGGAATGACTAGTGAGAAACACGTTAGATAGAACCTGCATGTTATTACTAGGAAAGTCATCCTTTTGGGTGAAGTCAAAGACCGAAATACTACAGCAATTAAAAATATGGATATGATGAACACAACTCCTCAAAGCTAATTGGTAATCGGTATATCCATCCATTTGATTCAATGTAACTACCTCACTCGCTCCTAAAGTATTTAGATCCAAGTATTTACGTGGGCGGTCCAGTTTTCTTTAAAAAATTTCTTCGCCCTTCAGCTACCAAAGCAATGACCCTTAAAAATATGTCAAGTACGATGCTTGAGGTTTTCATTAATGAGAGGTTTTTGCATATTTGCACACGACAGTTTTATATTCTCAAATAGTTATGTTTTGGCTGAAGAGAAAGTAAAACTTAATTGAGGCAAAAATAACACAACAGGGTTGTTTTGCTTTTATTATTAATCAAAACAAACTCAAAATAGACTCAGGCACAAACTAATAACACAATTTCTTGGAAAATATAAGATATTTCAAAACTCAATCGTAGTTGGCAAACAAAAAGTTTAATTGGTTTCTTCACAAGTTCTTAACTTCAGCAATCAGATCAGATGGCTTTCCGCGCTTAACGACGTTATTGAACTATCTTTAGTGGTAACATCTATTCAATTTAAATTGTCTTAAGTTAGTTGTATTTAGAGAAGAAGGTGCGGCTGCCGGCAAAATTGCTGAGCGTTTCTTTTGAGTGTTCACCAAATTAACTAAACGATGCAAAAGGAGTATGTAAGGATCGTAGCTGATGCTGTTCTGTAGTTTCTACCTTCTTCCCATGTGGGTCCATGGGGGTCCATGGAAAAGATGCGCGAGTTTATGTATGTATGGTACCTAAGTTGCATAGTACTTGTAGCTCCAAGTAGGGTGTTATTTGTTAATCTTTTTTCATAATTTTGGGATCTTTGGGGAACCCTTTAATTGTGTTGATGATATTGGTCCATCGTCCTGTCTTTCTTATTGAATATTCTTTTACAATCTACGAGGTTTTATAAAAAAACATATGTGGTCATATCGTTTTATTGCAAAATACAATTCGTGCAAGTTTTGCCATTAACCATTGCGTTTCGTTTGGTACTATCGCAATAATAATATCTTTTATGCTATTTTGCAAAAATACCAAAAGTGAATGGTTACGTAGTCACGTCATTTGGGTTATTATTTTCATTCATTACTCTTGTGAGTCTATTGTTGTTTGCAGCTTTAAATAAAACACTTCTAGACCGAGAGACTGCCATTCTGAAGATGGTCAAAGACTGCATGGAGAAATAAGAATAGGTTTGTCTTCATTTGGCCACGCTACTTCTGAATCTAACTAAACATTTAGTTGGACGGATCAAAAGCATATTTCTGTCTCCTAACAAACAACTGATACATAAATAAACATGCGAGTGTTTCTGTATGGAACGCGTTATCTGCATTACTCATGTAGTAAGTTGTACAATAATGGTGAATTTGTTCGCTTATCTGCAAGCGAAAAAACCGAGTATGTCTCAACATGCACAGCGGACGAAGCGAATTACTAATACCGTTTTTTTGCTGATAAACTAGTCCACTAACGTTGACTAGTCATTATTTTATGACAAATATCTTACTTGTGTTACAAGGGTCCTTGTAAGACCGAACTCTTAGAACAATACCACCGCGAACTCTTAGAACAATACCACGGACGCTCCAGCCTTTATTGCAAACTTTGAAGTCAATATGTTCCTGTGAGTAACTTTGCTTATAATACATAGTTCTGTTGTCTTGTTTCTATTTATTCTCTAACAACAAATATGAGGACGCAATCAAATCGTTACCGCACTGTAAGGATCTTTATTACCCACCAAATTCGTCATGCATATTTATGAACGAATTGTTTTTTATACCTCTACTTCGCATTAATTTGTCAAGGCATGGCAAACAGGTCCGGTTTGTAACCGTTAACCGATATCTACGTTTTTATGGACACTCTTCACACATACGAGTATTCCGTCCAGCAGAACCTTAGTAGAACCGATCGATTTTACGCCGACTCCCGCTGCTAACATTTGCACTTACAATGTAAGGAGTCTATTTTAGTTTTGATTTGTTTCGTCTTTCTTCTTTGGTTGAAGATTACGATTTATAAATGTCTGTCGTAAAATTAGACACGTTTGAACTGTTATGTTCTTTACCTACTAGCTTCAACTTTGGTAGTAACAGTTTTAACGGTTTATTGAATACAATATTCAATTGTCCACCGAACAAGTTTGTATCTACTGTTCCTAGAATGGTGTCCATACAGGTTTTTTCCTGCATCAGGTGTCGCGGTCTACCGCCAGGATTCCAGGGTATTGTCCTGTTCAGGAGAATTCTTGTTCCCTGATCTAAAAAGAAGCTTCAATTAGATTTCTTTGAATTTGTTTCACGATATGACTAACTCTGGACATGTTATTTGATAAACAAGCAGTGACTATAAATTCGAGGAAGCTAGGCTTGTACTGACTAATCGCAAATAGCTCTACGCAAGTTCCTGTCTGCGATTATGAAGTACCCAACTAAATCATATCTCCAATTACTGTTGCAACATTTAGTATCATATTTTCTGACTGCATATATTTTATTTCCAATCGTCGATCATTTTAAGTACTTTGCAACAAAGACTATAATGGCTTGTCAATTATTGAAGTGATAAATAATAGTCCTCACCTCTATACAATACAGGCATTATTTTGCAATCTTTCAGACTGTCACTTCAGAAATTGTGGTCCTTATTGCTACTTGCTGAGGAGCGATAATGCGTAGGCTAAGGAGAGTTAGGCTGACAAGGTCGTTAAGTCTAGCCTCCAGACAGCCTGTTTTGCTAGCTTTAATGATATGTTTATGCTTGAGTTATAAATATTAGCGGGACATTTAGCGGCAAGCCATGTAGAGACATTTTAATAAACTGAATTTATTTTTAAAACATTCATTAACTATGATTGAGTAGGTATTAATTTTATTACACTGGTTTTCAAAATGCGAATCGCGATGTTGCTTGTAAACAAGATTCTGTAACAGTAATGGTAACGGTAGGTGATTTTTGGGCCGCGTTGCGCATGCTGCGGTCTGCTTAATTGGTTATTCCGCTTCAGTATGAACAGTTTCGATGCTTCTGTGAAATTGACCTCTGAATATGAACGTCGTGTGTTTTTGTTTTGTTAATACTTGCACATGTTCCGTTTTAATTTGTTTGTTTTTGTGATCTGGCGCCTGGCGTTCTTGGCAGTTGGATTTTACTTTCATGAAATCATGATTAATGGATTTGTAAACTTGAGTAACTCTGCTGCTTATATTATTAATTCTAAAGTGATTGAAAGTGACAATGTGTTTTGAGTTACATTTGTTTTTTACTTGTTATATTACATACTTTAGGTGTCGAACACCCATAAACCCCGGTCATTTGTAATATCAAACATCCTTTCTAGAAAGCTTGTATCTCAAACTACCCATTGTCTGCGACTCTGAACTAGCCCTGTATCCACATTACACAACATACTCGGTTACTTGATAGCTCCATTGTCACCACAATGTTGGCCTTTGTTATGTGAAAGATTGTATTACAATACTGTAAGACTAGCCGACTTGTTCCGGGTTGCCGATCCGTGACACACTTCCGAAACAAAACACTAATCGTTTTTCAACGACGATTAATATCCCGTTTGGTTTTAATTAAGTTTGAAACCATGTTTGTCGTGATCTTCCGTTATGCTTTTATCCATATTTATGACTAGTTTGACTGTAAAGTCTTCAGTTTATTGTAGACTCATTTTATTATAGGCGTTAATGTTATTCCTCAGTTTTATTGGCGATCCAAGCATTAGCCAATCAATGAACCCCAATCCGGTTTCTTCGCTCAAAAAATTCGATTTTATCCTCTCAGTCCTGGTCCTGCAGAATGACGTCAACTTCAAATTAAATTGAGACTGTAACCAGTTTGTTAGTCACGCAAATTAAATCTGCAATATGAAAAAAGCCTATATAGTCAAGTTTTAATTTGCACAAGAGCAAATGTTATCGTTGCTTCTAAACAAATTGGGCCTAAATAATTTTGGCCTTTTTACTTAAGTACCTATTACATTTCCTCCTCTTCGGTAATCCCTGTCTTCTTTTCAGAATTTCTTTCGTGTAACATATTGATTAAACGGGAAATCGTTTAATAGACGGAATGAACATACATTGTACGTATATCTTTCAAGATCTGTCAGCTATAAAGTTGTATGCGCTGGTCCACTGAATATGTTTGCACATTTTATTGCTGACATAAAACGAGCGCATTATGATAACTATTTCCTATTAGAAGGCAATTTTCTGGTATAGTATTTAATAATGAAATGGAGTCGTTCTGGCCTTGTGTGTTGGACTCCCTTTGTACGTTCTTTGTACAAAGGGAGTCCATTAGACTCATAGGAGCGTAACATCGTTTTTATTTACCGGTAGACTTGCTTTCATACGCTTTTAAGACTGACAGGATGTCGAGGGAAATGTTTGCGTCGCGTCCATGTCACGTTTCTGAGAATCACTAAAGTGATTTACACTCAAGTAATACTGCTACATTTTTTAGGTTAAGTGATTTCTGTTGGTATGCGACATATATGATCAAATACAGGTACGCGTAGCTTGTCAGTCGCCTGTAGTATTCTGAGAAATCCTGTTGGTACTTTGAATCATTCCGTAATGTTATTTTAAGTTGTGGATTTAACGATATTGTCGATTTATTGAATTTAATCTTCATTTATATTTTTCTTCACAGTTTGTTTCTCTAATCTTTTTATTTGTTTCGACCATAGAAAGTTATCTTTATGATTATACGCCACTACTCCTAACATTTACAATTATATGTATTTTATCAAGGTTTATAGTTTCTGTAACGAATATGGTCTGATTCGGGTTGCAGGAAACGTGTAAGCAAATAAAAAGTAGAGGAGAGATACTGTCTCGTTCTATTTAACATATGTTAGCAAGAAGCGTATTAGTGTCTGCTATAATTGCAACCGCGTTGCTCTTATGAGACTTAATATGAGCGGCGTCGACTGCTTATTGTTCAACATCTCTCACGATTTTACTTGTTTCTCGAAAGTCAGGGGAAATGATTCATTTATTATGTTTGTACTCCACAGTGTTTCCGCTGTTATTTAATTGACACACTGCGTCTTCGCTTTCGATACGATCTGCTTGTAACCAACTAATTGACTAGATTGAGGTTTATTGTTAGAGTTAAAAGGCAATATCTATTTATTTACTTTGACTTGGATTGAAAATTGAAAATGGTACGGCGTGGCACTTACCTCTAAAAGTTAATTAAATTCTGTAATCAGGAACGTTTTCCTCAACTCTTTCAAGGCTTCATTTCATCGTCTGTACTGTCTTCAAGGCTTTCTTGTTAGGTTAATATTTTAATTAAAAAAAACTATCAACCAAAAACATTGGGTATGTAACACAATATTCAAATGCGTATCTAATCTCATTTGCTTACAACCGGACGCTTATAAGAAACTTGTCACTCCCCATACATTGGAACGAGTTTTTGCTCCACATCAGGCATTGACCACGGGAACGATAATGTTGTAATTAAATATGCAGTCTAATCATAAGGACGGAACATCTATATTTGCCGGGAATGAAACCGGAACGGTGTGAGACGAGATCGTGGTATCGAATGTTCTCACGCACCGCATTCTAGCTCACCCCGCCGCTTTTACACCGAAAGAATATGAATATTGTTATTGAAAGTTGAATAGCCAGATGCAAATCTGTTGTAGTGTAGTGTTCGAGTCAGGAAGCGAAGGAGCAAAACTGGCCCTCGCAGATATTAATAGTAAGCATAGCATTTTTAGGGTCTTTTTAATATAAGGGCGTTTTTTAACTTTTTCTAAATCTTTGTTGCTGTCAGACGTAATTAATCCCCGCTTTCCTCGGGGTCGACCGTGAGGCTTAATCTTTTCATCGCAATATTTGCCATTCATATTTTGCTTCATAACATTCATCGCTGTCAAAACAACTTTTATATTTGCATTTACCTTATTTAAAATTCCTTGATTAAAGTCTTAACGCTCAAAAGTTATTTGCACGTAAGTCAAAAGCTTGGGCCCGATTTCAAAATAAAGCTTCTCAATATCCACAATGTGTTGGATCACAAGAAGTTTATATTTGTTCATTGTACATGATGTGTCAAAAGGGGGCGCTGTGTCCTACGTGATCAAAGGAATAGGAATGCCTATGTAATTGGATGGGCCCCCATTCAACCTTACCGTTGGGTCTGTATTATGTGTCTATAGACGAAGGGATTTCCTCAGGTGCCTTATTGGAGCTTGTTGTTGGGTCTGTTATTTCGTATTGATCGTTTTGTATGTTGAATTCGAATTGGACTTTACGTTTTTGTTCATTGTTAAGTTTCCTCTACGAAGAATTTTCAAATTGTTTGTTTTTCGATTTAAAAAACATCTTTTCTAAGTAAGTTCATCTTCTTTTTGCGTCGTCTTCCGAGTTTTTTCGCATGACTGATGTACTTACTCATTTCTTTATAAATGTTTCGATGAGTGCCTTCAATACGTGGGAATCGAGAGCTTGCCATCTGGACATAATATACCATTATTCGCTGCGTCTCATGCTGTATCAAACTAATGAAATAAAACAATAAGTCTAGTTATTGTTTTATCTTTGCCATGTACCCGTCTCGGTGACGTGAAAACGATACTAACTACTGAAGCTGAGTTTTAAGAAAAAATAAAACAAACCGCAGGACGGCCGTGTCGATGTTGTTCAAGCATTTATATGTAGACACCATGATTCAATTCAGCTCTGTACAATTACGTAAAGCAAGATCGAGACCTTATTTATTGGTTTTATTATAGTCTAACAGTCTCGTTGGTCTTGTAATCGCAATTGTTGAGGTCCCCAGGATTTCTTAGTAGTAGCACTAATAACTCGGGGTGCACAGTTGATGGCGAAACATTCATCTCTTAGTCCAACATCATCATCTGCCTAGCCTTTTCCCAACTACGTTGGGGTCGGCTTCCAGTCTAACCGGATGCAACTGAATACCAGTATTTTACATGGAGCGACTGCTTATCTGACCTCCACAACCCAGTAACTGGATAATACGATACCCCTTAGTAAGACTGGTCGTCAGATTTTCGGGCTTCTAACGACCCGTAACGACTGTCAAAGATCCACGAATGACATCTGGGACCAACGGCTTAACGCTTTCCGAGGCAGGGAGGGGTCTCGGTATGTAAAGAAAGTCACCCATCCACAGATTAGTCCCTTAGTCCAACATTGAAGTCAAACATAACTGGCGAAATATGGTTTTACTATTCACCTCTGCCAGTATAGATACCTTTTGTAGAATGTGTGATGTTATGTTATTATTATAGCCCACATATAATTCACGAGGTCTGACGAAGTGCACGGAAAAAATACATATACGAGTATGTACATCCAGTTAAACTAACATGGTTTCCTTATTGTAATCATATTGTATTGCGTTTTAAATTGTAAACTGGCCAACTACCGATTAGCGACTAGGTTGGACGGATGCAAATTTGCTTTAGTCTTGGTATGAAGTATCGCTCGTATGTAAATGGTTCGGTTACGTATAAACTAGGCAGGTATTGATTCTCGTGGGATCTCAGCAATACGAGTCAAGTAATCCACCTTTACTTATAGTACAGTATGATTCTCTCTATTTCGTGGTTTCAACCATAGTTTCAACAGAATTATCATCTGTGGTTTTAGGAGAGGCTGTATTAACATTGCTCATGCCTTTATATTCGTCGTGTTTTCATTCATTCTATTAAATAACTACAAATACACTACACAATTAAACGTTTTACAAGGAAAACGATGACCCCAATAGTGTTCATCGTACGTTAAACCGTACAAAAATAACAACAAGCTATAGAACGCAATAGTGCAAGATAAATGTTCAATTCAAGGATGGTGTAAACAATGATTAGGTCACCGTTAACCGTCTGTTCGGCTGTGAGTCAGAATTTGTGTGTTCGTTTGACTGATGGCGTGTTTCTGAAGGCTAGGAGTGGTGAGAACCGTGAAATCTTGTTGCATGACTGGCAAGCTAAGTCCTACGTCATTATATGGTCCTAGACTCATAGTCCTGTTAATTCACGTTTTAAACTTTAAATGAATCATTGTAAATGGATTGGGGTATTTAAAAAGTGAATCGGACATACTTGTCAAATTCTTTATAAGCTAGTTGACGATATAGCAGAAAATTGGGCTGCTGGGTTTCATTTTTTGGATCAGAAAGAACAGTTTCATGGTCTGTCTGTATAGTATTTGTTTTACTAATAGATTTATTCCGGTCGAATCCCCTGATCTGATCCCCTCCCTGTCGGATATTATTATACCACTTTTTTCAGATACTTTGTTATTTATTTTAAAGCTATATCTATCTTGTAGCGTCCATTATGATGACTCTGAATCACCGTGCATTTGTCTGTTTGTGTATGTTTATAAACTATTGTATGCACAATGGACATTTTGTACATTCGTGTCCAGTCATCTGAGACGTCTTTGTAGTTGTCTTTCATCGGTGCCTGAATATCTAGCTATAAACAGCATCAGTCGATCATGATTATTTTTGACTGCTGGAATTTGTTGGAGATTGAAACTAAAGAGTGAAGTGAAATGTGAGTGTATGTGTGTCTGTTAGGCACCCTAATTGCGTAACTTCAACCACAATCTGTATCTATTTCTTCACTTTAAATACAATCTGAATAATTTTGAAGGATACTGAATCCATTGCTTCATATGTTCGCAAAATTTATCTGCTCAGCAACGTAAATAACGCAATGAATGTTGTTGAACCGTCAAAATGCTGGACTCTGGTAGTTTGTACTAATATAGTTGTTCTTTTTTTTGGCAGTCGATATTGAAGGTGTAATAACATCTGAATGTTCCAATGAAATATTAATAAGTAAGTCAATTAGTCTGTATCATTCACAGCTTTTTAGAAGCTTTGCTTTAGCCTCTGTTAATGAATATTTAAAATGAAACTAAATTCACAGCTTCTGTTCTGAATATATGTACAATTTCGAATGACACTTCACACGACTGAAATACTTCAAGCTACTTTAACAATTATATCCGTCTTATAAGAAGTATAATCCCATGAAACGAATGAAGTTAAATTGTCGTGCACACGGATAAAACTTTACCGATATAAATCCATCAGAAGTTCGCTAATGTATTTAAATGTTTCTGATGAAATATTATGGAACATTTTTGCATTCCATCATATTTTTAGATCTTCAATCATCTAAAGAATTTTGGGTCATCCATTTTATATCATTGCAGTTTTTCGTCTGATGTGGAGTTCTATGATAGCTTTTAGTTGTTTATGACGCAGTTTAGGATAAAAAAAACTTCATCAACATCTATCATTCATCTCTCACCAATTTTATGCGGTTCTATATCAAGGTCTTAGACGAGAATAGGCCATGGAATATTCAAATTCATGTCAAGCTCGTTACGTTTACCTAAACGTGCTCCTTTAACCAAGCAGGTATTACCAGGGGTGTAGGTAAACAGAATAGGACTCGTAATGTTCCTAAGTTTAGACCTAACACGTTCAGTGCCAAATGAGATCGTATTTAATATCGTTTCCCTTGTTTACGTGACCAACGGACCTGAAACCCGGTCAAGTGTGTATCCGTATCTACATTGAGAGCCAAGTGACGCTGAGTGTCACGTGTTTGCCAATTGAAATATGAGCTTGTCGTCTCGTTTACAAATATCTATATATGTCGGATTATTTACACCATTTTTAGCTCAAGAACGGCTGGACCGATTTTTATGATCTTTGATTTGCTGGATTTATCTCCGCCCCGAATAGCAGAATAACTATTAAAACATGGGAAATATTCACGAAAAATAATAATGAAGATACTTAATTAGTTTTCTCATATTTTTTTTTTATGGAACGGGTTTTTTGATAATATTTTGAGAATGGATTTACTAATTTCATTGATTCTGAGGCGGTACGAAGTTCGCAGGGTCAGCTAGTACAGAATGTACAGATATAAAGTGTACAAAGCCAATAACGAAGAGATTTAAAACATTAGATGGCTAGACACTATTAAAAGTGCAAACACACGTTGTGCCGTTAACTAAATTGTTGTGAACCGTAAGAGCATAAGTATCGAGGATACATAAAACCAGATCTTCAACACATGTGAATGCCAATAACCTATGAATATTATGCAAACATTCGATGCTATGATACCGGAAGCTGACAATTTTCTGCCATAGAATAAAAAGCGCTTTTTACTTCACGTTTGTATATTGAGTTAACACGATAAAGCGATTAAGCGGCTCTAGGCATCTGTCAGAAACTGCGTCGCATATGGCATCGACCGCAGGGTGCATTTTCTTTTTTTTTTTATTCCGTGACCACGGCATCCGGACGCAACTGGCGACGTGCGAGATAAAAGGATTTTAAATATAGAACGGGGAAAATGTAACGACTATTTTGTTACTCATGTGGCTTGTTAGTAAAAGCTTGGATTACCGCAATTTGCTCTTTGAAGTGGTGCAAGCGAGACCGTACTTTATATAGAGACACTTCGTTTTGCCGTGTTATAGATATTACGTACGACTAATAAAGAATTATTGTTATAATTTAAATATAGGGACAAATTATGTTCATAGTCAGTTTACTAAAGAATCAGTTAGGTACCCAGATTGTATACATTGTATTTTGCTTTTATTAAAATGTGTTTTAATTTGTAGCAACACTGGCAACATGAAAGTCATTTGTGAATCATGTTTGTTGTTTGTTATATTTTCGTTTGAGTGGTTTACGTTTCAACTGAACGTTCAAATGGAGATTGTCTGTGTGATTAAACGTTCTCTAAATGAATGTAGAAATTAACTTCAAAAACTCATTTGTTTTGGATTTTATTTTGTTTTATTTTGAAAACAAAGAAACATTATGTATTTACAAAATGCGACCGTTTCAAGTTAAAATATTTAAAAACAACATTAAAATTTTCTTTTATATTCGTTTTTATTTTCTTTTTGTTAATTTTCTTTTTTTCTTTTTCTTTACAGGAGCTGGATGTGTAGCCGATATTTTTATTTTTACAACAAGTTTCTTTAAATTTTCTTCATGGTATCATGTAAGTTTTATTTTATTTTTGGTTTTTTATTTCTGTTACTGTATTATTTTCATTTATGTTACTAACACATTTCTTTACAGAAGCGAAATATCTAACATTATTTAAGAACGACGACCAATACCATAACCTTTGTTCCTCCATTTTCTTATGAAATGGAATGATTTTTTTATTCTATATCGGAATCAATTTTATACGACCTATAAAAAATAATAATCTAGATGGAATCGACATTTACAATCTATTTACCTGTGAAAAGAAATGGCGAAAAAAACTCAGGGATTTATAAACCAAAAGAATATTATTATCACATAACACGGACCCATATCCTCAAGATCCGGGCCATGTCACCCGGAATTTTTCCATTTCCGTAAACGGACATGGGAACATTTTCTGCACGGGACGCGGGACGATTCAATTTGACGTTATTTTCCGGATATTTGACATAAAGCCCACCCTGACGAGAGTTGCCGTAAAAATAATCCGGTGAACTGGGTCCGGCATCTCAGCAATTCGAATCTATCTACAGTATTCGGGTAACAGGGTTCCCAGAAGGTCTAGATGTGGAATTTACTGTCTTAGATTTTTTTAGGGTTCGGTGAAATATGGTTTGTGGAATTGGGGGCTTGTGAAGCGCAAATTCGCAATTTTGGTTACTAATTAAACCTTATCACATTTACTCAAAAAGGAGCAAGCAGGCGTAGCAGGTGTAACTTTTGACATGTAACTAATTGGTCTAGCCCTCATATTTAGGTAATAAGATTTTCAGGCTATCGCCTGCCATTATTTATTTTACCTCTGACAGCCTCTAAACCAAATACAACCCAACCTTTTTGTAACGTGAATAAAGATAAATATGATTTCGACTGACTAGTCAGGGGCAACAACCCAACAGCAACCTTATTGTAACGAGAATAAAGACCGTTTTGATTTTGACAGTGATGCAAACTCAGACGTAAAATAAAAATGTGGAAGGAACTGTAGGTTGATTCACGACTCAATTCATATAATGAAAATAAACAAAACACATCGCCCTTAAAAAGTAAAAAAAAAAACATAAAAACAAAAGAGGTTCATCCATTCCTTTGCATGACAAAAGCAATACGGAAGCGTTCAGTAATTTGTGAACATTTTATGTTGACCATAAAACCTCCCAATTCCAAGGTGTCTCCTTGGTCGGGTACCAAGGCGACCGAGTGCCACCCGGAAGGTCCAAGGTCAATGCAGCAATGTGGCGTACTTCCTCGGAAAGGGCATAAACTTATTCGCATGATTTATCGATCCTTTGATACTAATTGTAAGTGACTAGTGAGTAATTGCTAGGTTGTATTGAGCGGAAGTGAATCTGTTCCTTATTATGTATACCGTGCCGGATGTGGTTATCTTGCAACAAGTTTTAATGCCTATAGGTTACCATTAATAGCTATTATATACCTCATATATACTGCTTCTAACTTTCATGCAAATTAAAACGCCCCTGAAAAATTGCTATTGATTAATCTTGAAGGTAACTTTATTGCTACAGTACAAACCTATTAAAATTTATAAAATATTCCCTTCTTCAGACCACCCCACTGATTGAATAACATGGTTCGTTAAAGTATCAAAACATTTGATTGTCAAAGAGCTTTCCTCCTTGTTTCTGAAAGCAATTAGGCTGTAATTAAGGACGGTAGTTTATCTCGATAGTGGTGCCTTTATTAAGCAAAACAACCTCAAATATTAGGATGTAAGATACGTGTTAGAAGGCACATATTGTTTTAATATCTGTGGAAACCTACGACGCTTCATAAGAGTTCATTAAGTATATGAAAATTAATACTGAAACGATAATGATATTGCTATACGCTCTTTCCGTTCTCAATAAGATCTTGTAAAGATGAAACGAGATTTTAGAGATGGTATACAATGACAAAATTCCCACTTTATATACGTAGATACTAAATTGCCTTGGCAGCTGGGTTTCCAGTATTCTATTTTTGGTCCGAAAAAGCACATAGGATCTCCCATTGTGCCACCCTTTCTAAAATTTCTATGTTTATGTCTGTGATTTATATGGTGTACATAATAAAAGGTATTCTATTCTATTATATAGTATCCAAGCTCAATCTTAGAAATTTTACCAAGGACCAAAGTAGGAAATTACTATTTCCCAAGCGAGGCTTTGCGATTCAAAATCGTAGTTTATAAAAAAAATTAGCAAAACCTTTTCTGTAACAAGTCTCACAAGGTAAAATATACATACTGCAATTAGAAATTCTTGGCTAATAAATCACAGTTAGCATGGTCCTTGCATCCGAAGGCCTGTAATAATAAGTGGGACAGCATATCCTTGACACGTCCTAGGTGACCGAATCACATATGCGAAGGAAATGTACGGCAAACTTTGAATATGGTAAATGGTTATTTAAACATGCTTTAGGGTTCCTTTGGGGAACGCTGTGTCTTTAATTTACTTGAGTTCATACATTAGTGACAACTTATAAGTTATATGAATGAAGGCATTCGGGAATACGCTTTATTATTAGTATCAATAGGGAATACCTACTTGGCTAGGGGAAGACATGGGACATCTACCAACCCGCACTGGGCCCGCGTGGCACAGCACTCCCCACGTCTCTCTAGAAGAGAGGAAGCCTGTGTCCCAGCAGTGGGAAATTTATAGGCTGATTATGATGACTCGGTCAGTTTGTAACACTCCACTGCTGGCTTGGCCTCTCATATCGCACTCCATTTTACCTGATCCTCGATTACTCTCATACAGCTGCTACCAGCCACCCTATGAAGATCGTCCAACGCCAGTCGTTGCCACTTAAGCTTGCTTATTCAAAGGGCAAAGTCGAAAACTCTGACGGTCTATTCTGTAAAAATCTCACCGTGAAAACTTAGGTGAAGTGAGCTGTCATTCTACCCGATGCTAGGTATTGCCACTATTGACTCACTCCAGTCCAGTCTTACCAAGGGGTACACACTAGAAGGCCAATATTCCCGTAAACGTTCAAAATCTAGTTGCAATCTCATCTCAGCGACCGACAATCAATGTCAAAAACTTGTCAAAATGTAGGGAAATTAGAGCTATTTTTGACTGTGGACGTTCTTAAAATTACGAGTTACCCTCAGGTAACTGATATTCAGCTGTATCCTGCTGGTCTATTCTGTAAAAATCTCCCCGTGAAAACTTGAGTGAAGTGAGCTGTCATTCCACTTGATACTATAATAGGGTTTGACACTATTGACAACTCACTTCATGCTCACTTCACCTAAGTTTTCACGGTGAGATTTTTACAGATTAGACCAGGTGATCTTTGTTGAATCATCTCATCTCACATCTAACAAATTAAGTTAGATTAAAATTGCTTATTAGTCTTATAGGCTAGATTGTAATTAATTATTAAGAACCTGGTTCTTTTTAATAAAGGATAAAAAAAATCTCATCTCGGATTTGATTCCCTCAAAGAGACTTCTAATTATAGCTCTTTCCATAACTGACTGTGCAACTTTGAATTCCAATAGAAGGCAGGTCTTACAAGTATGTAGATCATAGAGATAAGCAGCTGATTAGAAGGTTGTTCCTAAGCAGGATATTACCTTGTACCGTTTGTATATTGAGCAGTAGTGGCCCAGTGGTAACAGCCGCGACTTACGTGTTGTAGATCGTAGGTTCGAACCCAGACAGGCGCTTTACTTTGTGTAAATTATTTCATCACCACTGCTCTCTAAACGGTGAAGGAAAACATCGTGAGGAAACCGGCAAGTCCTAGAACCAAACAATTCGAAGACATGTGACATCTACCAACCCGCACTGGGCCCGCGTGGTGGATTAGGGCCCACTCCCTCTCACAGAGAGAAGGCCTGTGTCCCAGCAGTGGGCATTATAGGCTGATAATGCTTATATATTAGTCAATTGAATACGATGTAAAATTGAAGGTTTTTTTGATACATTATTCAGTCTTTCTTGCAATTGTAAGATAGCTTATGTTCCAAGGTTTATGTAACGATCGTTTATCTTCTTCACGAAATACATATATACAATTCATCCTTTCAATTGCAAATCTTATCTATACGGTTAAATTTGCAATTAAAAGTTTAGGTTGCTGTGCATAACTTGATATTCTAAGAAGTCTCTCAATCGCACATTTCTCGGAATCCTCCAAGAAAACAGTCACAGTGTTTTCCTTTCTATTTCATACTGGCTGAACCAGCTTGAATAATAACTAAGAAAATATGTAAAAACAACTATGTGTGCAAGACTGTTTAATTAAAGTTACGTTTGCAAATGCAATCTACATTTCAATCAACCAAACCTTTGTTTGTTCTTACTTCATACAACACACTCCGAGCTCAGAAGTAGCATTTACCAATTTAATTTACCTTGATAAAATTTCACAGACGAATGCTTTTAATATTCCCGTCGCACGTAGAAAAATGTGAGCAGTTTTTTATAAGGGAGACAAAATAAAGACGGCGTCTCCTCTTACGTTATAATCCGAAAAAATTAAGTGTACATATAATATTCTCTTCGCTCGGCGTTATATCTTGTGGAACATGATAAGGCTTTGTTGGCAGGTCGTTAGGGTATCCTTGGAGACTAGGAGCCTCGGAGCCAGGTCGTGCAGGGTTAGATAACGCCTTTATGGGTAGATACCACCAGATTCAATTAAATGTGGCGTTTTTAGGGTTGGGTGTTTGGTTGTTATCGTGAACGGATCGTGAAGTGGAAGAATGGTTGTTTGCGATAAACTTGGCTTTACTGCCTTCTTGTCTTCTATTGAAAACATATTCTCTGATAATGTACTTAAGTTTCTCAATACATTTTGCTTGCATTACGATTTAATAAATTGATTATGATGTACCTACGACAATATTGAAGATAACGTTAGTAACCAATTTATCACTCATTCCAAAACCTATATGCCATGGTGTATATTGTACAGTCTGACCACTAAAGCATTCCATCTAATACAGCATTGCGTCTAATAGCAATTATAAAAAAAAAAAACCTTCCAAAATACCGAACCCACAATGTATTCCATTAGTCTAACTAAAGCCAAGCATGCTGTAACAAGACTATCAAATGACGTTACGTCGTACGTGATTTATCTGGCATCAGGTACGAAACCTCTGACTTAGAGCATAGGCACTCCCACACTCAGCCAGAACAAATACGAACATACATCCTACATAATATGTCTGTGGATTTCTTACAATGTAGGAAAGTTGATCTTTGAGTGATCAACCTTTCTCTAATATGTTTTTAACTACAGTTTGTACGCAGAGCACTAATGAAACCGTTCTTGTAGTGCTTTCTAAATGACATGAGAACTATTTCGTTCCTCAAATTTGTTGAATCGACTTTTTATATTTTGTAGTACGATTCAAATTACCAGTAGTCCAAGTTACTAATTGGTAACGTTAATAATAAATGCGACATGTGGCAGTGTAATATATTGATTTTTCCGGGCATTCATTACACATTCATTTACATTTTAAGCTGACAAAGAAACAATAGAACGAGGTAAAACTTATCGAAACACCGAAATCAGAAAACAAGTGAAGGCAAATTCTATAAATATATACAATTGCATCCGTTTTGTTCCATTTGGGAGTTTTATATGAAACAATGTGAATGTTTCATATAAAATGTGCACACAAAATAAACTTTCTTTCATGTAAGTATCATAAAATTCGAAGACATGGTGACATATACCAACCCGCACTGGGCCCACTTGGTGGATTATGGCCCACTCCCTCTCACAGAGAGGAGGCCAGTGTCCCAGCAGCGGGCGGAGAGCAATGGGTAGCTCACCGTCCGATCAGGACCAGGCCCGTGCCGGCCGGCGCGTAAGTGTTCCACGCGCGCCTCAAAGAGTTGTCAGCATAATTTGAAGGGCCCCTTAGGGCCGAAGCCTGCCGGGTCAGCGGGATTGTCCGAAAGGGTTACCGCTACCCCGGAACATAAAGGGCAAAGGAAGGAACATGGATGGGTTTTAGTCAGTAAGAGTCTGACACTCCCTTTCGCTCCACCCAGAGCGGGTCATTTGATGACTTCCCATCCGGAAAAAAAAAGAGTGTCCCAACAGTGGGAACATTATAGGCTGATTATACCGTTGCATCAATATATTACAATATTTAGGAGTATAGTGAAACAATGTGAATGTTTCCGTTAAAAACAGACTATTTAGCTATGCAGAACGGAGACTTGGACATAAATCTTTTCGAGCATAAATTGGACAAAGTATTGTAAAATAACTCATCGTAGAATTTTGATGTCGTTTTTCTGTGAATTTGTAGTCTACTCGCAGACTTGCTTTTTTATACACCGCTGTTTTACAAGGTTTTATTAACTTTTTAATTGGTTTGAAGATAAATCATGATGCAAGACCATGAATGGCACGGCGCTAGGTATAAGTTTTAAAAGCTTTTAAGACATTATTGGTGAAGACTGTTGGATGTGCCAGCAATGTTATTACAATACACACTCATAATAACAAACAACTATCTTGTTGTGGTTTCGTACATGTTTATGGTATCGTTAAAAGTGGTTGTTTAAACAAAACATTTCGTATGTTGCTGTTAAGGTCCGATCTGGGCCTTCCCGGGTGAGATGGGTGGTCCTCCTTACTCTTCGTAATAATAATCATTATTACGAAGAGTAAGGTTGGTACCTCCTTATCATTTAAAATTGTGTGAAGGGCCTCTGCGAGTTGGCTTCGGCCCCTCGTACGCCTTCCAAAGGACCGGGACCCCATGGTCCCGAGATATATATTAAAAATCATTATCTTCCTGACCCTATCCAATTTTTTTTAGGTAATGTGCTGCATAACTTCTTTTTCCACCACATATCTTTCTGTCGTCATTAAAGTATTGGACGCTTTTCTAGTAACCTATATTATTATGTCGTTGCTTTTATTTCCGTGACAGTGCAAATTATCTCAATTCATATTCACTAATAGACTCTCAGCTTACTGCTTCTCTATACGAAGGTTTATCACTTAAAAACAACTGAAAATCAATTTGTATTTCCTCTCAATCTTACTGGGCAGTGTTACCTAAGAGTCCAGAATATCGTATTTCTCCTGTGGCGCTGTCGAGGCACGTTAATAGCACCTATCTTAGAACACAATTGAATTTTATACCGTCACGTAACTAAGGATCAAAGTGGCTTAACTTTGTTGAATCGAATTGTTTCTGGAAAGTGCCAGGAAAGAATAGCTATCGAATTTAATTTGGTGAAGAAGTTTCAAAGGCAACAACCCATTTTTATCGGGTTGTTGCCTTTGAAACTATTTAAGTAAATATTATGTTAGGTGGTCAAGAAATGTGTAGGTATCTGAACTTCTGCTGTTTGACTTGGATCATGGGCCTCACTTGCGGCATGTTCATAATCATTTATTTGCAATAGGTATTGGTACAATGTTGGTCTTAAAGACAGTAATTAAGTTCCCTTATACACAGATATGCAAATTGATATGCAAGACTTCAAAATGTCTTTATTGCTAGAGTATATTTATGTCAATAGCATGCTTTAAATGGACTATAAAAAACGTACCTACAGACGTACAGACAGACGACTCGATATACCATGTGCATATGAAGAACGACTACTTGATATTTAATTGACTAAAAACCAATTAAAACCATCGGCAGAAAATTACACGAGTTCACAATTCCTGAAATCAAATTACCCGAATTCAAATGCTAAATTGGAAATATAATTTCGTGATTAACTTCCTGTATACAGCAGAGTACCTACATAAGCACTTCGATAAAATCGTTTATACAGTAGGAACGGTTCTCGTTGGGGTAAATCAGGGAAAGGAGTATTTGAGGTCGTTGACTCGGCATTACTCCCTGTTCCCGCCTCCCCGGGTACTATTACTTTGCAAAATAAATTCGATGAGAGAGCTTTAAATTCTATTACCTGCGCTTTTTTCGTTCTTTTCGTAATGACATTCTTTCTTATAGTTATGTCTGTTTATATTTATCTTAGACAACGTTTTCAAGTACCTATACCCCAATTGGTTTCTTTTCACTGCTGAAAAATATTTTCTTCGTCTTCTACGAATTTTCACTCACTGCTGGGATTAAGTCTCCTGGATGTTTAGTCCGAGTCTGTAGCTAGCTTCGTCCTTGCTTTTCCTATGGTGTTGATTGATTTGCTTATGCTGTTGACCGCTACGGAAATGGAATATTTTGTCTTCTCACTTTTTCCTGTGACATGCCCTTCGAAATAGTTTTCGGTGGTTTTTGCCTTATCCATGGGAGACGTGAGTATTTATGTATCAATCCTCTTATAATTTCAGAGGCTCTTCCTTAAATCCCCTTCATTATACGACCTAAAAGCTGTTTACCAAAATCCGCCCTAATCAAATTTTGCTATATATAGCTAAGACTGGTTTCGCCATATTTTGATCACGGGATAGATTAGGTACCTTTGTATAATCTGATACAACAGGGGTGATTGACACGAAGGTTGGAATAGACTTTATCGCACGCACTTTCTACCAAAACTACGTAATTATTTACGTAGGCAGATCCGTAATTATATCGGAAATTGAACTAAGTACGAATTAATTAAAATTACAAGGTACAAAATAAACCTGTTAAGGATTACTCCAATCTCGGTTTAAACGTTCACATGTCTGCTAAGAACAACTTAAAATGGTTGAAAGTATGATACAGTGAAAACGGAAATCTGGGAGTCTGGCCCAAGCTAGCATAATCAGCCGATAATGGTCCCACTGCTGGGACACGGGCCTCTTCTCGGTGAGAGGACCGTAATCCAACACGCGGGCCCAGTGCGGGTTGGTGGATGTCACATCTTTTCGAATTTTTGCTCAAGATGTTTTCCTTCACCGTTTTGAGAGCAGTAGTGATAAAATAATTTACACAATGTAACTACGACTCGAAAGTCGCGGCTTTACTACTTGGTCACCACAGCTCTCTAGGCTCACATGTCCAAGCTAAGACCTGCAAAAGGTACAATGATACTCTATAGGGCGATAAAACGAATTGCGAAGAGATCTGAACAGAAAAAAAATTGAACAAATAACTACTAGCTGTCATATCAACAGTACCACGCTTGACAGTTGACGTAAGTAAATGTCCTAGTTACAAGTACACAGGTAGACTCGACCTCCCGACATAACCTAACCAGCCTTTTACAGCACCCATGGGAAATGTATGGGGTATTCTATTTTTAGGCGAAAACACGCCACAATTTAACTTGTAGGTATACAGGTAGTACAATAAACCTCATTCTGTAACAAATTGTATTGGATTTAAGTGTTACCGAAGTCTTAAGGAAGGCTTGTTTGTTTACTATTCCCTAAGGTAACATCGGTAAATTGGACAGTGAATAAGGAAGGAAGTTCATTACGTTATCCATCCTTGTCGCACATTAGACCAAGGAATCTCGACATGAGGATTGGTGGGTTCTTAAAATTTGCCACCATTATTGGCAAGACAGCAATGGTGATCCAGTGGCAACGGTTGCGACTTACGAGTTGTAGATCGTGAGTAAAAATCCAGGCAGGCACTTTACTTTGTGTAAATTATTTCATCACCACTGCTCACAAAACGGTGGATGAAAACACCTTGAGGAAACCGGCATGTCTCTCTCATGTCCAGAAAATTTAAAGATCTGTGACATCCACCAACCCGCACTGGGCCCGCGTGGTGGCTTACGGCCCACTGCCTCTCACAGAGAGGAGGCTGGTGTCCCAGCAGTGGGAACATTAAAGGCTGATTATGCTTAATTGGGGTTTACTAATGATAAGCATAAAATATATTATCATAATTTACATTGGCATAACGAAATTCAGCATAATGATCATTACGCATAATATTATTAGGCATAAATGTTTTGCCATAATGCTTGTTGCCATAAATACTGCTAGCATAATAATAATGAAGGATAATTTTATAAAGCCTAATGTTAAAAACGCATTCTAACCCAAACCACAACACCAACAATAGAGGGGATCTGGCGTTAATGGTCACTGTTTTAACCTAACCTAACCCATATGATTCAATAACAGTAGTAAATATCAGGAAACATCATACCTAATAATTGTATGCCTAAATACTATTCTGCTAAATGCCTTTAAAATTTATGCAACTCCAACTTAAGCCAAAACATATTAGACCAAATGATAGTTATACTAACATTTGCATTATGCCAAAGTATTATTATGCAGCAGTATTATTATGCTAATAAAAGTTATGCGAAAACGTTATGCCAAACTATATTATGCCTTAAAATTTTATGCCAAAAGGGTATTACCCTTAATTGGTAGTAGTAGATGTCAAACATGTAAGAGCCTAGTGTGTAGCTTGATCTTGCTATCAAAAGAAAAAAAAAATCAAAAGTCATTTATTCAAATTAGGCTGAGAATCAGCACTTTTCGAACGTCAAAATTACAAAAGACAGTCCCCCAAAAACGCCCGCCCTTCACCACTTCCTAGTGCTATCGCTGGGAAGAAGAAGTGGCGCAACAAACTCCCCAGCAGCACAGCTGTCTGTTCAGTTATAAAATTGATTGTATACAATACTAGGTACACATGTTAAGTAATTAACATTACAAGACACAGAATATAAAATTAAATTATTTGCCATATGTCAGCTAGCCACGCCAATATACCAACAATATAATAAAAAGCTATAGCTACTCAAGCTAAAAAATAATTAATTAAAATTAAAATGTAAATAAAAGCCTCCAGCCATAAAGGGCGTGACAGCTTACATATTTATGCATTGCTGGGTTCTGTTCACATAGCTGTTACTTGAACTCACAAATGATATCTTCTTCATTCTTGATTCCCTTGCCTGTTTGTGATCCTAATTTGCAAGAATAGCTTACTGAGTAGACCGGCCATGAGGCAGGGATTCTAAATTCCTCAGTGGGGTAATTACGTAACACGCAAACAGTAGCAATGGTTTTCATTGTGACAGTTCAACGACATTCATTGCATTATTTACGTTGTTGAGCAGAAAAAAAAATCGAACATATGAAGCAATGGATTAGCAATATCCTTCAAAATGTGTGTTACCTACGCAATTAGCGTGCTGATCTTGTGGAACAGAATTTCGTTGACTTAGAGACTAAAAAAGATTGAACATCCCTAAACGATTATAGTTATTTCCGTCGTTGTTTCTCTATGGTAAGTAACACAATAAACCCTCACATAACTTAATGAATACAAGCCCCAACTTTCCTCGACCAGCAGGTGTGGTAAATGTCAGGTGGCTCGTTACTCGTTATACCGACTTTTGCGATGTTAGTAATGAGAGCGTCCGCTTGTTTACGCTTTTTGCTTCAATGAAGCGTTCTAATGAATCTACTGTCATTCGGAACGGATGTTTCAGGACTGAAATGTAGGTCGAGTTTTTGAAGAAGATTTTCAACCCTTTGGGATTTAATTAAAGCCTTTTGTGGTGGCTTTGGAGTGCTGGCTTTGATTTACGTTCAAAGCTAGACAGATAAATGGGAACAACTGGATTTGATGAAGAATCTATTGGGAATATGGCTGACTACAATAAAATATCATGCCAACCTACTATATAGGTACCTATTGCCACATAACATAAGCGATTAGGCCGTCCGCTGTATATTATTAGTGTTCGATATAAAAAAAAATGTTATGTATTTTTTGGTGTACAATAAAATATATACATATAAATAAATATGCAAATTGACATTATTCTTAGTTATAATCTATCTCGTAAAATATTAAGTTAGAGTTAAATTGCTTATTAGTCTGTTAGGCTAGATTGTAATAAATTACTAGGAACACTAGTTCTTATTAATAAAAAAAAAAAAAAATATAATTAAATAACATAATAGTCTATTGTGAAAACACTCGTGTCACCAATGCACATATGTAGGTACAGGGATTGAAAATAAACTTCTGAAATTAGTCCTGTTAGTCACTGAATGCGACATTCAACTTGTTCACTATTTCAGCGTGTGCATGTCCAAAACACATGACACGTGTTGCATTAATTTAAGTATCCGTAATTAGGACACTTGTCTTAATTCCAGACAGTTATAAATAGGAGTTCCATTGTTTTCATGTCCCAGACCACAGCAAAAAATCAAAAGAAAAAGTAGTGTTCAAACACTACTTTAAAGATAGGCCATTATTTACTGGTCTTTTTCTCAAGAAAAAAAAAAACAGTAAATAATGGCCTATCTTTTTCTTCCCTTTGTAGAAACAAAGAGTTAAGAAAGAGCAATAAACGAAGGTGTCGCATCCATCACCCTGCCTGACGACAAATGGGCTCAGCCTAATAAATGAGCAGATGGGACTTGCCCTCGTCGAGCGATTTTTTCCCGCGCTGATTTGTTTTCGCGCACTGGATTTTCAACTTTCGGTGTTGAGGCGAGAATTGAAAATCCATCAGAATCCATTCCAGCGCGTCAAAAAAGTTAATCAACTCGGCCCATTGCAGTCCACTGCTGTCCTCCGGCTTCCGCATCCAGTCTGTCCCAGCCACCTTCTTTAGGTCGTCCGTCCGGTCCGGTCGTCTTCATCTAGCTGGGGGGCGTCCAACACTACGCTTGTCGACTCGCGGTCTCCACTCCAAGACTCGTCTGCTCCACCGGCCTTCGGTCCTTCGACAAACATGGCTAGCCCACTGCCACTTCAGTTTGCTTATTCTGCAAGCTATGTCAAAAAGTACACTGTTGGATACTGGGATTTGCAACTCTCAGCGCTAAGCAGTGGGTTGAAAATCCATTGCGCGATAAAAAATCGCCGCGGGAAAAATCGCCCGTAGATTACCTTTGAATATTTAACTTGTTGTGAGCGAACAAACATGTTGTTTATGTTGGCTTTAGAAGCTCTATTTTGTATCGTCTTCTATAATAGTGAAAAGTGATGATTTAGGTTAATACTTCGTCGGCAAGGTTGCAAGAAATAGATATTGATAGATGGAGAGTGAGAGGTGGATAGGAGCAGTGGTGGCCATGTGGTAACGGCCACGACTTAAGATTTGTATAGGTTATAGGTTCGAACCCAGACAGGCGCTTTACTTTGTGTAAATTATTTCATCACCACTGCTCTCAAAACGGTGAAGGAAAACATCGTGAGGAAACCGGCATGTTCTAGAATCATAAATTTGAATCTGCCAACCCGCACTGGGCCCGCGTGGTGGATTACGGCCCACTCCCTCTCACAGAGAGGAGGCCGGTGTCCCAGCAGTGGGAACATTATAGGCTGATTTTGTTATGTAGATCGAGAGTGAGAGGAAGACCAAAAAAGGATGTTGTGTTAGGGATGATATGAAAGATCCCTTTTCTTTCATATGACATATGCTGATAAGGGAGAATGGAAGAAAAAGATCTGTGGCCCGACCCCACGTAACATGAGACAAGGGCAGGAAGATGTCAGCGGGGTTGTCCGAAAGGGTTACCGCTACCCCGGAACATAAAGGGCAAAGGAAGGAACATGGGTGGGTTTTAGTCAGTAAGAGTCTGACACTTCCTTCCGCTCCACCCAGAGCGGGAGGGGTCATTTGATGATTTCCCATCCGAAAAAAAGGGCAGGAAGATGATGATTATTTATCTATGGCTATTTTAGGGTTAGGCCACTCTTGCTAACTCTTTTGTCACTTCTTAGTCTATGTATTTTTACGAACTCAACAACAGTTAACTCCGACGATGAGCAGTTCATGTTTTTGCAACAGCCATAAATATAACATCATCCTCATTTCTGCCGAAAGGCGTTCATTGCTGGACATAGGCTTCCCCCAAGCCAGCGGCCTCCAGTCTAACCAGATGCAGCAAAATACCTGCCAGCCTATAATGTTCCCACTGCTGGGACAATAGCCGTATGAATAATATTATTTGTTTAGCTACGAAAACAATACAACATACAATATCTTGTTTATGTTCGTAAACAATAGTCCTGTATGTGATTTAGCAGTAGTATATTTTAAGACCGCTGGTTGACACTTCTCGTGACCCAAGGGCTGGCTTTTACCTTAGCCAGAGGCTAAGCATTGCCATACAACGTGGTAATACCGCCAGTCTCTTGGGTACATTACCAGTCGATAGCGATGCGGATGAATTTTTCAACGTCATTTTTGAGTTTGCTAACAGTTTCAGTTAAGATATTATATTATAGTGTTATTTTTATTAATTAATTAGGTATAAGTTGTTATTTATATATAATTTGGAGGCGACAATACGACAATAAATGAAAACACTGGCAATACTAATGCATAGAAGTATTTGGGAACTATGAAATAAATATAAGCATCGTAATTTAAAAAGTGATGTTTTCAAACAAGCTAAATACATATTAGTCGGGCTGACTATGGGTTCTGCGAATCTTAACTATAACTAGTGACTAAACTACTCGTATTGGATATATTGAACCTTTGTATGCAGACTGGGAATATAATTGGATATAAATACGCAGTTTAATTTATTGTTGTATAATTGTTCACCTTGTTTATTTCATTTTAATTCAGAATATAATTGATAATTTAAGACGTACCCAGTTAGGTATAATAGTTACTGTTTGTTGGCTAGAGTCAAGTGCATCAGAAGTCAGTTAGTCAAACTTAGTAAACCGGTCGAAACGCAGACGCATTTTATATTTGCGTTTAGCAAACAGCTGCAGTTGTTTCACGTTTACGGCTATCGTGCAATCTTTACGACTCTTTACCATACAAAGTATGGGCAGTTCGGATACTTTTATCGTCAGAACCGACACTGCCGTAACATTTTTCATATATTTTATGTCTGTATTCAAGAAAAAGATTGATTGCTTCAAGTTATAACGTTCCGATACTTCACTCAAATTGAGTATTTTGTACTTCAGGATGATATGATTGTCCAATTTAAACTTTCCTTTTTAACAACGTAACAAGTCAATTGTAAAACATTTTTTAATTACACTGGAAGTAAAAAAAAAATTACAAACCAACAACACCAACAACAATAGTACCAATCAGTAAATTAATTAACAGAAAAACGTTAGGTAAATAAATAGCTTTCGTTACTCACTGAAAATAATCGGAAAATACTTTCTACGGTATACAAAGTTAAGTAATGATTTCCCTCCCCAAAGGCCACGTGAAAGACGTTCACGGTCACGACCTCATGGGTCAGTCACTCCCATGAAAGTGAAAGCTGTTCTTTTGATGAAAACACCTTGATATAATCGGTTTTATTTTTTATAGCGAACAAGCTTTTATGTTTTTTCCATATCCGTTTGCGATTTTATCGAAAAGTAATAACCAATTTTCATGTTTTTTTTTCCACTATTGTTATTTATTGTTGATGAAGACCCAGTGACTGGGTTGTGGAGGTCCGGTAGGCTGTCGCTCTATGTAAAATACTGATATTCAGTTATTCGGTTGGACTGGAACTCCCCCGGAGCCTCGGAGCCGATGTTGGGGAATATTCTCACATTCATCCATCAGGGCCTGTTTTAGTGCCCTGAGGGTGGTAGGTGGTGGTCTGCGGCTTCTGACTAGCCTCCCTAGCTCATCCCAGGCGTGCTCAATCGGGTTGAGATCAGGACTTCGTGATGGCCAAGCCATCATGCTGATACCAATCTCCTGAATATACTCTTGCACGACCTGAGCCGTGTGTAGCCGGGCATTATCATGCATCAGCATCGATCCATCACCCATATTTGCTAAATACGGCCCTGCATACTCGTTGAGAATCTCTTGGGCATATCTTTCCCCAGTCAGAGTGCCATTTTCTATGGCCACTAACTCTGTGCGACCTTCTGAAGATATGCCAGCCCATACATGTACACTGCCTCCACCGTACTGGTCTCATTGAGAAGCAGTCTTGAAGGTACCGCTCACCAGGGCGCCTGTAGACACTTCGCCTTCCATCAGAAGTGTAAAGTGAGAATTGAGACTCATCTGTGAACAAAAATCTTGACCACTCTTCTTCATCCCACTGTATGTGTTCACGGGCGTATCGCAGTCTCGTTACTCGATGCTCGCTCTCGAGTTTGTGGCCACTCGCTGGTCTTTGGGGTTTCAGATTTGCTTCAGCAAGTCTTCTCACTGTACTGTCACTAATGTAGTCCCTTCGAGTCTGAAGAAGCTGTTGCTGGACTTCAACTGCGTTAAGGTAGCGATTTCTCAACACAGTGGAAACAATATAACGGTCTTCTCTAGCACTAGTACACCTGGGTCTGCCATTACAAGGTCTCCTCAGATTGTTTCCAGTCTCTTCGTACCTTCGCTTCATCTTCTGGACCGTTCGTAATGTTACATCCACCATTCTTGCAGTACGACGCATACTGATGCCTAGTTCCAGAAAAGTCATGATCCTAGCACATACTTCAGGTGAAAGAGGCATGATAAATAAAATGTTTGTGCTGTTGTCTAACTTAGCTTTTGTAACAAGATCAAGAAAAAATTTAAAAACAAAAACAGAAACAAAAAATGAATGGTAAAATTGTAATTCGAAAAGGATTATTTTGGTTTTTAAAGCTTTTTTCAGCCATTTCTTAAAAGAAGGTTCTCGACTATGAAGTTTTTATATACAAAATTAAACTCTTTTTCGAGTCCTTTTTATTTCGAAAGTATATCTTGTGTACCGAAAGTCTGACATCCAGTCTTGCCAAGGGGTATCGTATTACCCAGTAACTGTTGTGGAAGTCAGATAGGCAGTCGCTCCATGTAAAATGCTGGTATTCAGCTGTATCCGGTTAGACTGGAAGACGACCCCAACATAGTTGGGAAAAGGCTAGGCAGATGATGATGATTTGTGTACTTAAAAAGTTATTCCAATTTTAAAAGTGTGATACTTAGTTTTGCAGGCCAGTGTAGTTAATCCATTAGTCATAGAGTATTTCACGTCGGTTCGTCGCTACTCTGTGCACACTCCAATTAGGTTAGTGGTGCGACTACGACGTAATAGGTCTCTTTGACGCATACCCATCAGTCACTTTGTTTGTATGTTTAACGAATATGAGGGTATTTTAATTCGTTTAAGGGTTTACAAAGAAAGAGGGCGAAGCGTCGATGTATCACCCGCTTTAGTTGTCTATGTCTTGTAAATGGGTCAGTAAACCTAAGCGCACATTATAGCCGCAACGCATTTTCATACAAAAAAGGGGACTCCTTGAGTCCCCACCCGTAGATAGTGTGCGTTGGTTCATAGAAAATGTACAAATTTTATGAAGGAAGATTTTTGGAATGCGTTGCGGCGCGGTTCGTCCTAACTTGGGGTCTCCTCTTTAAGTCCGCCAACGTAGATACGGGCGGACCGAAAGTAGTTAATCCGTCAAATCAAATATCCAATTAAATTTTTCGGACGATCAAAAACACGTCTGGCATAGGAACTACTGTTAAATCGTGTTGTCATTGATTCTTGTTGTCATTGAAACCGAACTAACCGTAACTGACATGGAGTAGGAATAGCCCATAACTACGGCCGAAACTACGGACTTTGTGCTTAGGGAATAGACCCTAGCTTTAGCCTTAATTATTCAGTGTTGATTTTGTCAACTGCATCCTGAAAGGGCGTGGTTCTACCTGTCATACAGAACCGCTTACCCTATTAAGTTTATTTTCGATGCGAAGAAAAACTACTTTCCATACAGCTAATACGTACTCGTACCTACCTACTGTAAAGAGTTAATGACGACTCATCACTCAAGTAATAAACATTATGGTGGGATATAAAACTATCCTCATTTATTAATTTCACTTAACTAATAAAGATAATATTTAATATCACTAACGATACAACGGCCAATTATAGTGATGTACGGACGCCAGCACATCAAGTTACTACAATCTGTCAAATTTCTTTAATAGATTTTCAACTTTATCGCTAAAGCTTAATGGTTCAAGGTTGATTGGGAAAATTTGACAGTTTCGGGTAGCTTGACCTGCTGGCGTCTGTACATCGTTTTCAAACACAGTCGATATATCCCAATATCTCTCTCGTCTTTATGAAAAGTTAAGTCGTAAAACATGACAAACCGTGTAACAGTTTTTTTTTTTTTCAATAAAACTAAATAATAATATGGAGATATTAATATTATACCTCGTAAAACTAAACAAGGAGCTATAATACGACATATCCCAAGTAATATGATAGCTAGGGTGATCCTGAAATATTGTGTAATAAAACCCATTGTCGCTGTAATAGGGCCATATCCAGCTAAAGGGGATCCCACATTTTTGTGAAGAGAGAAAAAAGAAATGGATTTAGGGTGTTCGAAAAAAATGCCGTCTTATGTCGATACTGCTGAGAAGGCTGACAAAGTTATGTTTGCGTGTCATGGCGGCGTAGCTTAAAAAGAGAACATGTCAAGAATCTGTCAAATCCTGTTAATCCTCTAGTTCTCTATTTCGCCTTATGCACAAAGTTACATCCATACGTATGGCATTAAGTCCATTATAAATAAAAATAACTAGCTACGCGATTTCATCCGCGTAACATTTCTTGTTCCCCCAGCCCATCCCGTAGCAGCGCATCGCCTGCCTTCGCTCTGACTTTGCTTTCGCTCAGCGTTATTTCTGACTTTTTTTTGTTTTTCCTTAAGAATTGGGACATGAAATGCAAGAAGAATTTTTCAAATCCGACCGGTAGTTCTATAGATTAGCTCGTTCAAACAAAACAACAAAATAAACTTTTCAGTTTTATTATTAGTAAGTATATTATGTTTGTCGGTTTATAGGTCATGCAAACAGTAATTATATTATGGAATGACGTTCGTGCTAGTTATTTTGACATTTAATTCTATAAGTAATGTAGCTTACACATACAACCTTCACCATTTTCTAAGAATGGCTGTTTTATAAAAAAAAATATCAGTTATTTTATTATGTTATTATTCACCTACTTACTGACGTAATCATGATGTTCAATATACTGGGAAATCTTTTTGAACAGTATCACAATTTAAGTATTTTCTCAGAACTTAATTAGTAAAAAAGCGCTTCGCAGTTATTTTTTTGTAAGGACCGTCGCGCTTTCAGGGAAAGTGAAATTGATGTAAACGATATGAACTTGACGAAATAAAAGCCATTTAGATACCCTTTGTTTACAACCTTGGTTTACGAAAATAAACACATTTATTTACAAAAATCAGGTGCAGTCCAGCAGGACTGCACCTGATTTTTGTTAAAAAAATGTGTTGCTTTTAAAGCTTCAATCAGAGCTCTGATTGAAGCTTTTAATAGGCATCTGTTAACATCATACGGTTAACTTGGGTAAGTTGGAAAATAGATTTATTTATAAAGTCCGTCATAGTCGGTGGGTACCTATGGCGGACTTTATAAATAAATCTATTTTATATACTTAGAGACATTTTCGTTCTGGAAGCACGTGGATCGATATGGTGGCGTGTGTCACGCAACTAGTGATGTAGTACGTACCTAGTCCGTCCGTAATTCCGTATTCATGTCCGCGGATATCAACGGATGTCCGACGAATAGAGATTTGTATCTGTTTCTTGTTAGTGCCTTTTTTTTATTTTACATAATCCCTAGGTGTTGGACGGATTTTCGCCTTGTTTACTTGGTAGGTATTAGTTAAATAGATTTCAATAACAGAATTTCAATTTATGACTGTATAATGTATTAATATATGTATATAATAATGGGTTATAATCGCTCATTAACGTACTAAGATTGATACATGATGATCCTCAAATGGTTACGGTTTACGAAATAAGTGTTAGGAACGCCTGCAGAAACTAAGCTTACTTGGTCAACTTTGTATAAACGGGGCGAAGCAGTATTTTAGGGTAAAAAAGTTAAATCTCGTATCTTCAGATTTAACATTCCGTTCCATTGCCACGTCCCTATTTGTAACACCGTTGGATAACACCTAACCGTGGATGCCTCTAATTTAAGCACTTCTCGCATTTCTATTCGTTCACACAATTTATGAGAAAATTCCCTACTATTTTATGGACGTTATTCTGCCAATGAGCGAAAAGCTTGATAAAAGAAAAAAAAATATGGACTGGAAAAATAAACAGTAAAAAAGAAGGTTTTACTAGGGGAAAAGCATTTACTAAGTAAGGCTTAGTTTTGAGTAAATTCAATACCAATTAAAAATTATAAATTTTTTTCAAATAATACAAGAAAATATAAATCTTACTAGGTATCTACAATTCTACATGAATAATAAGAAAGCACCGAGGGACCTGATAAGGCTCACATAAAGACGTACAAGACCACAAAATAATATCTTTGTATGTTTAATTTATCTACAAACGCTAATAGAATACCAAACGAGTACAAAATAATACCACATTTGCCTGAAGTCTTTCTATTATTCATGAACACAAATTATATGAGTCACGGGAAAGGAACTTTCCCGTATTGATTCAATCTGCCTAGCCTTTTCCCAACTATGTTGGGGTCGGCTTCCAATCTTACCGGATGCAGCTGAATACCAGTATTTTACATGGAGCGACTACGTTTCTGACCTCCATAACTCAGGGTAACACGATAGCACTTGGTAAGACTAGTTGTCAGACTTGTGGGCTTCTGACTACCCGTAACGGCTGTCATAGATCTACGAATGACAGCCGGGACCAACAGCTTAATATGCTTTCCGAGGCACGGAGGGGTCTCGATATGTAATGGACCCATCCACGAAACCGCGGCATTTTCGTGGAAATAAGTCTACCTACTTATGGGCCACACTTTTCATACTTTTAGCGATAGGCCGCCGCAGTGACATGTAGGAAAAAAACGCATTAAAACGTGTTTGTCGCTGACCACAACTGGCGGTTGCGAATCGTCCGTGTGAGGGCGGCCTTAAGGGCGTGTAAAGGACAGCTGAGACGATACAAAATAATAAATATCTAAGCACTGCGGCTGTCAGGGACATTGTCTGTGAATCATTCATGCCCCAAGAGTTCTTGCCTCTTTTTTTGTAATAAAAATATACGTTTTGTTACGTAAATTGAGTACCGGAAAGTTTTGAAGCAAAGGGGCTGTCCTCTGTTACAAAGTTTGTTCGTTCGATCAAAGGCATTGAGCGTAGATTGATTCGATGGTTCTTTGTCATATACAGGGTTAATTTTCAAAGACCAGCCAAATTTAAGGGTGTAGTATAGACCATCAAACTGAACAACTTTCTCTATGGGACCAACATCGTCATCGCGAAAAATTTATCAACTATCCCATAGAAAACTTCAATACCTACTCGACGTAGATGTATGGGACGACAGAATTTTTATTCGCGATTACGATCTTGGTCCCATGGAGAAAATTGTTCAGTTTGATGGTCTGTACCACACCCTTAAATTTGGCTGGTCTTTGAAAATTAACCCTGTATAATTCAGAGCCGTCGGTCCAAAATTGTCAATACATCAAACATTTAAGAAACAGTCGTATTTTATATTGAAGAATATAGTGAAGTGAATAAATGTAGTGAATAAAGTCTGGGAATGAATTGTTTAACAAATTACCTACCAACTTAAATTGTCCGTATATTCAAATCACAACCATCATTCTTTGACAATTGTATGGAACGGCAATAACACGGCAAATTAAGGCGCGGTAAGAAGCAAATTTATAGGTAATTGACAATAGCGCATCGCGGCAACAAATAATGTTCGAACAGCAATACCTTTGATGTTAGTTGAATCGAAAGACCACCAAAATAAAAGTAATTTCGCAGTTTCAAATAAATAAAAAAAAAATAAATGCACGGCTGAGTGGAATATTTTTTTTAGGTATTTGTTTAGTGCATTGAATTCCCTTTGTTATCATTACATAAAATATGATAGTTTACGCTCAGAATTTTGTGATATTTTTGAATAAGTCTTTTCTTTGAACATTTGACAATACCACAGATTAGACAATACTCTCAATTTTCTAGCTTGCAATATGTACCAATACGCCTAACTGTGCGCCGACAAAAAACTGAGGGGGCAATTCTCGTAATTTTAAGAACGTTCACAGTCTGATCTGTCTCAGTCAAAAATATCTCTAATTTACCTAAATTTTTGACAAGTTTTTGACATTGAATGTCGCTGAGATGAGATTGCGACTAGATTTTGAAAGTTTTTAATTACGGGAATTGGCTTTCTGATCGTCTTACGTTTGGGCAGTGCCTTAAAGTAGTGTGTCCATTTGGTAAACATACATTTGATAAACAATTAATTTCTCTTCATGAAAAAGAACAAAACATTACTAATTTAGAATATCAGTACCTACGAGTATCTTGTATCTTTCCGGGTACAAAATAAATATAGGTCCGTTAGAGAGATGACTCTCAGACCAGAAACCTCTCAGTAATGTAACATTAATATCAGAGCGCTGTTTACCAAGCATCATGAATAAGATAAAACTAGGTCATGTCAGGAACTAGTTTCCACCATTCATGGCAACCCGTCTGACAGGCGAGATATAAACACCGACATTTTCCAGTAAATATTTACTTTATGAACTCCTTGTAAAGAAGCTTACCTTCGTATAAAACAACTAGGCACACTGCAATCAATTTGAGATGTGAAATCAATAGATTAGAGCAACATTTTCAGATTTCGCTAAATCAAGAAGAGGTTTGAACAAAATCGTTTCTTCTTTCGTATGGTTTTCATTGTTTACTGATTGCATGTCCCACATTTCGAGAGTACCTATTGCTTACGAATCCTAAATGAGAATGAATGAGAATGGCCGTAAACACTTTTTTTTAAGGATCCCAGACTCAGCATGAATGTTGAATAGGTCCTCTACGAAAGTCTTCGATACCGTGGACGATAGCCTCTTAAACTTTTGTAAGTATATATCGTGGTATATTAGAAATTTATGAAGACCAACGAAACGATGTAAATGTGAGAGATGATATGTCTAGAAACGGGGTGACTGCCGAAATGACGAGTAATAGAGAAGTATGGAAGAAAGTCATGTTGCGTAACAAATAAATAAGGAGGCAGGAGAATAATGATTAGAAATATATGCAGATCATTGAACTAGATTTATCTCTCAACAAGTCGTATCGTATAAGCTAATTGGTACTGAACCAGTTACTACAATTTCCTAAGCACCTTATCAATTGAATTCAAGATCTCAAACGGGACCAACAAACGTTGAATTTATTCCAATTAATATACTGTTATGTTTATTGACAGGAAAATGCCGTTGAGATATATAAATATTCATGAAACTATATAAAAGAACTTGTAAATCAGAATATCAACAAAGACCCTTGTCTTACAGCAGTTGACGACAAGTTTCACTAAGTTTTCTCGAAACTTTCGCTATCCCGACTCCACGGAAAATGGGGAGTGAGGGATTTTTCCAAGTTATGGACTAAAAGTTATTCACTTACGAAGGTACCTTAATTATATTGACATTGTACAACTTTTTTAAGTTTGCTGCTGAAGTGCTGACATAAATGAGTTTTGTCTGAGAAGTTTTCGGAAATTATACGTCTTGCACCAATGTTACCGATGTAAACTTGTACAACATCTATAAGTACTTAGAATATATGCTTCACAAGTCAATACCTTACAAATCTAGCATCATCTTTCTGACTGACCGCCTCCTTGACAACTCAAAAGTGCCTGTTATTGGTTTAATTGAGATAAATGCTTTGAGTTTGGGTTTGAATAATAGTTTCAGTTGGACTGCCTTCATCAAACAATGCATTTCCTCCGCAACTATCGTTTGTCATTTGTTTCTAGGCATCAGCGCCCGCGCCGTCCACTTGAGCTTCAAAGTCTCACTTACTCCAATTAACAATACATTGTTCTTAATTGTGTTCTCGGAGTGAGGTCGTTGACCTAGCCCTCTTCCTAGGGCTGTACCGTAATGATCCATTGTTCAGACTTGTTCCGAGTGTACACTCGAAGTCTCGAATGTCTTTGTGCGCAGATAACGATTGTTTATCGATAACAAGGTGGAGTTGGAGTGTAGCTAGGAAAAGTTTGAAAGGATTTAGCGAACAAACTTTTAATTATACTGGATTCTTTGTTTGGAAAAGAATCACTTTGCTCCAATAAACGTTTTTAATGACGCTTGTTAAGAAAAATAATGAGTTCTTTGCATACAATTTTGTATGTTTCAAAGTTTGAGATAATGGATTCTTAGATTTGAATCAAAATACTTAAATAAAAGTAAGTTTACGATAATGGACTGCGATTACATTACTCTGACGCATTGCAAGATTTATAACAATTGCGATATAAGAGATATAGATAGGGCCGAGGACCCTAAAAGATGACCTCTCTGTTGTTCACAATTATGAATGGATTCCATAAATTCTGCTGTGTTCGGTACGATGACCCGACAGTGTTAAATTCCATAATAATTCATCTTTGTACATCGTTAATAATGGTCTCGCTTGCCGAGACCCTGTGATGAAGGGACTACTTTAAATTGTGTAGCTCCGTTCAATATTTATTCATTTAGATGCTCCTTTACAAAATATTTCTTCTTTAATTTATAATTTGCCACATGCAATGATTTCACTTTTATTTTAGAAAGTACCGAATCAATCTTGATCTTTTTAGCAGAGAATTTCGCCACGTGGAAATTAAGAGTTGATACACTCCCGGAGTTAGATAGCACAGAACACTTTCTTAAAAAATACAGGTGTGACTATGAATATATGAGGTGTGCTGAGAAATTAAATGATAAGGCAACGGTGCGGAGATGTAGTGACAAACATTTAAAAGAGTACCTACCTATGCTCAGATGGTAAGGTCATGTTGACAGGACGAATGAAAGGCGATTAGCAAAAAGAAGTTGTGAGGCAAGATGTGAGTGGAAACGCCAGGAGGGGACACCCTAGAACATATAGTCACCTTATTGGTTATGTTCTTCAGAATGGTCAGGTGCGTAGTACTGTCAACCGGCGTGCGTGTACCAGATATATGAACGTAAATGAGGCAAAAGGAGTATGTAAGGATTGCAACAGGTAGCGTTTTGTAGTTTCTGCCTACCTCCTAGGGAAAAAGGAGCGAGTTTATGTATGATTTAATAATAACTCCATCGTAAGGAAAAACAACCTTTAAAGTTTCTTGCTTCGTGCAATCGCACCCTTGGAAGTTCCACTTGTTCGTTGAAGGATGGAGGCATGAATGAAGAAAAATAAACTGTATTTGTAACTAGAGATTTTCATATGGCGTTAATATCATTAGGGGAATCTAATTCCGTAAATGAGAAGTAGCTCTGAGGGAGTAGATGTCAAACTAGAGTTTCTAACAAATCGTTGAATATGTAAATGCCAATTGAATGTATTATATTGGGAGACGGGTCTCTGAACTCAAAGTTTTGTGTGGGTGGTGAGTCGGTACTCGGTACCTACCCACATGTATGAAAGAACTCTCTACGTGGTAACCGTCTTCTATTTTGGGTTTTCAAGAAATTTTTAACTGAAAATAGCATTATAATTTGTATTTTACAAACAGAAATTCTTTAAAATAGAATGATTTTTGATTGACTGTGTGTGTAACCGAAAATAAAACTTTTTTTGTGTTTATTGCACTATGTACACACACACAGTGACTACTTGCCACGACTAGGCTACTGCTAAACGTATGAGTACATGACCCTGTTAGTGCAAGTAGTAACATTTTTGGTGCTTACCTTATTGGTACAGATGAAGTTGTGGCAAACACTATAAAAGTTATGTGAATGGAATGGATGGTAGAAATGAACTGAAATTATTTGTTCTGTAAATAGAATATCAAAATCACTTTTACACGTCCTATTATTAAAAAAAACCTAGATGAAGTCGGCGGTTCTCTGAGAAGAAAGACGGAAACAAACTCAGATGTCACAGTCTTTTTTAAAATCCACACATAATCTTGGTCAGATTATGTGAAGAAGAGAATTATAGTCAGCTAAAACCCAATAGAACCAGAAACTCTTCACCATTCTTATTAAACCCAGTCTAGCATAATTGTTTCAAAAATAAAAACAATGTTTTAATATAATTTTCAGTTTAAAGCTCTTAAAGTAACCCTGATTGCTCGCTCGAGGTTGAGATGAGTATCAAATTTAATTTCCCTTGTATTTATAAGGAAAATGCGGCTTTGCAGTCGTTTCCGAGCTATAAAACAAAGTTGAACGTTGTACTACTGTAGCTGTAGTTTATATTGTAGATAACAGTGCCTTGAATTCATGTAGTGTACGGTGCAACCGCACATTCTGCAATTCAGCAGTTCACGCCACACATTCATTTCAACTCATAATAATTAGCTCAGTTCGCGTTGGGCTACCAAGTCAGCCAGCCGTTCTCGTTACGGCCAAAAACCAAACAAATTTCCACACCATCAGTCCATTAAGCTCATTTTACCTTTAAGTACCTTTGGAACAATACAGTAGTGTTTTAATACTTAACTTCTTTTATTCCATTCATCTCTCATCTAAAAGTAATGTGTGGTCTAGCAAGGGATCATACATGTAGAATGAAATAATATTAAAACTGACGCTCAGGGTGTGACCTTAATGTAGGCTTAATGTTAGCGTCATTGTCATCACTATTTCAGCCGAAAAACGTCCAATAACAGTCAAGAAACACGTCCCTGCTGGACACAGGCCCGCCCAAGGCATCGAGGATTCCTGCGGTCTTAGCTAGATTGGATTACTAAACTTATCAGGAAATCTTAAAAAAATATGACATAGGCCTTGCCAAAGTTGGCGTAGTTCGGGCAAACTCCTATAATCTTTTAAAACATGCCTGACCTTTCTTCGGTCGTGTCGGATTGCCGTCCCATCGAAGTATGAGAGTGAGTGCACCTGTGTCCGCACAGACCTGTGCAACATAATATCTCCCGCGTAGATAGCTAGTCTCCGCTGAGGTTGGGTGCCATGGCCGAAATTCGGTCTGGCGGACTATTATTATTCCGAACGAAACCTCTAAATTTTCAAAATCAAAGACCATTGTAATTTCAAAGTAGCCTTTGTCCGGCGTTAGACTACAAAATGCTTAGCTGATGAATTTCTAAATTAAAACCACTGACGCAGAACGGTATGGCATCAAATAGACATAAAGTTTCATTAAAACTCAAAGATCTATCGGACTAGTATTGAACCTTTTTAGAATATTGGGGGAATGTAGGAAAATTTAATACGATACTACAACGGATACCCCATTATTCTCGGCACGAGTTCGGAACTGTGTGAATGCATTCAATTTCCGTAATATCCAATATCAAGATGCCCGATACAAACTATCTACGGTTTCACCGGCGTCGTTGCCATGGTTACGGGCTGTTATACAAGATATAATAGTTTGCTATATACCTGTGTGCTTGTATGTAATAGTTCTCGATGGATGTATTCCTGATATTACGTTTTGAGAAACTAGGTAGCGAAGTTAAGCGTGTAAATTTTGATATGGAAAAGATAGAGTTACCTTACCTTAGCTTATTTACGTTTTGAAATTTAGCTTCTATGAAAACGGATTCGTCTAGTAGTCATTCTTCCAAACTAATTTCTATTAATACCAGAGGGGCAATTCTCGTAATTTTAAGAACGTTCGCAGTCTGATCTCAGTCTCAATCTGTCAAAATATCTCTATTAACCCTACATTTTTGACAAGTTTTAGACATTGATTAAAGAAGACATTGATTGACATTGATTTGGCCTATTTTGTAAATATTTACGTAAATCAATTATTAAAAAAAAAAAACATTTTCAGTTTCAATTTTTTTGAATTGATTGTCGTTGAGATGGGGTTGCGACTAGATTTTGAGCGTTTTTAACTACAGGAATTGGCCTTCTACTGTTTCTTTTTAGTGAAAATAGAAGTTACAATTAGGTTTTACAGAATAACACTGCTATATTCTCATCTACAGTACTCGTACCTAATGGGAAAATCTATAAAAAAGGTAAACCATAAAATATTTTCAGGAGCTGAAATCTCTTCAGGTAACAAGGTACCTTAACACTCCGATGAACAACATAAAGAGTTTTCTGCTCCACCAGTTGTAAATTATAACCATAAATCCCTACTTTATCGTTTTTCTTTTGAAGGTAGAAAAAAAGTAATTCAGTCTTTTTACTACAAGATTCTTTTTGCCTAGAGCGGTTACCGTTAATCTCACTTCGTTTCTTTTTATGAGAAAACTTGTTTGTAGATACATTTTAGAGGTATTCTTTATGAATATGTAAGGATCGTAGCAGTTGAGGTCTGCCTGGCTTGGGCGGAGCACCACCGCGTCCTCGTGGCGGCGATCGGCGGCGGCGATCTCTCGCGCCCGGCCCTGGTCCAGGCCATGGTATGGAGCGAGAGTTCATGGGAAGCCGTCACCTCGTTCTGCGAAGTAGTAATGCTCGCAAAGGCGGAGGCGGAGCGCGTGAGGGAGAGGCAATCTCTACGCCCTCACGCCCCTAGTCGCCGCAGGAGACGCCCTGGACGTCGGGACTTCGGGAGTCAACAGCCGACTCCCGGCCACCGTAGGCGCGGGCTTGCGGGTGGCGAGCAACGGGCAGCTCGCCGCCCGGTAAGGACTAGGCCCAGGTCGACGGCGCGTTGTGTTTCACGCGCGCCTCAAAGAGATGTCATCACGAACTGACGGGGTCCGCTAGGGCCGATGCCTGCTTGGGCCGCGGGTTGTTCGAAAGAGATACCGTGGCCCCTGGCATAGGCAACTGAAGGAACACGGGTGGGTTTTAGTCAGTAAAAGTCTGACACGCCCAAGTCATATGATGACATCCCACACAGAAAAAAAGGATCGTAGCAGGTGGCGTTCTGCAGTTTCTGCCCACCCCCATGGGAAGAAAGCGTGAGCTTATGTGTGTATGTTTATAAATATATCTAACTGAGACACGGGCTTCTAAAAATACAGCTAAACTACCCATAAAAAATAAAAATATTTGATGATATTTTACGAGGTCAACGATCGCTGTTACTGTTGTAACTATGAGTTGAGAAAAACTGTTTTCTTATGTTTTATCGTGTTTACATATCGGTACACACACACACATCTGTGAAATGTAGAGAAAAAAAAAAACACATTTTTTAAACTGATATTTCAAGTGACTACTATAACTACGGTCGATGACCCCACAAAAAAAAAATCATCATTTGAATTTATATCTTTACCGATACCCATCGCGTCTGCGGAGTTTAGCTAGACAATTTAAAATAACCCTGTATAAATAACGAATAAAAAGGTATTTTGGTTCAATCGAGCAGATAGTGGTATTATTAAGGGGTTAACGGCTACCCCAGGGAGCTATTTCCTGGGCGGGCTGCTAAGGTCGACTGCGCATAATGGGGGAACTAAATGTACCTGGGGTACACATATTAATATTGACAAAGGTTTGAATACACCCTGTCTGGTAGAAAAAGTAAACGCCGAAAAGGTAACAAACAAAAGACTTGTAAAAAATGCAAGTACTTTTATCAACCCAACCAGCTGATGGCAGCTGGTTTTTTAGAATGCCGAAACAATAAGTATACCATACTAGCTTCTCGCGACTTCACATGTTTTAACACAAAACATCCTATGTCACTCGGCAATAGCGCAGCTTTCTTTCAGTGAAAGATTTTTTTAAATCGGATAAGTAGTTCAGAGATTGCTTCAGTAGGTATACAAAGTCACGTCTTTATACTATTAGTTCTACTAGGGTGAAATAAACCTATGTTACGTACTATAGTCATTAACTACGTTGACATATTACCATTATACGCTTCAACATATCTGAAGACAAGGACTTAGACCGGTTCCTTGTCAGCACCGGCTTACGTAGTCAAAAATAACTTCAATTACCTATTAATATAATGCCTATTGGTGGTTTTTATTGAATTAACTTAAGGTGATAGACAGATAATACACTGTTTTCCTATTGTGTTTATGATTTTCCTAGTGTCGCAGGTAAACCAAAAACGGAAAACATTGTCTAAGACACATTGTCTAACATTGTCTCCCTGACTGCACCCACCCTGTCCTACGAAGGCGTAGGACTGCATCCAGACTGTCTTAACCTTTTTTAGGTCATCGCCCGAATATCTACTATAATACCTACACATTTATGTACACACATACCTATAAAAAAACAAGAAAAAAAAAACAGAACAGAAAAATAGGTACAAAGGTGGTGGTTATTTCACAAGAAATCTCTTCCAGTATACCTGCGATAGGACAATAGATAGAGAAATGTAGACAGCGTGTGTAAGAGAAAAGGAGACCAAAAAAATATATGTTTATATGTTTCTTTTTTGTAATAATAAATAGCCAGGTAGAAAAAGAAAACACAACAGCGTTCTCGTACGTACTTATTGCAGACACCGTTATTTTTATTCAAGCTCGAACATCGCAAAAAGGGTGGCCTAAAATGTTACACGTTATTTTCTTTTGCCAAAAAAACGTGGTCTAACACATGTTTAGTACAAATAGGCTCTTAGAGGTTGCCAGGGATATCAAAGAGCCTTGAAATGTTGGCACGAAGAGGTGTCAAAGTTGGGATTAGGTTGGCTGCCAACTGTCCATCACATCGAATGAATATAGCTAACGTATTCGTGTGTAAAGGCTTTACATATCATTAAGCTGATGGTAAAGTAATGAAGTTATTTGTGGACTTGTGGTAGCTTGGTTTTTAATTTATCTTTTTTTTCTGCCTTCGCAAGGATTGTGTATGCATGATTTAAGCTTACATTTACCTAGTAAATTAACGAAATAAAAACAGTGGCAATGAAGTTCACTAATAATTTAATTGGCACTGTTTCTATATATTTCGTTGTCATAAAGTCAAGCAATGTTTCACCTACTCTGGTCCCGTCACAATCTCTATTAAATTCCTCGCGGAGTTACCCATCTGTGTTTTCAGCCTAATATTTAATTTCCCCAAAGGGTAATTGCGGTTCAATTACAAAACATAAAAGCCTCAGTAAACAAACATGGTACAGTCAGCATCAAAAGTCAATTAACTCTGTTACTTTTACAAATCATGTAAATTAATACAAAATGATGCGATACATTGGTTTTCACTATTTCATGTAATAGCAAAGAGTTAATTATTCAGAAATATTCTATTACTACATGTTTTTTAAGAATATTTTGCTCAATAAATAAGATTTAAACAACTGAAGTGTTAACCGACTTTTGCTGCTGACCGTACTTTCTTAAAATATCCATAACTCTCGATGAGGTACAACAATAAAAAGCGACACGGAAGGGAAGCCACTCAGGAATTTGACCACGCTTTTGTTTGTTTTCCGCTTTTTTTGTATTGCCAGTGTTTATGGGGTGACCTTTTATTTTATTTGCCTTTAACACGACCTGCGGCTGTTTGCTGGGACCACTGAGTGTGCAAATAAAAGCTTGGGTGTAAAAATCATGTTTCGGTTTTTTATTGAACAATATCGCGTTTGAAGACTATCTTGCTATGATACTGCCAACGATGGTGCCCGAGCACTTACCTGCCTATTCCTCCTGCCTATAAGGCTCATGTTGTACTGCGTATTCCAATATATGAATTGCCTCAATATCTACCTACGTATTATTACCTGACGATCGGCAAGCCGTGACATAATATATCACGTACCCCCTGGCTAGATTTGTCATACAAATTAAATAAATAGGTACATGTCAAAATCATGTTTCGTCACTAGCTTCATATGGGCTATATTCCAATTAACAATATTCCCCATTATCTTTATTCTAATCTAATATTATAACGAGGTACAATTATTTGTTTGTAAGCGGTAATGGCTGTTCTATAAGGACAAGGCGTCCACGAGACAAGCTCGACCTAGTATGGAGTTCATAAGCATGGCAAAATGTAATGACTTTAAAGAAATGTAAATCTCTGTTTTAGGCGAATAAACACTAGGTATTATTATCACTATGATACGGGAGGTCTACTTCAAATCATCATGCATCATGCATCTTTCATGCTCAGATATGCCTTTTGACCTCGTATAGGACTTTCTGTTTCATTTTTCCTTTTGTTACTTTTTTTTTTAATGTAATTTGTTTTTATTTTTATTTTTATTGTGTTTAGTTTTTTGATCTCCCTGTACGAGTCGCAATAAATACTTTTTCTTTTTTTCTTTCTTAAATGACACACAGTCTAAAGCAATTTTTCCTAGCCAACTTATTGTCGCCATAACATCGCGTCAGAACACTGACTACTACAAAACATCCGCCTCATATGTAACCAATTTACAGCGTTACCCCCATACTGGGCAGGATTGATGACAATAACTTGCAGGTAATTAGAGCAACAACAGGTGCTACGGAAATCTTTGTTATTTTTCCCTATACTCATAATAACAACTCAACAATAAGAGGGTTGGTTCATTGTCTAAAGATCATTATACTAAATTCAGCGGTCGATACATGATACCTAATCATTTTGCTTCTATAATATTAACCCAATTTGTACGGAAAGTCACACATGGCGACATGATGTGCGTGTCCTAAATACATTTACAAAATTCCAAAAACTGTGTCACTACAACCACAATATTTAATTTCCGCGAACATATTAAATATCAAATATTAAACCGTAACACGAAAACCACATCTACATAGATGGTCTTTTGTATATTATATTTTATTTATTTTATTTATTTATTTATTGGTTCACCAACAATTGTTTACACTGGTATTATGCTAAAAGTAACATGCAATAAAATAGACAATTACAATAGTGTAACAATCACTTATAGGTAAACTCCGCATGCTTTAAGGATAAGTTGCAAATGAGAGAGAAAAAAAAAAGCAGACTTAACTAAACTAATCTAATCTAAAATTATTATTGAAAACACGCTACCTCATAAGTGTCTCTACCTACTTTCCTGTTTGCGCGCATTTGTGCGCAAACGCCTGCGATTGTTATTCAAATACGTGTGTCATTACACGAGCACAATACACGCGGCCGATCCAAAGAACGATCGTATCGGCTGCTGAGGGGTTAACGGATTCTGTAATTAGAATACGCCTCTGTAATGCACATGGCTTTATGTTAGAGGAAAATGGTACCTATAAACCAAGGATAATTTTCAGCAGACCCATCACGTTTGTCTAGTACACGCAAGCGCTACTGCTGATCAAGAGGGTTCGATTTTCTGGTCGGGCAAAGTGTTATGGGGGTATTTCCACCAAGAATTTCGCCGTAGTTAACACGGGACTGTTGGCATGGTGTTATGCCATCAATCTATCTTGATCTTTCACTGCTGAAAACGATCCTCTTTGTGTTTGACCTATGCGATTGTAATGGGCCATTCCCTAGATATGCTTTAGTTATTATTTAGACAGGCTCATGTGCCACTTGTGAGATCACTGGAGTAAATCGGAGATGATGATGCATAGCTGTAGGTAAGTGAATAAATTAATCTTAGGCAAGTTGGAATTAATCTATTCACTATGACTTGATCTCTTCCCCTACTCTACAACCACGATGTAAATTATAATCAATAAGTTAACGTACAAAACTAGCCATGTTAAACTAAGCTTTTCGTAACCGACAGCTAAATAATAGGCTCTAGTTCTGAAGCGGCACGACCTCCTAGGCCGCCTATGCGGCATGCCCGTGGTGCCGGTGGCTTTGTACCGGCTATTCCGGCTTCCAGATTACGCGATTGTATGCCATTGGGCTATAAATTTATAAGCTCTTGTGTAGTTAGAAAATTCCCAAAGTCGCGGCATGTTTCGTAGCCGCATTGATGTACCTACCTATAGGTTAGCACGTATGTTCGGTCTCCATTACTCACCGGACTTTCTGCCGCTCTGGATTCGGGAAAAAATTCACCGTAAGTGAAGTAAACTGTCATTCCACCTGAAACTGCTGACTTGGATTGGACTTATTGATAGCTCACTTCAAGCTCCCTTCATCTAAATTTCCACGGTGAGATTTTTACGGAATAGATCGGCTGGTTTCAGCAATTTCAGGTAGGCGTTGATGAATTAGTGTCAGTCAGAGTCGGAAAATTGGATACTTAACATTCTCTCTTTATTTAAGTTCTTCTATAATTTAAAGATGATTTAATGTTATATCCAGCAATTGCTGCAGGCTTTCGTGGGAAATTTCATTATCATAAATAAAATATATCTACAATCTAAACTGAAATGTAGACTTTTTTGGGGCTCTGATAAAAATCAGGGCTTTATTGGGGACAGGGGTCTGGTGAACACATTAAATATAAGTCATAAATAAAGGGTAGGTAGTGCTGTTAATGAGGTGGTAGACCTATATGGATTTTGGAGCTTTGCTGTATTCTATAGTAATATTTGTAGATATAAAAATAAATAAACTGAATTATTGTTTGTTGAAACAATAATTTAGTTTATTTATTTTTGTACTTTCGTTGGAAAGGATAACCGTATTAATCACTAATTATGCATGTTTGGCATTTAACCTAACAATGAATTGAGACATAAACTCAAACTCAAAGCATGTATTTCAAATAAACTTATTGAATTGTCAAGGAGTCAGTCAGTCAGAAAGATGAAGCTAGTTGCCCATTCCAAAGGGTAGTAGGTAGCTAAGAAGAACGGGCAAGAAACTCCTCGAACACTCTTTTAATTCATAAAATGGTTACAAAATATACCTACATACAAAACGTAATATCACGCATAAAAATTTGAATAACTAGCTGCGCCCCGCGGTTTCTCCCGCATAAGTTTCGATCCCGTGGGAATATCGGGATAAAAAGAATGGTATATATTAATCCTGGTTATAAAATATCTGTGTGCCAAATTTCATCCAAATCCCTTCAGTCGCTTTTGCGTGAAAGAGTAACAAACATCCACCCATCTATCCATCCATTCATCCATCTATCCATCCATCCACCCATCCATACAAACTTTCGCGTTTATAATATTATAGGATTAGTAGGATTGCACAGGGATAAAAGTGTAGGGTGTAGTTTAGTAGGATTTCGATTCCAGGTCATCTGGCTAGAGTGCCTATACCAATTGTATGTAGATCCAAATGGCAAACAGACTCGATACCGTTTGGAAAGCATATATCAACTGATACGAGTATACTGGTGTTCTGCAATTACATCACAATGTTGTGCGTGGCAGATGTTAGGTGTACTCTATATTTTTCTAGCTCATTTTGTGTAGAACTGGAGACAATATAAATGTAGCTTGAATTGTAAAGCTTTATAAAGAGCTTTTGTAAAAGGGCGTCCGAATTTTGCAGTTTGTGTTATATAGTCCACCCTATTTTATGATCAACTACCCATAAAATGGGTACTGCTGTTCTGTCACTGTTATTAAATAAACTATACAAGGTGTAAGGGACACTGGTGCGTTAACTGTTACCATGAATTCAGCACAAGATTCTAGAAATCTAGACCCTCTTCTGTAGAAATTTTTCGTCGTGTGAATTGTTTATGATTTTGTGTATTTTTTTGGTCTCCTTTTCTCTTTCACACGCTGTCTACATCTCGCTATCTATTGTCCTATCGCAGGCATGCTGGAAGAGATTTCTTATGAATTACGAAATATTATGAAGTACCTACATAAATGGTAAAATAAATAAATAAATTTTTCGTCGTAGTAACAAGTACGATCTACTCTAATCAGTAAAAAAATGCGCTACATTTTTGACATTGTAGGTGCGCATAAAAGCTTCAACATACTCACTACATCACATTACACACATACACACAAACGTACAAAGCTTCGACACTAGTTATTTTCTGCGTACATAGGTAAACACTGCAAAGATCCTTCTAACCTGAACTTGACCGAAAAAAAGCTTAATCCACCTCATACCGGTAATCTAGCTGCGCCGAAAGCCATTACCATTGGGCTAGAAGGGTATGTTACGCAAGTCGTTATCAAGATGACCGCCCCAAGGTCTGGGCCAGCTCACTCAGAACATTGACATTGTTGGGGCGAGTTTGGAACTTGACATTGTGCCCATAATACTGGCTAGGTAGGAAACAGTGGGTTCAGTTCGGTCAGTCCTGAGTTGTACCTGCTTGGGTAAGTTTTGGTAATATTGTAGTGCTTTATTTAGCCAACTCAATTTACGATAGTATTCCTATGTTCATAAAGTACTTATAAGTGTGCCCGGTAGCATTTCCCTGCGGCAAAAATGACGAACTTCCATACAAACTTTCATCCCTTATTTAAACCCCTTACGGGAATTTTCAAAAATCCTTCGGTAATGCTCACCTTCGTTATACCTATAGAAAATTTTGTGCAAAGTTGTACGCTTCCAGAACTAGGCTTAGGATGTGCGTTGTCTGTCAGTGAATATATGAATTTATGATTTATTAAGTTTGCGCAAAGGTAGCCATATTTCTGCAACTTGAGCCTCTCCCTTTCTCTAGTACATACTTCACACTCAGTCATAAAATAATATTACACCATAGTCCTGTCTGACAACCCTTCCTGTAGCCTAGGTCATAAGAAAGTATCACACACCTCATAAACTCAGGCAGACGACCGCATATGTTTCATCCCCTTTATGGCCGCTCTAAACTACTGTAAATGACTCTACACTGGTATGGGTAGGAAGTTTGGCACCCCTCCAATCTTCAAGGCTTGTGGAGCACGCTATATGGTAATATTCGCTTATCAGTTTCCGGCGGAAAGTGCTATATGGGCGCGCCATTTTTATACATATACACGGAGAAAATTACTCGCTTAGTCATCAGCTTGACTAAAGCACTTTAAGTTCAAGTTGAAAGGCTGTTGTTGTGTTCAACTTTCGACCTTAGCTAGTCATTATAAGTTTTCAAATTGATTGTTTTTTTTTTGTTGAAAACAATTACCTAGTTGATACTTAGTCACGGTTACCAAGGTTAGTCATTGTTTGATTGAGTATTTAGAATTTTAATTTAGTCTTGTGGTTTACAAACAGCTGTCAAATTGGCTTTGTAAATATCAGCTGGTGTCATGCTTTATTACAATTGACTATTAAGTTATGATTTGATCTAGAGAGGAGAGTGAGCTTTAGGATTCAATCCGGAGTTAGATAGCGGTGTCATACTGTAGCTTTCCTAAGATTAATAAATCATTTAAACCATACAGTCTTATAGTTCAAAAATCGTCCGTGCGACTTGCAACGAAACGTTCTAGCGAAAAATCCGGAATTCTTTGGGAACCCAATCAAGGAAAGGACAATATTAAGATCCAATTACTCTTTAGCGATATATTTTACCTTTCTACAGTCCAGATATTTCAATGTTAAATAACAGGTTAATTTAGCTTTCAGTTGGCAAATTCTGAACGCGATTCATTTCAATTAGTCGGATGCCCTTCATGCTTTGAATTGTATCGATAATTGGATTCTGATTCAAAAGAATTGAAAGGTACCTTAACTTTGACGGTAGACAAGTCCTTGTGTAACAGGGTAAAATTATAAAGAACAATAGGAGCTTTGACAATCGAAGTCTTGATCGAAATTCAGAGTAAAGTTAGATATTTACATAATTTGATTTAGTTTTAAGATTTGGAGAATGGGCACAGGAATTTGTAGAAATTCTCCTTTTCATTAAAAACATACTGAACTGAAGTGGCGGTGTACTGCCATGTCTGTCGAAGGACCGATGGCCGGTGGAGCAAACGAGTCCTGGAATGGAGACAGCGTATCGGCAAGCGTAGTGTGGGACGCCCCCCAGCTAGATGGACGGACGACCTAAGGTTGCTGGGACTCGATGCGGAAGGCGGAGGACAGGGTGTTGTGGCGCAGCCTGGGAGAGGCCTATGTCCAGCATTGGACTGCGATAGGCTGATTTGATTAAAAAAATACGTAATAAGCTAAGAGCCAAACTAAGGCTAAAATAAAATGAGTAGCTTCAACAGTGCAGCAAAATTATCATGCAAATCATGCACTTCCAACGAACCGTTATAAAACCACTTTAAAACTGAATTTGAAGAAGTTTCGACGAGTAATCTGATAATCTGCATGCAAACGACTGGAAATGGAGCAGACTTAGTCATAAAACGTTACACTCACTACCTAACTTTGAAGTAGTTTCTAACTTTATTAACCTTTGCCTTTTACGAGTAGGTTTTTCACACTAATATTATAAAGGCGAAAGTTTGTGAGTGAGTGTGTGTGTCTTTGTATGTCACTTCATCACGCTCAAACGGCTGGACAAATTTTGCTGAAATTTGGTATGGACGTAGCTGACACTCTAGATTTACACATAGGCTACTTTTATCCCGATATTCCCACGGGATCGAAACTTACGCGGGTGAAACCGCGGGGCGCAGCTAGTAGTTTATAATGAGAAAAGTGTTAAAAACGGCACATGGTTTGATTCTAACTTTTAATCATAAGTAAGCTACCATATCTTACTGTGTGTTTGCTGTCTACTAAAAATTGTTTCAAGTTCAGCCGTCAAGGCATGAAAAGGTGACAGACAGACAAACAAAGTTACTTTCGCATTTATAATATTCATATAGTACGGATAGTATGATTTTGCTTAAATTCGTCTACTTTCGACTAATTTTCCGTTGCCTACATGGTGATAAGTTTTAAATATGGATGTCTCTTAGACTGAAAGCGATTTCGATTCCCCTTAAAGTAACATGGTTAATCTACGTGGATGACAAATGTCTTTAAACGAAAATAAGTCGTTCGCAATCAAATCGATAGCCTAGCCCGTCCTTGGCTGTATTTTTGACAATGAACTTTTGAATAATACAGGTGACTAAGCTATTATGGAATGACTGGCTGAAAAAGTTAAAGCAACTAATGGACTTACTGTATGCCTAAAAACCATTCGTCATTTCCTGACAAATAAATGAAAACGTAATTATTACCTACAAGTTTCTTTGCGCTGCGTGCTTTTTTTTTGCACTTAGAGGAGTGAACAGAATATAACTGATGCAACACATCCAATTATTTATTTAACCGTTTATGTACACATTAGTACCTATTTTTCTGTTCTTTCCAGCACATCAAGCTACTATCTGTCAAATTTATTTAATAGATTTTCAACTTTATTTATTTATTATTTTTCAAGGTTTATTTATTAAGGTTCAAGGTTGATTGGGAAAATTTGACAGTTTCGGGTAGCTTGACCTGCTGGCGTCTGTACAAAGGTGATGCTTATTTCTAAATAAATTTCTTCCAGCACACCTGCTATAGCCAGCGACATGAATGTGTAGACAGCGTGTGCAAGAGCAACTACAACCAACCAACTACCAACTATCTTATTACTATCTCACCAAATTGGCAATACCAGACCCATTAAACACTTATTAGACTCCACACGAGTCCAATATTTAAGCCAAACTACTGTAAGTCTGCAACAGAGTCCGTTTATACGATCTCGTTGGACATTCAGCCGGCAAACCGCAGCTGTAACCAGTAACCAGTGCTGCCAGCACAAAATATTGTGTCGGTTTTGGCAACACTTCAAATGGTTGTTTCTACCCCCAATCGGTCGTTAAGATTTTTGAGTATGTGTAGATTTTGTTTAAAGAGTATTTTTTATTTCGTTGCTCGGTGGTCTAATGGTCGCAAGCGTCACTGCTGAGCATGAGGTCCTGGGTTCCAGGATTCTCGGATCGGTCTAAGTGTTATTGGGTTTTTCTATCTGGAAAAGTCTCAGCAGTAGCCCGAAGATTGGAGTTGTGCCCGGTTGATGGCAAGAGGGTCGACCCCTGTTACGAGTACATGGGACTTAAACATAACTGACGAAATGTATACGTGCACCTCTGCCTATACCTTCGTGGGATACAGGCGTGATGTTATGTTATGTTATTTTTCACCTGTTACAACTACTTGCACTAGCTTATTATTTTGATTCGTGCTTTCGTTTTTAACAAATCCTGTATTTCTTGGACCTTTGTTTAAGTGAGACACAACATCGGACTTTTACGCTTCAGGTGTTATTATTGTCCATGCAAGCACGATTATTATTGTTAACACAGATGAGGTCATTAAATAAATTCTCAATTATAACGTAAACAATAATTGGTCAGTCTACTTTTGCTGCGACATAATTGTCATGTTTGTTTAAGGGTGACAAACCAATTAGTTTATTGCTTAAAGAGTCAATTGTAAGAATTAACAGCTGGTTTTTATGTTAATACCATGCAGCTGCTTTAAGGTCAACCTGAATGACGAATTGATATACAGTACAAGGCTGTTATTATGGCAGATCAAGTTTGGGAAGAGACCGTAATATGAATGTCAAAGGTCTACAAAGCTAAACCTTTTTTGAAACCCGATGTGCCTAACAGCCTACACCGTATCAATTCGATATTGACAATTTGTATCAAACAGTCACCAACGAAAAACCTTTCTATATATAGTTTCGGGATCATCATTTAACAGGCCATTCTCAAGTCGAAGCTCACCTGCTTGAGCAAGGCTGTCTGAACCCCCTTCGGACACGATCGCAATATCCGACGATTTGTCTGCTACCGTCGCGTCGGTTACCATGGTAACCGACTTTAAAGGGATAACCTTGTTTACAGACACCTGAGTAGCTGGGTGGTCGATTTAGTTTTTATATACGGCAAGTTCGGTACAATTGAAATAATATTTGCAACAGGTTGACTGAAAGTTTTAATTGACCTCGACGTTCCGAAGCTGGAATGATGGAAGTATTTGGTAATGTAATATTACGTATTCATTATTATTATATTAATTTTGCCTCATCAGCACAAATAAATGTGTTGCTATGGAATTACCACCAGTAATTGATTGAAATTTGTAATACATTATTTTATGCATCAGCATAAAATAATTTATCAATATAATTAGGGATATTCCCAATTACCCTAAAAAGCCATTACGCCTCATGAACAACGCACTTAAAGTAATATCACATGATAATATTCATGTTGATGTAGATAGATAAACAGAATATGCAATGAAAGCAAGCAGCCCACAATGCAACGTCCCACTTAACAGTGATTCAATTGAAAACACTATTGTTCATTACACAGAATTGAAATAGATTCCTCTAGGCAATTGTAAACAGTCGACGTGACAGATGTGGGCAGATGCGATACTGCATACATTAATATCAACGCAAATATAACCACGGTTCTAGCAAAATTGTTTGATGTATTAATTGCATTAGCTTTGGCATGTCCTTCATTGCTAGCTAATCTAATTTTGTCTATCAAGGTCACCATTTTGTTTCAGAATTAATTATGGATCTTTTGATCATCGCTCGCTTTCAATTTATTAGTCCCGATTTTGGTTCGCGAGTAATTACGAATAATCATGAGCTATTGAACGGTGAAATTGCAAAAAGTTTATTCTTATGAGCACGGAACGTTGGAATGCTCTAGTAATGGCGTGGTATTGCTTATCTGCAAATCGTTTACGTTAATACTTTTCTTTTATCTTTGCTATGTTGGAAATTGTTTTCGTAATTTCTTTCGTCTACAACATTCTTTTATTTGCGTGTAATTAGTTTTTTAATTTCTTTTGCCTAGATTCTAAATTATTAATAACAACCTTTTACCATATATCGACGCTGACCTTCTGATCTACACTAACAAACCGTGGTTCATTAATATCACGATTTCTTTTTCTTGTCTACAGCAATGGAAGGTGGCGCGTGGTGCGCCCGCGACATCTCGCTGCGCGCGCAAAAGAAGTTCTTATCGCGCGTCGGCGGCGCTGCCAGTGCGCGTGCGCTCGTGCTGGACGAGCATGCTGCCAAGCTGCTGGATCAGGTACTACTTCTTCTAATGTACTTACAATCACTGCTACCACTCCCCAAAAGAGATATCCTATAGCAAAACTGATCCAGTTCATTAGAGACTAAGGAACTAGCTTATTCCACATTCTCTCAATCCTACTCTGGGGTAACCGTTAGCCAAGGATCCAAATTCTTCATCTCTAAGTTACTAAGCTCTGATTTTTAATTTGCTAGTGCAAAATGTCAGCTAATGTATACTAAATAATGTCATGTTGACAAAAACAGATCGATCGCAGTTGTCATTTTAGTCAAGCATATTAAAAATCAGAGTTCACAGAGTAGGTACTTATCGCAGTTGTGAAGAAGCAGTTACAGTTTTAGTCTACTACTAGACATTTGCCTCTCCCAAGTTGTGCCACTCGGTTTTCTACCTTTCACACCCAGTGTGCCTTACTTACGAGTATACCCAACCTTCTCACTTCCAGTTCCTGACAGTACTCCGCGAGCGCGTGGAGAAGCGTGAAGCTGAGAAGCTGGTGAAGCACGTGATCAAGTCAGCGGTGAAGCTGGGCGTGCTGCGTCGCCATGGACAGCTGTCGGCGGCTGACGAGCGAGCACTGGCGGCTTTCCGCTCCAAGTTCCATGTAAGTGTTGACAAAAGCTAAGTTCGAGAATGACAGTAGTAGCTTTGAAGTACTTGACACTAACATTTGGCATACATCTTAGTAACTTACATATGTTATGTACGTTTTGGTTCGTTTTCTGTCCACGTTTTCTGTCTGTTACATCATCATCGTCATCAGCCTAAAGCAGTCCACTGCTGGACATAGGCCTCTCCTATTGCATGCCATTCAACTCGATTTTCGGCAACACCCTTACTTTCAATAGTTTAATCTCTACAAGCCTTGTTACAATAAAGCTTGTGTTAAGCAAGATTGTCAGTCGATTTTCTTATAGTTTCTAGTTAGTATTCTAGGGTATAGATAGGAGTGTAATTTCTACAATTATATCTGTAATTTATATGGTGTAGGTACATAATAGTAAGTATTTTATCTTTAATGATTTTCCTAACAAATAATATTCGATATTTGGTTCCTCAATGTACTTTAACCATCAGTTACCAATACTTACGCTTTCGTATCTTCTCCATTTTTCAGACTGTGCTGATGGCCGTGGTATCCTTCTGTGAGGTTGACTTCTCATACGACCGCGGGTTCCTACAGGATGCACTGCGCGAATCTCACCAGTCCCTCAAGTAAGTAATCATTTACGGAAAGATACGAGTATACGGCATGGCGCTTTAATGGTGACATTAATTTTACACACGTATATGGTTTCGCGTTTTCGTTTTATGTATATATTTTAATTTCATGAATACTGCAATTCCCTCTGCACTTGTGAGGAAATTAAAAAGGTCGAATCTCTAAAATACTTAGGGACTCTGCTTGATCAACGACTTTCATTCAGATCCCATATTGACTTAGTAGCAAAGCTAATCGGAAAGCTGATTCGCGAAATGAAAATATTACGCAACTCGCACATGCTCAACACATGCAAGAGCTCAGCCGGTCGATTCTGTAAAAATCTCACCGTGAAGAGTCAAGTGAAGTGAGCTTGATGTGAGCTGTCAGTAGTGTCTTTCCCTAGCATTAGTTGGAATGACAGTTCACTCCACGCTCACTTCACCTAAGTTTTCACGGTGAGATGGTTACAGAATCGCACTGCAGTTTCGTATATAATAAAATTGTGAAAATCAGTGACATTAAAAATTGTAGGACCAACCAAGTTAAAAAAATGATTAAACAATTCCTGTTAACTCAATCCTACTCAGAAACCGAAGCCTTCGTTGGAGTAATTTCTTAACATATTTTACACATACACTTAATTTCACTCATACCTTCACTCTTACACTACCTCCCCAACCATTTCATACTGATAAATTCTTACTCATACATTCTTACTTTATCATTCTCTTGGACGCATCCTTGCAAAATTTCAATAAATACCTACATTTACGACACACCTTATTTTAAACAATTGTTTTTATGATTATATTAATTTTATTTTTGAAGTCTATATTTTGATTTTGGTCCATCCATCGTATCTATGAATAGTATATTTAAAACATTGTTTTGTCTTTAATTTCCAGAGCTGTAGTGGAGCGACATCTCACAGACAAGTCAGTCTCCAGACTCGCCGGTGTTTTCGCCATCGCGTCTCGAGGTGAGCTCCTCGACTCACTATTCGCAGGCCAGGTCGACGAGGACGTGCTCAAACTATCCAGGATGCTGCGCAAAGAACTGGACAGAGGCCTTCTATAATCTCACACTATCACACATCCTGTGCCGTCCTTAACCAAAGCTAGACGTACCAACGTATTTGGACGATTTTCCTCTGACGAGGCTTCATGTCATTGGGACACACGTCCCTGAAACTCGACTATGGGAACACTTACAATATCGTTATCTCCACAAATGGAGATTTGATTTTTTATAATTAACAATATTTCTAGTTAGATTGTATGTAAGTACATACAATTTGCACAGTCGGTGGTTCGATTATGTGCCGGCTTTGAGTTTGGCTTGTTTAATAATTGCAATTTAAATTCGATGCGGATTTTAAAATTCATTATTATGCATGAAATTATATTAAAACATAAATGAACAACTTGCATAATTGCAAAAGGTAGAAACGATTTGAGATGAAAATATAAAAATTAATACGATTTTTACAGTTAATTTAACCACAAAACGTATACTGATAAGATATGACAGAAATAGCATTCGAATCAAAGCCGGCACTGCCATGTAGGGCATTATCGCTTCAGCATTCGTTTGCACTGCACACAAAATGTTTCATAAAAACGCCATTGGAAAGCTCTCTCAGGTCTTCACGACAAAGACGTTCGTGATTCAAAATATGGCGTTAGTGGAAATTTACAAGACTTCTATGAATACTCAGTGAGTTTATGTTGAAATATGTATTTATTGTCTTTAAATTATTATATCATTATATATATACGTCATATGTCCGCTATATGCGGGAATTTATTGGCATTATGTTTGGATCTTACTGCGGGCTATAGCCAAATGCCATTGTTTTAATATGGCATGCTGGATGACATTAACATCCACGGTAATTGATTATGAAGCATGCAATGGCTTGATTACTGTATGTGGTCTGACACTAATGATTCATAATGACGATACTTTTAAAATAGGTTTAGGGATTTTTATATTGACGACTGTATGAGTGTCTTCAATGAAATCGCTCTTTAATATCGTTCATATGTATTTGACCAATGCCAGCAGATTCTTAGAACTCATATGATAAATTATAATGCCAGTAATTTTGAATATGTGATTGCTTATATTCATAATCTTTATTTCCAATATAAACTTGCCTGCCGTACGTATATATGCCAATTTTATCGATTGATTTGAAGAAGTAAGGAGTCAAAGGAGTATGTTAACATGCATGACTATGTCGAAACATATTATCTTGCCTTGTCTTACGACTTTTAAGATGACTACACAGCATTATTATTTTAGAATGCATTTAATAGTTTGTATATAATACATATTTTAAGGTGTACTTGAATAATTTAATTTTGTAATTATATTTTAGTTTTACGCAATAGACGTTAAGAGAACAGTTACCAGTAAGGTAAGTCGTTCTTTTAAAATATAAATACCGTGGTTTTAACCGATTTTACATTCAGATCCGTAGATATTTTAATGAGTCAATCAATTTCTTGGTACAGCCGATCGATTCTGTAAAAATCTCATCGTGAAAAGTTAGGTGAAGTGAGCTTAAAGTAAGCAGCCAATAATGTCAATCCCTAGTATTTAGTTGGAATGACAGCTCACTCCACGCTCAGTTTACCTAAGTTTTCACGGTGAGATGGTTACAGAATCGCACTGCTGTTCAATGCTTCTAATGGAAAAATTACTTATTTATCGATCTGGCTGTAAATCCTTGAATTGTAATCTATTGTTAACTTATGTAAACGAAAAAAATAGACTTAAACAAACATATTCAAGCCTACACATCTACGAATATATGGAATCTATCCAACTAAGGCCCTATTGCATTACTCAATAAAATCAAGTCATAGTTAACTTTGTCATTTGGAGTTTGTACTTTTCAGAATATGTATTGATTCTAAGTCTTGTATTAATTTACGATATCAGAATATTTGATTTCGTATTTTAATGTTCCAATCATAATCAAACCTGGATCAGATAAATATCTCTTATTGTATCTGTATAATTATGAAAGTTTCAACGATGTATCTATGTATAAAAGTTTTAGTATAATTAAATTATCATTTATCAGTAACTTGTTAGGACCTACTCAAGTATTCGATCGAACACAAATCACATAAAATTAATCTTAAAAACTCGGCAAAATTTTATAAAATACTTTGGACCAAAACTTTAACATCTACACAGTTCTAACATATCTGAACTAGAATTCATATCTTAATTATGTTATTAGCAATAAACTCGGATAGTCATAGTTTGTAGCTACATATATTGTGTTGTATAACTACTTATTTGTAGTATTAGTGCGGTACTCTCACTATAGAACGCACATCTCTAACTCTCTTGCCTAATCGTGTCACTGTTGAGTGTTTTATACTATTTGTGTTGGTGTTATGGCGTTTTCCATTTAGAGAATTCATGTACCTATTCGATTCTTGAACTGGAGCTTCTTAAGCGACGATTCGATAATTGGACAAGAATTGAGAGTGAAATTTCATAGACGCGTCACGTTTAGGCATATTTCGTTACATGAGAGAGAAGAAAGATATAACTCTCTCTGTCTCTCACACTAAATCTCTCTTATTCTTTATGGGATCATAGGCATTTTTGTCAAGGCCCTTGACCAAACCAAGCTGTGTGATTGGTGATATACATGTGGTTTTTCTTCTGAGAATAAATTACCATGGATGATATAAGTGACGAAATGTCGGTTAACTATACAAAAAAAAAAATACAATTGTGAACCTAGTCGCTTCATGTAATATTCGCGAAGTAAATGTGTTGTCTCTTATGTGCATCTCTGAATGGGAACCACCAAATGTCATAGCTAGATGAAATCAAAGAGACGTCCAAGTAGGGATTGTATTAAAAAAGACAATATCAATGTGTAATATAATAAATGTTGATTCCTAGACGACTCTCTACGAGGTGTTACTGGATTGATGTGAAATGAATGTTTAAAGTTAGTTGTTTTTTTTACAAAAAACTGGTGTGATTTATATGTTAGCTATATGTTAGGAGTTAGTTTCTCAACTTTTGTATGTTTCATTGTATATACTTTACGAAGAGGACGTTCACCTCATAGAAGTTAAGTGTTTTTGGTACCTATTCTTCTTCTTGAGAATCGGTAACAAGTTTGAAATTTCGGTCAAGTCATGTCGGCCGAGATAAAGGCAATTTGGTTCATAGTTCATGTTTTGAGACATTTTCATGAACCGGACTAAATATATTGTGGCTTGTGGCAGAATTGAGGTGAGCGTTAGTTCTTCAGTAAAACCTATTTGTTACACATACTAAAAGGATTTTAATACAATGTCGAAATCTCAATGAATGAAATGTGAAGTATCAAGGACTATGGTTGAGTCAGGCTTTAAAATGAAACATCGCAGTCTTTATGAGGTATTTTTAATAAATAAATTAAATAAGTTAAATGTTCTACTAGAGACTCACATTGCAACTTTGTTTCAGAACACATTGAATGCAAAAAATGACAGTGAAGCGTTTTATGACACAATGTTAGACGGTATTGAAATTGAAATGATCAATATTTATTTTTTTAAGCCATAATTAGCCTATAATGTTCCCAGTGCTGGGGCATAGGCCTCCTCTCTGCGAGTGGGCCATAATCAACCACGCGGGCATTTTTTAAGTATTTTCTTTAAAATAAAATAAAAATTCATAAAGTCCAATTTGATTATTCAAACTCTATATAATCAATCTGTTATTTTTGTATCGTTATTTATTTATTGTTGATTAGTTATATTTTTAGACGAAACATAATTCTTTTTCGACAATTTCAATACCGTTATAGACTTAGAATTCTATTACCGAGCACATTATGGCACGTACATGACATTTTACTGATCGTAGGTCTATTTGACCCTACTTCTCAGGAACGTCGTCAATGCGAGAAGTCGGGTGAAGCCGGAAACTTAAATGTAATAATTTTTAATTAAGCTGTGTTAATCTAATAAGATTTGATATCAAATATACAATTGATAAGAGTTTCTGAGTATTTATTTCATATGTGATATAACTCCCATCGGCCTTATTGTAAAATAAGGTTTATCTTTAGACCCACGTTTAAACCAACGACCCATTTTAACATTTCAAACTACATATAATCCGACAAAATTAAAGTTCTTATTATAAACTTTGACGTTAAATCCGACTCTAAGTTGTAAATTTTGCATTAAGAACTATGTTCGTCGGAATAAAGTTTAAAATGCAGTAACTGTCTAATTCAAATTCATTTATTTGTTTGTCACAAGTGGAAAACAGTTCTTATCATAATTATATATAAAGATCGCTGTAAAATACCCATAGGGAGTACAATATTTAACAGTCATTTAATAGTAGATTATGCACCGAGGGGCTAAAGTTGTGTCTTATGTCACGGGCGTCATATTGAATCTCGAGCGCAATGAAGGATTCGGGATTTAACTCCCGAGCGCAGCGAGGGAGTTAAGAGTTTAACTCACGAGCGAAGCGAGGGAGTTAATACAAGAATCCTGAATGCAGCGAGGGATTCAAGCTAGCCCAAGGCAAAGACACCTTTAGCCCAGAGGAGGATACTCTACTTTTTACACCTACTGTGAGAAAATAATAGCCATAGTACGATATTATTAGCTTCGGTTGTAATGAATTCAGGAGTACAATCACTTTCATCACTCGACATTTTATAATACTTTGTTGATAAATTTAAAGTTTAAATGCCAAAAGTTCGCGCCTTTATTGCGTCTACCAATAAGTAGCCAAGACACGATCAATTCGATTTTCAAAAAAAAAAGTCTCTACTACGGTTTTGTCGTGTGTGTCTATTGATATCACTCTCATGGAAGTGGCGTTTGTGTAAACTAAGCTTTATACAGGGCTGGTAGAATGGTTTTGGATGATTGGCTGTATGCATTTTGAATTTAGAACGTCATTGGAGACGCTCGTGAAAATAGAGTATTTTTGATAAAATGTGATAAATCGACTGTAGTATATACCTATAGGTTTTATTATTTATTTATTTATTCACAAAATCCACAACAATTTGGGCAGTTTACTTAAAATAAATTAACTAATGTTACAGCCAATTACTATTACGGTATTACGGCGCGGTACGGTATTTGTTATTATTAATGCCAGTTTTAATGTTATTCCATTCCTTTTAAAAAATGGTTCGTAGTTATCTAATTATTCTTACAATATTATGTCTTCGAAAACATGGCAAGGGTATGAAGAAGCAGTCGTTATGATTTTGTAGGAAATCGAGAATATCATCCACGCGTAGTAAGGGTATCGAGAATAGCTTTCCTCTTTCTGGCACCAAAGAGTGTTCGTTAGTACTATACTGCCAATTTAGCTGAGCATGTGAGATTCCAAATTCAAATCACATTATTGACCAGCGGGTCATAATGAAATCCAGTACAATATTATTGACCGGCTGTGCCCCCGGCCACTAATGACTCACTTTAGGTTAAGGTTGCTTGACATATAATTTGACATTTTCGAGCAGGTGGTGTGAAAAATCTATTATAACATAAATATTATTATTCATGTCAAAATACATTATAATTCTTATTACTCATGTCAAAATACATTATACATTACACAGATAATCTCACCATATTCTACCAGATGAGCGTAAAAGTTAAATAGATTTTTTAATTTTATTATACATTTGTGGGCTCTGCAGAATTCGCTTTTCCGCGTGAGAGCTGTCTTTGCAGTTGTCTCTCAGGTAGGTCTAAAGATAGAACTCGTTTTGTAATAAGACTGTGTATGTTTGGCTTGTAGTAGTCGTAACACAGGCACATATTGTCACAGTCACATATTAATCATCAAGGATATTAGTCAGATCAAATTCACGTTTAAATGGATGCGGTACGACCCGGGGAATATTATCAATTGACTCGGGGGTAACTCCGTCAGCCTGTAATTCGTACCGAGAGAACAAAGTTGCTATGTCCAGTTTTAACATTATTTGCATTCTAATTGGTAACTTCTTAAAAGATTGAGCATAGCTTAGGAAAAAGTGTTCTACTCCATCTATTGTAGAATTTTCATTATTCTTTTTAATGTTGTGGTTCTCTTGATTTTCGTCAGTTAATTCTTGATCCTCTTGTTCAAATTTATTTGACTGATCTATTGAGGAATCATAGGAATAAGTCATGTTCTCAGCTGGCATGTCCAATTCAAAATTGCTAAGAGTTTCTTGTTTTGGAACATGAGTCTCTCCTCTACGTTTAGGTATAAACTTTGGCATTCTTCTACTGCTCAAGCAATCATCTAGAAACATCAACTTTTCAGCCCAGAGCCAATTTTTGTAGTTCTTATAAGCGTCGGCGTGTGCAGGTTCCGAGGACTTCTTGAACTTTGCAAAGTTGTCTTTTAGACCTTTCCACTTGGCAAACCAAATGTCCGCTGAAAATGAAACTTGTGTTAGTAGGTTAGTAGACTTATTTTAAGTAAAATATGTTAGTTTAGCAGTAGTGTTTTTCGAAGAAAAGATGGTCCGCTAGTGGTGATGCCTGTCATAATGCACCAAGTATGAGGTAGAGTCAGGCTTTGAAATTAAACAACGTAACCTTTATGAAGTTTTTTTAATGAAACAAAACAATTGCACCTACTATTTAATATAGCGATACACAAATTTAAACTTTGTTGTAGATGACATTTTATGCAAAAATTACAGAAACGTTTACATGAAACTACTATAGTGAAATAATTAATATTTCCGATGTTTATAATTATCACAAATTAATGGTAAACCTGGAGCAGCTATTGTATAATGCCTTATCAAATGTTACGATCACAAATATTAATCATCAATAGTGTTAGTAAAATCAAATTCACATTTCACTGGATGCGGTACGACCCGGGGAATATTATCAATTGACTCGGGGGTAACTCCGTCAGAGCTGTAATTCGTACCGAGAGAACAAAGTTGCTACATATGTCCAGTTTTAACATTATTTGCATTATATTTGGCAACTCCTTAAAAGATTGAGCGTAGCTTAGGAAAAAGTGTTCTACTCCGTCTAATGTAGGTTTGATATTTATATTAATTTTATAATTCTCTTGGTCTTCTTCAGTTGGTTCACTGCTATGTATATTTCTCTTTCTATTTTCTAGTCCCTCTTCTATCTGACTGGTCTTTTGAGGATTCCGAGTTAGCTATATGATCATCTGGGATGTACAAGTCAACCATGCCTTGTATTATTTTAGTGTAGGTGCAATCATCTAGGAATCTCATGACTTCAGCCCAGGGCCAGTTTCTGTACTTCTTATAAGTGTCGAGTTCCGAGGACTTCTTGTAGTTTAGGTAGTTGTTTTTCAGAGTTTTCTATATGTAATACCAACTATCTGCTAAAAATGAAACTAGTTTTAGTAGGTTGAACGATGTCTTATAATAAATTGAACACTATTGAGGAGGCTATACTATAGTCCTTTACACAGTTATTAAAATGACAACGGCGATCGACCTTTTTTGCCATTATTTAGTATATATTAACTGTAATTTTAGTCTAGCTAATTAAAAACCAGAGTTTAGTTCAGTGGCAAGAAAACAAACAAAAAAAAAAGACAGGTACAGAAGCTAGCAGGTCAAGCTACCCGAAACTGTCAAATTTTCCCAATCAACCTTGAACCTTAATGTTTTAGCGGTAAAGTTGAAAATCTACTAAAGAAATTTGACAGATTGTAGTAGCTTGATGTGCTGGCGTCTGTACTTTAATATGCTTGAGTCAGACTTTGAAATGAAACAACGCAGACTTGAAAAGGTTTTTTAATTAAAAAAAAAAAATGCAGGTCCTATTAGAGACACTCACATAAACCAACTACATAGCATTATCAGCCTATAATGTTCCCACTGCTGGGACACAGGCCTCCTCTCTATGAGAGGGTTTGGGCCACAACCGACCACGCGGGCCCAGTGCGGGTTGGTGGATGTCACATGTCTTTGAGTTTTAGGTCCTAAGACAAATGCAGCAAGCGTTATCAAATAAGTATAAAGAGTTTTGAACCTATTTCTCAAAAATGTTAACAAATCCAATTGTTTCTTTGGAACACTGTTCATTTTAACAACCATAAAATATACTAGCTTACATTTAGGTAACGTCTTTATCCTATCATGAAAGTAGACAATTAGCGTGTTTTCATACGTATCACAACCGCACGACAACAAGAACTGTATGAAAATGCATAGTTTTATTTACACAGACCACATCGTAGCCACAGCGCAAAATACCTTTTGTTATAATAATAAACGGGCAACTGCAAGATGCTGCAGCGAGACATTCATACGTGAATACCGCTTACCCAACTTTTGTCGCTGGGGTGTGGTACGTGTTAATGGGCGCATAAGCAGACATTTAACATCGCCTGAAGAACTACAAGCGATGTTATGCGATTGTACAATTTTTTATAGTCTTAAATTGTACAGACGCCAGCACATCAAGCTACTGCAATCTGTCAAATTTATTGAATAGATTTTCAATTTTATCGATAGAGCATTAAGGTTCAAGATTGATTGGGAAAATTTGACAGTTTCGGGTAGCTTGACCTGCTGGCGTCTGTACATTGGACGAGAAACAACTTAGAACGTGTATAGCCTGAAAAATCTATTTTCTAATTATATCTTATCACAAGCTGCAGTCACATTTTAATCGTCAATGACATTAAAAAAATCATATTCAAGTTTAACTGGATGCGGTACGATCCGGGCAATATTATCAACTGACTCGGGGGTAACCCCGTTCGCTTGTAATTCGTATCGAGTGAACAAAGTTGCTATCTCTAGTTTTAACATTATTTGCATTCTAATTGGTAACTTTTTAAAAGATTGTGCATAGCTAAGGAAAAATTGGTCTACTCCGTCCGGGCAAGAATTGTTATTCTTTTTAATTTTATAGTAGATCTCTTCATCTTCTTCACTCCGTTCAGTGTTATATCTCTTTCTTGTTCTTCTAGTTTCTGTTACTTCTTGTTCCGCGTCATTTGACTCTTCCGTATAAACATCAGCAATGCTATTAGTAGCTCTTACAGGTATACATTTCATTCTTCTGGTGTTGGTAAAGGCGCACTCATCTAGAAACCTCACGTGTTCAGACCAGGGCCAGTTTTTGTACTTCTTATAATTATCAGAGTAAGGAGGTTCCGTGGACTTTTTGAACTTAGCGTAGTTGTCTTTCAAGCCTTTCCACTTGGCACTCCATAGGTCCGCTGAAAATTAAAATAATTTTAATAGGTTGAATTCATAATTGCCGCTATTCGTCAAACCAACATCTTGACATGTTCGTCGAGGACCGTATTTAGGTAACGTGTAATGGGTACTTATGTTCATTTGTTCTTTACTTGTAGCTGTTTTTATATCTTAGTTCAAACACTAGTTCACTGTTAATTTCCTAATAACATCGTGTCTTTGTCGTACCATCGGAATATGAGAGCGTGGGAGAAGAGTGCGCCTGTGCTTGAACTTACACGTGGACTGTCATATATTTCCGGCGCTAGTCTCCGTTGAGATTGGCCATAGCACGCCGTGACCTGAATTGGTCAAGAGCACATTCTAGAGGATATAAGTTATGTGAGCAAGTCTTCACTTATGAAACACAATTATTATTTAGTGTTATGTTTTTCCCGGGAGCTACAAGTGCAGATTTAATTAAAAAAACACAACACGCGCTGCTTGAGAAATAGTTAAAAAAAAGGGGTACTCCTGCCTATCATCTACACCTTATAAGTATATAAATGGAATAAAATGGAAGGCAGCCTCTCGTCTACACAATCTTGTATCATTTTCAAAATAACAAGCTACAATGAAATTAATTAATCCTAGAACTAGTGGTAGGTAAGTAAGGGAAAATGTTGTTTTTTTTTTAATTTTGAATGGGACTGCTCTTGACCTCGATCACGTCTGAAGGAAAGCGATGGAGGAGGTCTATGGAACGAGCGTGCCCAGAAGATGCCTGTTCACTCTTACTTTGATGGCAGAAGGCTTAAAAGTGGAAGGGAACAACGTTGGCAGAGTTCCAGAGTTGTTTGAAAGGGTTCTTAATAATGACCATGGCCAAAAACAAACTAAAAAAACTTAAGAAAATTTTTTTATCTACTTTTATAGATTGCATCGTAAAAATATTTGCTCTACTGTCATTATCCAGGGGGGAAAAAGAGGAAAAATTACTCTTTTTCCTCTGTTTTTTCCCTGGTAGGTAGGTACTTTTTGTTTTGAATGAACGCCAAAGACCGCGATTGTGACTGCGTTTACATCAACCTGTTACATGCAGTTCAATACCTACCTATGCCAAAATTTCCTGGTCATCCTGAAAACTATTGAAGAGGGATCTGTCAATGTGCTTTCTTAGTTTTTTTGTAATTGTGGCGCTGTTTTGCTTTGTATGTAGATCAAAATTCAATACGCGGCAATTATGATAAAATAATGACTAATTTATAATCATTTAGAACAACGCTGAAATTTGAAAAAAAAAAACAACAAAAGGAATTTTTAATTTCGCGGGCTACGTAGAGGGAACCGTCGGGCAACCGAAGATGATGCGTCGAAAACATAATAATGAAATGCACAGATATCACAAACGCGCATCAATAATTCTAATTTCTACCTTATTGCCATGACGACAGGAGTCACATCATGCGCGCTACCTACTGAATTGCATTATCTTAACCAATACGCTATTCAAATCCATGTTTTCGTGCGATAATTCCACTAAATCAAATATAACATACCAACATGTATACCTACATAAGTTTAGTTTTTTTTTTATATAGAAAACGCATTTTGTTTTCGACAATCAACGCTGAATTATAAAGTCAAGAACGAAAACACCGAATGAAATAATTAATAATGAGCGAACGCGGCCCTCGGGTTAAGTTCACCCGTGTCCATATAACTTACACAATAGAAACATAGATGGCGCTGTAGGTACATACGCTGTATTAAGGAGTCATGAAGGTGGGGTAACTTACCATTGCCTGAGCCCATTTCATTGGCAATTTCCTTCCAAGTTTCCAGTCTCTTTGCCCGATTTTTGTATTCCGGATCATTCATATCATATAGGTAAGGTCTTTCTCTAACTAAATCAATTAATTTTTCTGTTTCAGTCATGGCGGCGGTGGCGGTGTTTACGTCAACGGGAAGCAACGTAGAACGCGAGCGGCGTGCGTTCCTATTGACCGCCGCGGTCGAACTGTCGGCTTGCGCGAAGTTTCTAGAAAATGCTTGCAGTGCAGGACAGAGAGCACTGAACTTGTTCGTATCGCGGAACGCGTGACCGCTCTCTCTTTCACACACAGGGGTTATCTCTATAATGATAACAACAAAAGAGATTGGTATTAATGAAAGAAAAGAGCTGTTTGCACTACGACGGAGGGTTTCTTTTTCGTAGTTGCAAACGTGCGGTAATAACATTATATTTTAAGCATTTACATGTGGTATTTATAGAAAACTAGCTTCTGCCCGCGGTTTCGCCCGCGTAGATGTCAAAAATTCTCCCAGGGGAACGTCATACCGGGACAAAAAGTAGCCTAGTGGTCTTGCCAAATTTTATCGAAATCCGTCTTGTGGTTTAGACGTGAAAAGATAGCATACAGAGAGTTAGGGTCAGTTCACACCGAGACGCGACGCCGCGACGCGACGCTGCGCGCATACTTTAAAAGAGTGACTCAAAATATACTTTATTTTCTACACGAAAAGGTACACATTGCATTGTGAGAGTTCAGAAGGCCAATTCTCGTAATTTAAAACGTTCAAAATCTAGTCGCAGTCTCATCTCAGCGACAAACAAATGTCAAAAACTTGTCAAAATATAGGGAAATTAGAAGTATTTTTTGACAGATTGAGACTGAGATCAGACTGTGAACGGTCTTAAAATTACGAGAATTGCCCCTCTGAATACGTTGCGCCGTGCAGCGCTGCGCCTCGTGATGCCTCGCGGCGTAGAGCGACGCATCGCGACGCAGCGGCACTTCGCCGGTACGCACAGCGCGACGCCGCGAGGCGCAGCTGAGGCCGCCGTGGCGACTTGTCTCTACTATTTCCGTCCAGACTTCGTGCAGAATTGATGCAGTACGGTCAAGTGATCGAGTGATATTATAATGAAATGATAGACTGGGATCGTGTTATAATAGGACTTCTTGCAGAAGAGGAAGAGGAAGAAGAATACAAAAATAAAATTAAAAAGAAAACATCACACATGAGTATTTGGGTGCATAATTTATGGAGAAATAGATTAATTCATGGTGAATTTCATACCTTGGCTTATGACCACATTGCCAATTATCCAGAAAAAAATTATGATTATTACAAAATGGATTACAAAAAGTTACGATCTCCATAATGCACCCGCCAAATATACGTCGATCTCATGCGCTTGCAAATGGTAGACTGCGGGTGGACGTGGGGCGGGGCGTTAGCACGTAGCGAATGTAGACACGTCCCACTGCGCCGCGCGGCTTCTAGCTGCGCCGCGCGGCGTCTAGCTGCCCCGTGCGGCGTCTTGCTGCGTCGTGTTGCCAACGATTTTACGATGCGCCTCGCGACGTTACGATGCGTCTCGCGGCGGCGCGCTGCGCCGAAATCACTGGCCTTTTCCAGTATCGTCGCGTTGCGTCGCGTCTCGGTGTGAACTGACCCTTACTTTCGAATTTAGGTATACTATAATACATATAAACGAAAGTGCCAGCATGAACACTGACTTAAACTATGACTTAAACTTAACTTATCATATTAAGTATATTAGTATTGCGGATGAATTTTACTAGTGTGTCTGTGTGGATATCATTGAGATCACTGTTTTCATTTACTAATTTACACATCCATGGAATAGGGGAACTAGTACCAGACTTAGTTCGACGGAAGGGTGGGACTAGAGGAGTGATGCGCTTTCATGGGACTCGAAACGAGACTTTACTTAGGAGTTTAGGGCAGTCAGTATTATTCCTGAGGAGCTTGTAGATAAACCTTAGATCCAGGATATCTCTCCGTTTCTCAAGGCACTTCATTTTGAAAAGGGCCAGCTTATAGCATTATGATTTTCTTTTGATTTTTTTCCCTACAGAGAATCCTAGGTAATTTAAAAATCTTTTTTGCACTCGCTCTATCCTAAGGCAATGAACAGCATAATGAGGCCGCCAGGCAGCACTACAGTATTCGAATTATAATATTAGTACCTATGGATAAGTTACATACCTACACTTATTCGAGTGATAACAGATAGGTACCTACCTAATAATAAAACGTAATAAGTACTCAAATACTCAAATCTTTGTTACATTCCATATGTGTTACATAGATGGTATATACAAGGTAAAAGACCAATATGGACCCTGTCGGGCACAGCAACATTTAGCAGAGAGAAAGAGACCTAAGTGGCAATTCAAAATTCAAACAATTAAATAATATTAGATGTGCTTAATTGGATGTATAATGATGTATATATATATGTATATTTAGTATTGTGTATATAGGTATAGTATATTAGTTATTTTATGTGTTGCGTAAGAATATGCAGGTAATTATTATGTAATACTTAAAATTGTTTCCATTATTATTAAATTATGTCATTATTTATGTATTCATGTTTTCATATCTATGTTAGATTTTCTATATTCCATATTATATTATATATATTTCATAATATTTGGTGTATACGAGATATATATGTAGATAATTTTATTTTGCAATCTAGGTACCTAGTTATGTGCAGTTTCTACCTAATAGGTACGTAAATAGGAACTTCATCTAAACTCATCATCTAATAAAGAAACTTCCCCACCTGAAGACAATTAATATTATCTCAAACTAACAGCCTGATATGATAGGTGTCGCTGGTTTCGTACTCCTCGCAAGCTCGACTGCCAAGTGTGGTCGCGCTGCCAACAAAACGTATGTATGGTTGCGCAACCAAGCGGCCACCAGGTGATGTACTCTCTATAGAATTTCCCAGAACCCAGAACCCAGCAATACATAAATATGTAAGCTGTCACGCTCTTTATGCCTGGAGGCTTTTATTTATATTTTAATTTTAAATAATTATTTTTTAACTTGAGACGTACTCAAGCTAGTTAGTATAGTTTTTTTATTATATTGTTGGTATATTGGCGTGGCTAGCTGACATATGGCAAATAGTTTAATCTTATGTGCTAAGACACAGAACTTAAAATTATGTAATGTTAATTTTTTTAACATATGTTAAAAATTACCTAGTATTGTATACACTCGATTTTCTAACTGAACAGACAGCTGTGCTGCTGGGGAGTTTGTTGCGCCAATTCTTCTTCCCAGCGATAGCACTAGGAAGTGGTGAAGGGCGGGCGTTTTTGGGGGACTGTCTTTTGTAATGTTGACGTTCGAAAAGTGCTGATTCTCAGCCTAATTTGAATAAATGACTTTTGATTTTGATTTTCCGTTATTTTTGTCGTTGCGCGCTGCCATATCTAGTATAATTGCCAGTATACTATTGTAGTCTTTGGTAATTGCCTACCTTATTAAGTTACTTTGGTTGTTAGTGATGGGAAAGACTGTTATCGATACCACGATACATCGACCTTTGCGCTCGCCATGGAGCGATTTGTGAAACGTTCAAATTCATTCTGTTGACTGCGTAGGTATTGCAGTTTTCTATGAAACAGCTTTTTTCTTTGATAACCTGTGAATAATTTCTACGTCGGGGTCTAGAATCAAATTCGCAATTAATGTGCGCAATATGGAAGGAGTGATGGGGGCTATGGAGAAATGCTGCACTTGCACGCTGCGTGAGCGTACGTGATCCATCGCCACTCGTTCGATGTCCACCGCGCACAGGATGGATGGAAAGCAGCACATGAAGTAATTTTTTGCTCCATTTGGTGTAATTGCTGTATGTCGTTCCAGTGTGAGGATAAATAAATAATAAATAAATAAATGTGCTGTATTCACGGTTACAGTCAGAAAGAAAAGAATTTCAGTCGGCGCGTCGGTGTCCATGCCACGGCTGCCACCCTGTATACACAGCTTTATGGTTGGTATCTCACCGATCGGTTGAGCAACCAACTATACAGTTTTGGCAGTGCAACCATGGCTGCGACGCCATTGGTGTCCTTGTGAGATTGGGCCTTAAAGGCACTCCCTCATCGGGAGCATTCGCCTGTCATGTAACGATTACAGATTCGAGCATTACATCAGTGAGGGAGGAAAATCGAGCATTACAGCGCGAACCTTGTAATCATACAAAACGAGTATTACATCAGTGAAGGAGGAGAACCGAGCATTACAATGCGCACCTTGTAATGATACCTTGACACAACTTGTAACATCAATGCGTTCCACTTGTAATTAAATGTAATGGAGTCATCGAACGGCGTAATCCTACTATCCTACTAATACTATAAACGTGAAAGTTTGTATGGATGGATGGATGTTTTTTACTCTGCTAATCCTGGTTTATAACCAGGATTAACATATAGGAAACTTTTTATCTCGATATTCCCACGGGATCGAAATTTATGCGGGTGGAACCGCGGGGCGCAGCTAGTCTGTAATATTACATTACACACGAATGGTCGTCAGTCAGGGAGGTAGTATTGTAATGTAATGCTCAAAGTCGAATCTGTAATATTACATTACACGCGAATGGTCGTCAGTCAGGGAGGTAGTATTGTAATGTAATGCTCAAAGTCGAATCTGTAATGTTACATTACACGCGAATGGTCGTCAGTCAGGGAGGTAGTATTGTAATGTAATGCTCAAAGTCGAATCTGTAATGTTACATTACACGCGAATGGTCGTCAGTCAGGGAGGTAGTATTGTAATGTAATGCTCAAAGTCGAATCTGTAATGTTACATTACACGCGAATGGTCGTCAGTCAGGGAGGTAGTATTGTAATGTAATGCACAGTCGAATCTGTAATGTTACATTACACGCGAATGCTCCTGGTGAGGGAGCACCTTAAGAGGAAACATCAAACAAAAGTAAGAAATAAAACGAACGATTATTGTGAAAGCACCAGTCAATAAATTTTATTCACTAAAATTCCCTTAGTATACAAATCTGATATTGGTGATGTGGATGACGTGGTCTATATACTACAAGTGCTGGTATATCTGGTTATCTGCTGCCATTTTTACAAAGACATTATAATTTAGCTGAACCTTTTATTTACCCCAAAGGAGTCAAGCCAAATTGTGCCCAGCATGTGACGTCGCGCGATTCGTGGAACGAAATTCAACGTTGTTTACTATAATTAAATTTATGTCAAGTGTTCTGATTGATTGTTGATAATTCAGTCAACCAATTACGGGCCACAGCAGCTGAGATCATCATCATCATCCATAACCCGACTGCACCCACTGCTGGGCATAGAGTTGACATGCGTTTAACAATTTTCGTTCCAGAAACCGGATGTCTGTCTTTCAGTCGTAACTGTGGCATGCTAGGCACAACTTGGCTCTTCTTCTGTTTGTGTGGTGTGTCTTGGTGTAAGGAGAAGAAGCGCATCGATATGCGCTTTATCATACACACAGCAACCTTTAAACATGTCAGAAATGCAAGGAGTAACTCGACAAATTAATAGTTGCATTTCTGACATGTTCGTTTGTTGCCATTAGGGAACTATTGAACATTTTCAATTTTTGTTCTTACATCTTCAGGAACTTCCTCAGCTCATTTTATAATGTCTTGGTCAAAATAGAACTTAAATATATTATTAAAACCTAGGATCTGTTTCATTGCTTACACGAAATCATACAGAAATTATACTTCGTCAACTTTTCTAATTACTTACAGCATATCCTAGTAACGAAACAGACCATAAGTCATTAGCGATAAGAACCAGTTTCGCATGGGTTTCATCTACTACACATGAACAATTATTATGAAATTATACAAAGTAAAACATATAAGATTTTTAAAACAGAAACATTTAGTGATAGTAAAGTACTTACATCTAATTATAATTTCTTATTTTAACAATTAGAATGAGAAAGCAGTTTATCGATGATCAAAGCAATGACTATTTACAATTTTACTTATTTTTGGAATGTTTAAGTATGGAGTTAGTTTAACAAAGGGATAGTGATGTTATTAGTAACATATAGCTACAACGCTTTAATTTCCACTACGACATCGAAGTTAACTAATTCAACCGTAGATTTCAAATCGGCATACATAGTGAGTGACTGTACATATTATTATGGAAATAATTTATATATTTTGTTTATAATTCGTATATTGTCACTACGATTTCTGCGACATTATAAAATACATTACCAATGAATAAATAATATATTATATTCCCTACAATATCCGACAATTTCAAAAATATGTATATCAATGAAATGAGATCATTTGTGAAAGCGCCATCTATGGTGACACAGCGACACTATGAGAGTACATTACGAGACAGAAAGCTCGAAGCTTCGTCCTGAGCTTACACATACCTAAACGACTATCAAAGTAATTTTAGGTATAAAATAGATTTATTTCTCTAACCTATAAACTATACATATTAGGTTCTAGTCGACCAATGAGTATTACTTTCGTCCAATCCTGCGCATGCTTGCATTTGAAAATCGAATGTTTGATTCCCGCCTAAAGCATGAACAGTATTGAATGCACAGACTACATATTGGGTGAATGATTAAAACCTCAACTTTTTTCTTTTTGATGTTAACTCTTCGATCAAAATGTTAGATAAACTTACCTGTCAGTGACTCGTTAGCATAACGTTAATTCTAAACAACTCTAGTAAAATTATCTCAGTATTTGTCTCTGACGAGATAGTTAGTTACCAAGTTACCAATCTAGTAATCTTGCTCAAAAATACAACATTTGATGTCATAGTCAAAACAGACTCAAAATCGAATGACCTTAATTGAGACTTCTTACAGACCCCATCACTGGACTTGTTTAGAATTAAAAGCTGGAGTTGTTTAGAGTTGTAGGTACAGCCTACTTATTGAACCAAACATTGCACTAAGGGTGACAAGACAGCAAAATCTGTACATAATCTAGAGCGATTTTTTTACTTTAATTTAGACAGTACACCTAGATTTTGTCGACAATTTCCAGAATCTTTAACTAAGGTTGATAAGAGCTAGACTGAAAAAAAATACATCTAGGCTTACGAATAGTTTGTCAGACATTACATAAATATCCATAACGAGTGAGTTTCCATTACATCAAGTGTTCTTACATTTAGATATGTAGAGTAATTAGAATACATTGAAACGGGAGAGATAGGTTTGTTATCGGCTGTCAAGTTTTTAATGATCTTGAATAGTTTTGAGCATTCTGCGTTAAGTTTTCAGCAGACTATTGAAGAAGTTTGAAAGGTAATGGTACAGTTTTATGTAGATCAAAATCTCTTTGTACTCTCTTCTGTTCAGATTCGTTCCTTCTCCTCGACCGCCATCGTTAAATTACACTCCCGTTTCAAAACATTAAGTTAATCTACATTTGAATAAACACAGGTTTGCACTGTGTTTAGTGATTACACATTATACATCAATGTTTTACAGCAAAGGGGAGGGGAGGGGACGCTGTGCGCTTTCAAACATATACAAAATATTTCACGCGATTAAATTCCAAATAATTTTGTCTATCTAATATACAATATCATTTTTAGTTTACAAATTAACGCTAAATCAAACTTTCGTAATCTCCGCTGGACTTTGGCTTTGCCATCCTACATCTTATCGTACTCTGTGCAATAATAATAAGTGAGAAAATAAACGAACCAAACGATTATGGCCGATCTTTGTAGGAAAGTAAACATGAGTGACCTTCTGTGACAGGTCATCCCTGAAAAAATGATTTAATTATTTCTACACCAAAATTAGATGGAATTCTAGTGAGCTATAGACGTGAGACTCAGACATTCCTTAAATATATACTTCCCAGTTCAGCAAATTGAGTGAATATGTACTTGTAAGAGTTGAGATTTGTACAATAGCTGTTGTACTCTTGGAAAATATCAAGTCAGAAACTCAACGTGCTGAACACAGAAGATCACATAAGCGTCTAAACCGTTAATAAATTAAATATGTTGAAGGATGAAAGGGAAATACGTGAAGTCCTTGTTGATACTGCACAAGCTTGCTGATCCTGTAGACCTCCCTCTGTCATTTCCCTTCTTTAATGGACCGTCTTCCAATATAATCGATGGTGTATTGACGTCTGTATTTTCATTCAAAGCAGGTGTTGTTTCATCTAAGCCATGTTTTTACAAGCAGGGTGGTATATGTAGTACCACTTGCTTGTAAAATTGCGGAAGAGTTATGATGAATTCTGACTGATAATTTGATAGCTTTACGTGATCTACAAGGCACGAATGTGTCGTGACTTCGTTCTCATTATAATGAAAAGACAGAAAGCAACATGCATTTTTGAGATTTTCTGGGAAAGTTGGCTTGCACCTGTTTCTTGATCAAATCGAATTCGATGCGAAAGAGTGCCAAATCTACACTAGTTCGAATTAAATTTTCGTTTCGATACAAGGTCGATGTTGTCGGCAGTAGATAAGCCAGTTGGTTCGCTTAGGTCTCGAAATGCAGTGCTGTATTGGCATGGGATCTTTTTGTACAGGTCAGCAGAGTAGTGCAGTATGAACGTGGGACGGGAGTGGGTTTGTGGGTGTAGGATCGTGATGCTGCGTTCACTCCTTGAGCTTGTGCCAGTCGGCAATCTGCCGGCGCGGTGCCGCCTGCACCTCGCGCCAGTGGTGCCGTGCACTGCCTGCTCCCAAAGCACCAAGTTCCAGCCGACCGATCACCTGAGGAATGGATAGGCATTGTTAGTACACATTAGGCAAAAAATGGACTACATATGAATAGAACATGGGTTTGGCTCGATGCCTATGGTGAAGGAAAGATGTTTAGGAAGTATCAGGAACAATGTTGAAAGTTCCTCATCCCCTATTGAAAAGGGAAGATCCTCCGGCCAGACCGGTGTTTTCTGGTGAGCTACCTACAACCCTATGGTTGTTGTCGGCCTGTTGTATGAATATGTTCTAATTTCGCGGATATCTCTACTTTTTAGGAGTTGTGTAACGTCTGATCTTATATGGCGTTATGGCTGCCGCCACTGAATATTGAGAGAGATCTGTTATAAAAAATGGCAATGTATGTATGTGCATTAATAGTTTATAGTAAAAAAATATTTATTGCCGAATATCTAAATGACTATAATAGTAACAATTAAAACCAATCGTGGTTATTATCTGCATTGGTATGCGTACCATATTTTGCTATTTGAAATTGTTGGAATACGAGTATATCTGCAAGGCAAAGTATTTTAAGCCGTTACGTTGACTGTTAAAATAAATTCTCGCTACAAGGACGAAGTTGGACATTCACTACACATTTGGAGAATAAAAAGACAGAATTGTGTGGAAAAGGGACAGGGAGGTCTTCGCCCTGCAGTGGGACAATACAGGCTAGATAAATTAGATTAGATTTGGAGAATAAAACTGTAACTTATCGTTGAAGCACTAACCTCATTCTTCGTAACCCTGTCCCAGTCCAGCACGAGCAGTTCGAGCGACACGTGATCGAGGGTCGCGTTGGGCGCAGCTGGCACCTCGAACACGAACGACTCGTTGAACACCGGGTTCAGTGTGCGCTTCTTGACGTGGGTCTTCTTCTTGGCGATGCGTTGGCCATTGTATAGGAGGTACATCTTTACGTAGCTGTGGGGTGGAAAAATGTGGATCAAATGTGTGTTTCGCGTAATGTTAAATATTGTTTAGCTTAACAATTGAGTACTAAATTAACTTTGGCGAAGACTCAAAGATATCTGTGTATGTATTTTTATTCAAGATGAAGTATCGGATTTGAAAATCTCTGATGTTTGCGAAATATGAAAGCAAAACCTCATATTTGATGTTTCAAAGGTGTACAACACACTGAACTTATTCGGATGGCCTTCGATTTGTAAGAATTGTTGAACAACAAAGCCAACACAAAGCAATTACTACTTAAATTCGATTTTGCCGCCCGGCCTTGCCGATGCATGCCAAATCGAACTAGTACAATAGCACGCTTGAGATGTCGTTGATAATTTTCGGCAACTTAAACTTTTAAGTTATGCTGTCCTTCTGTTCGAAGCGACAGTATAAAAAGACCTAAGAGGAGTGTTAAGTGAATACTAACGGGTCAGCAAGTCCGGTGACGTCCATCTTGGGCAGATTGCGCGCCTTCAGCAGCACGACAGTCAGCCGAGCGGCCGCCGGCTGCCAGCACAGCGACACCAGCACCTCGCCGCGACCCACACTACGCATCTACAAAATAAAGGAGGGTGGTTTCACACTGACAGGTGATGAAAATGATGCAAGGGTCATCGTAATAGTAGCTACAGTAGGAAGACAGAAAGGCGCAGTGGGGCATGACTTAAACAATTTCGCATAGCTCAAAGCCCAGAGGCGTGCTCTGTGGTTACGTATGTGATCCTGATCATCTGATCAAACATCCGTATCATCACTGATGATATCAAGAGTGGAAAGCTCGTCCATGCCCCGCGATTATGATTGGAATCCGTATAACGTGTTTCTGCGTAGCGTTCTCCAAAGATTGTTTTGACTGTTTAGTAAGGAAATATAACTATCACTGACTAGTCTGTAATATTGCTAAAGTTAGTATTCGTGTACGGTCTATTGAAGTCTCCTGCTTACCTTGAGACTACGTGGTTGTATCTCACGGCAGAGCGCCATAGCCTCGCCACTCTGTAGCTGCAGGCTCGTCAGCGGGGACACCACCTCTCCAATTATCTCATCACGGGAGTATCTGGAACATTAAGTTAACAATATTAATATATTTCATCTTTTTCTAATCTGAAGGAGATCCGATTTTGTTCAGCAACAAACAGTTGACTGAATATAAAAGTATTAACTCGCGTGCGTTAACACGAAATCGGAAAACGGTTGCTGTTTAGGTTAGAAAAATACTGGGTTTATATAGTTTTGCTCTTTACCTGTCAAAGCTGAGTACGACGAAGTGCAGGGTGATAGCAGCGATCTGGTGCGGGGCGATGCCGTAGAAAGTGAAGTCCTCGTCGTAAACCGGGCAGCGGGTCTTGCGAACAACGCTGAAAGTATTAAGCTTAATAATAAGTAAAGGACGAAGAGTAAGATTAAAATACGAAGAAGTTGTACCTAGTTATCAAAAACTTCTCAGGCAAATAATACCGTAATCAATCAGCAAACTTTTGATACCTACAGACGAACTTTTTACACACGTGTTTCTTGCTGTGAAAAACTACGGCTTATCGCCGTGTGTGCACGGTCGTCAGTGTTATATGGATAACTATGGAAGCTTGTTGACAGGCACGTTTTTTCTACGGCGCGGTTTTTACGCCGTACCGTAAAGAAATCATGCCATGTACAAAGGCCTAAGACCTCTCCTCCTCCAAAATTGGTCTTACGTCACGTCTGCCATACGAAAAAACTTAGCCGTTCAAAAAATATTGGTTGCGTTCACAGTCGAACCCTTATTGTCTTTTGGTTAACTGCTATCACGCTAACATAACGCAGATGGCACCAGTCGGTGTCTATGACCAAAAATAACATGTTCAGTTGTTTCCTTGTCCTTGGATAATTGGTACAATTCTTGTGACGATGGGGGCGTCTCTTTAATAGATAGTAAAAAACAAAATCGCTTTTCGTGTCTGTCTGTTTCACAACGGATTTGCATGCAGTTTTTACCGCCATACCGAGCGTTATAATACATTAATATTGAACTTGCATAAATGGAAGTTCGAGGAATAAAGAAAGCTCGAAGTTTTGTCAAGTCGTAATAAACATGCGAAGCAGTAACTATACATATAATAAATATAGCATAAAATGAAATGTGAAAGTAAATCGTCTTCTCTTTGTCTGCTAGTCCTTGAAGTTCTCATTATATAATGAACATTTTTGAAGCAGCCGTGAGGCACATAGGTACTATTGTTGTTTGAAACATTATTTTTATTTTGTTAATTTTGTGTTTTACGAACTGTGTCCAAATAAACTTCATTCCTTCTTTCTTTTATTCTCATTAAGTGTCCAGACTTTTGTGTTCGTGACTATATCGATGCTTCGGTTCTTACTACATATCGGTACCTATGCCAAAAACACACACCCAATAATTCGATTAATTGGTCTATATCTACCATCATTGTTTGGTTGGCGAAATATCAATTAAGTAGATTGACTGAATATTTATCTTTTCCATTATACTGTGCGTAAATATAGATGCTTTGTTGTTTGTTTATTCAGGCAGTAGCTGTTTAGCAATTGAAATATATTTTTGTAAGGATATGATTTTATATCTTTTCACCCCTAAATGGCTGCACGGATTTCGATGAAATTTGGCACACAGACGTCGGTTATTACATATTCCTGGGCTTAGCCATCGGAAACTTTATATCCCGGTAGTACGTTCCCGTGGGATAATTTCTGACGTCAACGCGGGCGGCTAGTTTAGACGAACTGTTGTACTGACCGTGTCTTGACCTTGTGCTGCTTGTCGGGCAACAGCTGCAGCTTGACGTAGGGGTCGGGACCGGCGGGCTCGCGGCCTGGCAGACCCTGGCACGACACCACCGACACCACCAGCGCGTTCTTCTCATTCTCATAGCTGTGGATGAAACAAAGACAAATTTAAACAACGAATCTATATATTTATTTATTAACCTCCCACTGGAAACTCATACAGCAATTACACCAACTTTATGAAAATTGTGAAACGAGTGACTTTCCGTCAAGTACATAGGTATGTACTTGACGGAAAATTGACAAACAAAAATAACTGTTGATAATACGAATGACGAGGTTGTTAATATTAGTAGTAAGATATATTGTTATTATTTAAGTTTTAGTTTGCTAGTTCATTTAGGGCTGATTGTTCAATCGACAGATAATTTTTATTCGTGGAATAAAATTGACGTCTGACAGTTTTTGTATGGATGAACTGTCAAAAGTTCAAAATTATTCCTCCGATAAAATTATCTGGCGTTGGAAAAATCAGACCTTAGTATAAGAAGTTTATCCAGTGTAAATATTTTTATCGTATTAACAAATTCCTGTTTATAAATAAAGCTAGTATTCTAAGAGATTCGGTAAAGAAAACAGCATCGTAAATAAACATCTTCTCTTGGCAATTAAACGTGCTAATTTCCGTCAAATGATTTTAGGAACGAACTTCCTTAACGCCCTTCAGGTGTTGACTTGTAGGAATCGTCACGTAAGGAAAAATGTTACGCCTCCACCCAACTTTCTCTCTCCCCGTCTCCATTTTATTTTTCTGTAACTCCACATAGAAACTTGCTCCGAAAACAGAACATCTCCAAGTCGTAGTACAAATCAATACACGAAAATACAAATAGAAACTCATTTCTTATCTTTCGCCAACACGACTAAGTTGCACGGAAACCGATATTCCCATACTCGAATATTTACAGTACTTTCCAAATCACGTCTGGTACTTTTTATCGATCACCTACGCCCCGTCGTGAACTAAGGCAATAACCCCTGTGCGTTATGCTCTAGCTAGACGTTAACTAGGTCATATTGGGACACTAGGTCGAAATACAGGCAATATTGTAAGTAATATTTGTTCGAATTTGTATCGACCCCTTCAGCGTTGCTACGAAGAATTGTTATTTCAGTACCTAAATTGTTTTCTTCTTCAGTTGTTTTTCGAGATTTTTGGAGAATATTTCTGAAAAGATTCTGCCCGCGGCTTCGTGTTGAAATCGTAAGACACCACAATATACAATAAATAAAGCCCATGTTACTCGCTGATAATGTAGTTTTCTGTAGGTGAAAGAATTTTTTAAATCGGTTCAGTATTTTTTTGAGTTTATCCATTACAAAAAAACAAACATACAAAAAATCAAATCTTTTTATAATATTATTAGTTTAGATTTAAATTAATACAATTTAGCTTGTTAGAGTTTGCTAAAACCAACTTTGAATCATCGTCTTCAACTATAAAAACAAACTGTTTTCCATTTGTTTGAATTTGTTAGAACTTCCAGCGCTTTTTATTTACGAAAAAGTATCAGCAACAACACAATCTTGTAATCGAGTGACCTCTAAATCCCCGAAAACTAATAAACTTTCTATTTGGTGTTCACAAATAGATAAGGATACTCCTGTAAACGTACGTGAGCCCTGTAACTGTTGGTACAGACAGCGGCAATAATACAGTATGAACGATCGAAGAACTGGGGGTATACTCCGAAGTGGTATCGGCCGAATGTTCGGCCGTTTCCTGCTACGAAGTTACTATTTGGTTCGGTCGGTCCCGATCCTAAACTCCTACACTCTTTATTGACTATGGTCCCGACCCAACTGAGCCTATCCGAACTTTTTTCGCATTTTTCAATAATATTCGGTTCGCACTTTTCACTTCGTAGTAGACCCCCAGAGTATTCATCATCATACTCCTGCCCTCGTCCTAATTTATTTGGGGTCGATGCAACATGTCTGTTTCTTGCATACTTCTCTATTAATCGTCATCTCTGTAGTCACCCCCTTTCTAGCCATATCACCTTTAACACAGTCCATCCATCGTTTCTTTGGTCTTCTCCTACTTGTATAGCCATCTACATTCATTCTCAACACTTTCTTCACGACATTTTCCTCATTCCTCCGCATGACAACCAATTTCCACATAACTTTACAGTCACCGGTGCCTCACAGATGAACAGAGTGTTCAAAGTTCAAAATGGTCAAAACAACTAGTTAAGAAATTATTTGTTAGAATGGCTGTTTTCATTCTGAAGCACAAGGCCATGTGTCATCGAGTAATATTTAAATTTTCTTATTTGTTCATATAATTTTGAACGGCCTCTTTCCTGTATTTTTGGTCTTGACTGTACCTACGTGAGTGAATAGGGGTCGAAAGAAACAAGTTACAAAGTTTATAGAGATGGCGGTGGAGCGGGCGGGGTGACACTTTCCCGATATTTTACGATTAGACCTCTAGGGACTGGTTTAGTTTACGTTTTATTGGTAAATATATGTGAGAGGGTGTCACCTTAAGTATTGGTAGTGAATCTATTAATTAATGTCGACTGTCGACAAGTGTTAATATGAATGATGGCAATAGGAAAAGTGGTAGATCAAAGAACAATAAATTGATGCCTGGCATTACCTGGATGGTGTAAAGATGATGATATGGCTAGGAAGGAACTATGAGAACAGGATAACTAATAGAGAAAGTCATGTAGCATAATCAGCCTATAATGTTCCCACTGCTGGGACACAGGCCTCCTCTCTTCGAGAGTGAATGCGCTGTAATCTACCACGCGAGCCCATGCGGGTTGGTAGATGTCATGTCTTAATTTTTTTGGTTCTGTTCTAGGTCATGCCGGTTTCGTCACGACGTTTTCCACAAAGTAAACCGCCTGTCTAGGTTCGAACCTACACAACTCGTAAGTTGCGGACGTTACCACTAACCACCACTGCTCCTGAAAGTCATGCGCTGACCCCCAAATAAATCCTTCTGCTCCTAAGAAAGAGGATAATTATTTTACGTCCGACACACCGTACCGGACCGCACCGTTCCGTTACTTTTTTTTTTGTGTGTTTATGTTCTTTTTATGCGTCATGTTTGCCGCAAATAAACGTATTTTCTTTCTTTTTCTTTCTTTTCTTTCTTACACATAACTCCTGTAGGAGGAATGTACTAAATGACTTAACACGATCGTCATCATGTTCACTCCCATTCGAAGACATGTCAATTCTAGTATTAATAAATTGAAAAATAACAAGAGCGAATTAACTTAGCTATTTCATGTTACAGGATACGTAAACAAGAAAACATTTTTCATTGTAAATATTTGCAACATCTTAGCAAGAAATTTGGTTACGAAAATAAACTTCTTTTGGACAGGAAAAGCATTCTAATTAAAAGTATGACAGGAAAATCTCGCTATATAATACTTGTGGGAAACATACAATATTTTAAACGACTTTTTATCCCGAAAATCAGTTACTTTCGTCAGAAACCATATTGGTGAAAGAATTTATTTTTGGAAAAATGTTGTAGTCTTCATAGTTACATACCTAAAAACATGAGGAAGCCCTATACATATGTATTAGTCACAAGAGATTCACCCCAATGTGAAAACAAATAGGTACATCCCAAAATCTTACTTATCAAGCACATAAACAACAACTTTCGTTTGTCTACCAGTTTATCAAACTTGTTATCAACAAAACAACCCCTAAAACCTTAACAACAACAATAATCCCGAAAATAGTTGATTCGTACCTGATAAGGGGAACATTTTACAAGCGGCTGACTATCGTAAAACGAATATATATTCCAGTTTACGGCCTGTGCCAGACGCTGCGACAGTTTATTATTAAAACACAGTAAAAAGGCATAGATACCATTAAAGGCTTTTATACTCCATGTAACAAAACACCCCCTAGGGCTGTACAAATGGATTACTTTTTAGTGAGACTAGATTAATATTCCGAAAAGGTTTAGTGCGAGCAAAGTTTAGCGAGTAGAGAGGTACTCGTAAGTTATGATGATGTACAACCCTAATAGCGGTAAAAAACTTGAATTTATTATTTATGTAAAGCGGTAAAGTCTACGGTTGTGCTCGAGTTTAATATCAATTTGGTCTCGGTTGCCTTAACAACGTAGATACCGCATTTATTAAGAGATACAGTTTCCTCCAAAAGTTAATTGACATTTTTCCACTTCAGCTGTGTTGCTACATTAGGATTTAAAATAAAATAAAAAAATAGTCACGTACTCCTAAGGTATTACTTGATTATTATTTTTTATGATACGTCAAAGGTAGGGTTAATTAATAACAATGTTATAGCAGTTCAAACATTTGGATCAATAGAATTTTAAATCATAATGTGGTGTGTCAAATCTGAAGTGGAAAAATGCAACTAACTTTTGGAGGCCACTGTATTTAAATAAGCGATTTAAATAATAATCATAGGTGATATTTTGTAAGTCATCATCCGCCTAGCCTTTTCCCAACTATGTTGGGGTCGGCTTCCAGTCTAACCGGATGCAGCTGAATACCAGTATTTTACATGGAGCGACTGCCTATCTGACCTCCACAACCCAGTTACTGGGTAATACGATACCCCTTGGTAAGACTGGTTGTCTGACTTTCGGGCTACTGACGACCCGTAACGACTGTCAAAGATCCACGAATGACAGCCGGGACCAACGGCTTAACGTGCTTTCCGAGGCACGGAGGGGTCTTGATATGAGAAGATGGTCACCCATCCACGGACCAACCGTGACAAGCGTAGCTTAACCTGATCGATCGACCCGTGGGACGGTTATTAGTTAACCACAAGCCCCTCTATTTTGTAAGTAAGAAGATATTTAATTTAGACTGACGAAAACAAAACAATGCATGTTAAAAGTTTATAATAAGGGTTAATTTATCCTATTTAACGACAGAGAGAAACAACAATTGCCGAATCTGTAGGATTTAGCAGTACAATAGCTTTATAAATGCGATTAAAAGCTTAAGGAAGCTTAATGCTCCGTAATAACGCTTTACATGAGTAATTCATCCGTGAAAAGCGATTAAGGTTTATAAGGGAATAACAACAATAGACATATTATTTAATTATCTTTTAGAGAGCACCGTTGCCTCTGGTTGTCAAAGTAAGTGGTTATCTAGCTATGTATAACATGCATACATGCATGCATGCATGTGTATAATGTTCCCACTGCTGGGACATAGAACAGGAGTCCTCGCATTACAGTCCTCTCCCTCTAGAAGAGAGGACTCTCCTAGAGGGAGAGGACTGTAATGCGAGGCTGCCAGTGCACGTTGGTAGATGTCACATGTCTTCGAATGGTTGGTTCTAGGACATGCTGGTTTCCTCACGATGTTTTCCTTCACCGTAATAAGAACAGTGGTGATGAAATTATTTACACAAAGAAAAGCGCCTACTTGGGTTCGAACCCACGACCTACAACTCGTAAGTCGGGGCTGTTACCACTGGGCCACTGCTGCTCACTGCTGTAGGTTTTCGTATTCCGTACTACATGTTTACCGGCAAAGAAGTGTTGTACGCTCAAGAACTATAGAAACCTTTCAGCTGTTGACAAACTGAAAATTAAGCCAATAGCTACCACGAAACGCTTCATTATGACTGTCAAAACCACAACATCATTATCACTTCAAACAAAGACAATATACAAAGTAAACTAAACCCGAGAACTCAATTTGATCGCGGCGTGAAGTACTCAAGTCTTCATTAATGACCGTAGGGTGCCCGCGGCAACCGCAGACAAACATTGTTATAAGTCCGCAAATTACCGGAACTCCGTAGACTCCACGAGTTCTGGAGCTCCGGAGATCCGGCGTGACAAACAAAACGTCGCCGGTGCGTAAACAACCGAAAGTATTTAATGAGGCAATTTAACTTTGAACAAAAAGTTAAGGGCTTGCTGGTGCGTAGGGACATGTGAGTTATACTTTTAACGGTTTATGGAACCCAATTAAAAGTCGAGAATTTTCGGAATGAATGATGGATAAAATTGTTGTTACCTAGGTTAAGAAATACCTGCATACAACAAGATTCTATCGAGAGGGAGACATGGGAAAATATCTGTGTATCTTATACTTACTCTGAAAATTGTAAATAAATAAGTACAGACGCCAGCACATCAAGCTACTACAATCTGTCAAAATTCTTTAATAGCTTTTCAACTTTATCGATAAAGCATTAGGTTCAAGGTTGATTGGGAAAATTTGACAGTTTCGAGTTACATGATGTGCTGGCGTCTGTACATAGTCAGAATACATACTAAACGTTGAGATCACCCTAACGTGGGTTGTATTTCGTATCATATTATGTAAGAAATTCTGTTAGGACCAAAACTAAATTAACTTACTTATATAGAACTAGCTGTGCCCCGCGGTTTCACACGCATATGTTTCGATCCCGTGGGAACATCGGTATAAAAAGCATCTTATGTGTTAATCCTGGTTATAAACTATATGTGTGCCAAATTTCATCCAAATCCGTTCAGTAGTTTTTGAGCGAAAGAGTAACAAACATCCATCCACCCATCCATTCTTACAAACTTTCGTATTTATAATATTAGTAGGAAGAAAAAAATGCGACCAATCTTAGGTCAAAAGCAACATAATTTATCGACCTTGTCTACTTGACGCTGAAGAAAACTTGACCCTCGATAGGTTATACTCTGAAATACCCTTGAAAATGATCTCAGGCCGTTGTGGTACCTACCTACGGTTTAAGTTTTTAGAAATTGTTATCTTTATGATCACTACTCGCCCCGGGTCGAGATTTTTACCCCGCAGTGGGACGGCTACTTGGCATAAGTAAAGCATAATCAGCCTTTAATGTTCCCACTGCTGGGACACAGGCCTTCTCTGTGAGAGGGAGTGGGTCGTAATCCACCACGCGGGCCCGGTGCGGGTTGGTAGATGTCACATATCTTTGAAGTTTTGGTTCTAGGACACGACGGTTTCCTCACGATGTTTTCCTTCACGGTTTTGAGAGCAGTGGTTATAAAATAATTTACACAAAGTAAAGCGCCTGTCAGGGTTCGAACCTAGGACCTACTCGATAAGTCACGGCCGTGTCCACTGGGCCACCACTTCTCTAGCTCAGACTTCGACTAAATTTCATAGAATTCTAATTAAGTTCTGTGTATCAACTATTAATGTATCCTCTTAGGAATCAAAATCGAGATTATTATTTATCAACAAAATCTCATAAAGTAAAGCTCCTAACAGTAAACTATTCAAAGAATACCTCTCCTCTCTCTATTCCAATATTCCGTTCTCATTATCTCGTCTCGTATAATCGTCTCACAGATAATACGGCTTCCAGTTTGATCCTTCCCGCGCTAATGAGAAATGATGGACATAGTCGGGATTTTTCCTACAAAAGAGGGGGATTAAGGACGTAATATACCTTTGAAAATACGGGTAATGGAACCCGCTGTGACCAAGGACGAGAGAGGGTTTAAGCCCACGGTTGTAATTACGGTTGAGGTTATTTGCATGTGGTCATTTTGGTTACTAACCGAGAGGTGTGTTTTGGATTTTCTGACATATGTAGTAACATAAGTTGACTTATTTGAAGGGCACGCATTCAGCAATGGATTGAAGTGAATTTGATTTAGGTTTAATTAATTAGCAGCTTCTAGCAAAAGTAGTTAAGTAGTGATTAGCGACTGTTTAACCATACATTTTTGACGTTTAAACGTCACTTAAGTTTAATCGTCGTTTATAAATAAACCCCATAGTATCTATAGATCATGTTACTGTGCGACTTTGTATGGAAAAGAGGGCCATGTTTTTCCAAACTGAGTTGGAAATTAGAATACAAAAGTATTCACATCCAGGAAATTCTGGTAGGAATTTAAATGTATGGGTAAATATTACCAGCAAGAATCTTTTTGCCTTGTAGGTGTTTATATTGAGTTTTAGGTTAGGTACTATCATTTTACGCAAATCCATAATTTTCGTGCTAGCAGTTGGGTATCTAGTGTGCTGCATTTATATATTATCCTTCACATACACGGGTTACAGCTTATTGCCAAGGTCAGCCACAGACCGTGTTCGTGGCAGGACTGCATGTCTAGCCGAAGACCTTGGACGCATAGCGGTTTCCGCTAGCATTTCATTTGTTTTATATCACACGGCAAATCTGTGTACCCTAAGTGCATTAGAATTGCTTTACGAAACTTGTGTGAAATTGAAACTCACGGCAGGAAATTGTTTTCTATTCAGTATGTATATTTGAATATTCTGTTGGTACCTACTTACTCGGGTAGTCAGAAGCCCGAAAGTCTGACAACCGGTCTTACCAAGGGGTATCTTATTACCCATTAACTGGGTTGTGGAGGTCAGATAGGCAGTCGCTCCATGTAAAATACTGGTATTCAGCTGAATCCGGTAAGATTGGAAACCGACCCCAACATAGTTGGGAAAAGGCTAGGCAGATGATGACCTACTTAATATGGTTCCACATTTCACATGATCACTCCTTTCGTAAGCAAAAATCAAAAGGTTTTTTAATATTATGTTATGCTATTGCTTTTATATATTATTATTTTATTTTTGCTTACGAAAGGAGTTACGAAACCATAAACAAATAAATTTTAGTACTAAAATAAGAATCTATAAACACAATTGCTGCCCTTTGCAGAAAATTATTATTTTCCTGCCACAGCCAGACGGCTTCGGAAGCCGGTTCTACACCGAACAAAGGTACAGTACAATTTATCGTGAACAAAGACTTGTCATTACAAAGGCATACTTCATCGGCATACGTTACGACAAAGCGACGATATAAAACAAGCCCTGTGTCGTGCGGCGTCGTGCAATGTCGTGCATAGTCGTGCGGAGTCGTGCGAAGTAATTGTGGGCGACGGGGCAGGAGGGAAGTTATTGATTCGTAGACTTCCCCATTAGGTAGAGTGGGGACATGTCGATAATGTGGGAATATCGGCTTTTAATGCATGGGTTGTAAGTACTCGACAGTTGTGACAGCCTGTCGAAACGAAATACTAAGTGGAATCGTGCCGATGTTATCGTTCCGTGAGTCATAAACAGGGAAGCTAGGGCGAAAATGAATTTCCATGTTGTACTCATATGTGTTGTAGGGAAGAGATTTAATATTAAGTATGTAGGTATAGCTTTCATAAAGATACAGGTGAATTCTAATTATCTATCTATATAAATAAAAATGAATCACCGAAATGTATATACGCGCATAACTTCTGGTCGACTGCACCAAATTGGATAATTCTTTTTTTTTTTGTTTGTTATTGTCAGGTTATTGTATGCACAATTGGACCCGGTAGGTGGCGCTGCTTTTACGGGCAGGACGACGTCTGCCGGGTCCGCTAGTAATATTATAAATGCGAAAGTAGGTTTGTTTGTTTGTTACTCAATGACGCAAAATCGGCTGGACGGATTTAGATGGAATTTGGCACACAGATAGACGACCTGGGTAAGGACATAGGCTATTTTTCGTTCTGGGAAGCCGCGGGCAACAGCTAGTAATTAATCAAGTCGTATTATTACGTAAGCTTGCTAGCTATCTTGCCGTTTGTTCGTACAATCTACCTCACATCAGTGGAAACAATTTGACATTGTCAGCGCCTTAATGTCGTAGCAGTAAGGGGCTCGTGGCTAAATAATAACGATCGAAGTTTAAGCTACGCTTGCCGCGGTCGGTTCGTGGCTGGGTGACCATCCATTACATATCGAGACCCTTCCGTACTTCGGAAAACACGTTAAGCCGTTGACCCCGGCTGTCATTCGTAGATCTTTGACAGTCTTTACCGGTAGTCAGAAGCCCAAACAGTTTGACAACAAGTGTTACCAAGGGGTCGATCAGTCAGTTATTGGGTTGTGGAGATCAGATAGGCAGTCGCTCCATGTAAAATACTGGTACTCAGCTACATCCGGTTAGACTGGAAGCCGACCCAGAAAAGGCAAGGCAGATTGAGTAATGGAAGTATTAGTACTGATGTGCAGTTGACTGTACCTAATCACTGTTTAATATAATGCAGTTGTCAAATCCTTTTTTATTACTTAAAGAAATTAACCTAATCCCAATTTATGATTAGCAGGGTTCACTCGCAAGCATTAAGTAGGTACGTCTTAACATAAGTTAATAAGTACAATCTTACTTTATTTCTAGAAAACTCTAGGTATTAAGTTTAATTCCAATATAAATGCAAATAAGAATACACAACAAAGCGTTTTTCTAGAAGCAAAAATAGGACAAAAGGAAAACAATGTTACGGATACAGAAAAAATACATGACTCAGAAATAATAGCACTGCTCCACAACAGTTTTATTCTTCGTACGTAGTTATTAAGTATGGCGGATACATTATATGGCGCCCAGAGCCGACCGTGGAGCAATTAATTAAGAAATCACTTTTATAATTGCATTGACCCCTAGTTAGTCTTGATGAGGTATCAGGTTGCTGCTAATTAATAGTCGTTAATGGCCACTAATCCTATAACGTGTGTGGGTAGCTGACAAAATTACAAAAGATATTTGAACCAAATTCACGTTGCCAGGGCTGTAACAACGGTTTTGACCTTTTAGAAAAGGGACTATGTCTAATAATATCGTAACTAAGCATACTAAAACAAAGTATTCTGCGAATAATCATATTACGAAGAATTGAGATATTAAATTAAAACCTTCTACAAAACAACATTTACACAAAGACTATATTAACATTAAACGAAAAAGAAATAAAAGCCTACTCGAATGAAACAAAAAATCTCGTGATTACATTTTGAAGTATCATGTAAATTCCCGGCGGGCTCCCGACAAATTGAATATTCATTTAATATTTCACGATGAGCAAAAAGAATCCGTCAGTTCCCGACATTAAAAATAGATGGCTGAATCCTACAGCTTTTGATAAATTGCTGAGTAGATTAGATCAGGGACGAATGAATAGCGCACTTATTGACATTGGACGTTCAGATTGGTCGGGTTCAACTGGATTATGAACGAGTCTGCGACAACTTGGTCCGTAGGTGTACACTATGTTACCGTTGGGAATTCGATCGGATAGGGTTCTACGAGTATTTACATTGTGTTAGCGGTTTTCACAGACTTGTGATCTTGTTTAAATACGTACCCTGTAAATTGGATACTAAGATTAAGGAATATCTCAAATTGGATGGCGGATTTAAAGCGTTTAAATATTTACTTCTGCGCTCTGAAGGTCTTCACTTGTTGGTTTCAGAGTGTGTATTTCAGGGTCTTTGATCAGTTTTTCCTTGAGAAGCGCGCAAGCGGAACAGTCGAAACGAAAATCCGGGTTTCAATCTTTCGGAAAAGTGTTATTGCAGTTTTCATCCTAAAAATACTCAATATCAATTCGTAAACCAGCTCGCGTATCACGACCACCGTAGAAACAGAAGGGACGAAAGACAAAATTACAGATTGTAGAAAGATTTCTCCCGCTGCGATGTCAAATTTGAAGAAATGAAATGTCACTTTGACTTTGTAGAACAGAGATATGGGTGGCCATGCTCCACGGGCTGCTACCTTTGTATTTTTATAGGTACGCACGGCTACACATCAAGCTATACAAAACCAGTATAAGCTGCCTTCTGATTGTACGAAAAACCTATACAATGCGAGGTCAGCTAAAACTGGAAATGCATAGCTTGATGTGTAGCCGTGTGTACAACCTTAAATCACTTACCGCAGTTTGAAGTGCAGGTCTCCTAGACGTCCGTCATTGATCTCTGGCTCAGTGGTCTTGATCTTCTCGGTGGCATTAGCATCGGCGAGCTCCTTGCTGAGCGGGGTCGGCTCGGTCGGCGCGGTGGGCGAGTGCGGACTGTTGCCACCAGTTGGCTGTTTCGAGAAACGAGTTCATTATTACACATGTATTATTGTACCCACTTCTTTATGAGAGAGAGTAGGCCGTAATGCACCGCGCGGGCCCTTCGCGGCGCGGCGTAGTGGATGTCAGATGTGTCTTTCAGGTTCTAGACATACCGGTCTCCTTACGATATTTTACAACTTTGAGTATTAAACTTGGAGAATTTGAGACCAAAATATTTCTTTAATTTATTTATTTATCACAAACACTACTAACATTACAGGGAATTCCTAATGTGTAAGCGCGGTCCTTAATTAAAATTTTGGATAATATTGATATATCATTAAATATAGATAACGTCTTATTATCACTAACACTTAGGAACGAGCATGTAGGAATTCCTACTACACCTGACCTACAGAACACAGAGAGAGAACCACAGAACCTACTTAGCGCGAACATCAAATAAAATACGACTAGTAACCGCTATCGTGTTGCCATCGACACATTTCGTATAGAAGTGGTCAGAATGAGTGTATTTGAAACCAAACAAAGTCATGAAACACGTCACAACAAAAAATATAGCGTTACGTTGGCATTGCACAATGTTTTTGCCACACACAACAACAAAGCCAGAAAGGGTTTTGTGTGCTATCACAAAGGATAACCTACGTAATGACTTTTGAAGTTTTAATTAGTTTTCAACTGACATTTTGAAGGGATCCGAATGATGCAATACCATATTTTACTTACTGTCGTAGCAGGGTTGATGGTTGGCGGCTGCGGCGTCGGTTGCGGCGGCGAGGCGGCGGGCGGCGCGGGCGCTGTCGGTGACGGCGACTTGCGCAGGTAGTGCGTGGCGGAGCCCGGCGACCGCACGGCGGTGGCGCGACGGGGTGGTTGGAAGACCAGAGCCTTGTCCGGGCCGCGCTTGCCGCCTGTACAGAGGAAGTAGATATGAAACCATCGCTGCACCGTTCTGATGTATACCTACCACGGACGTCACAGTGTCAATAAGAATAATTTTTATATATTTTAGCAGCCTCGCCTACAGGAGGTCTTGAAGACTCTGAGATAGCAGGATAGCCGATCGTCTGGCCCGTAGTAATTCGCCATTCATAAGTAAGCCTTGCTTAACGCGCTGTACATTCTATGAACCAACCTTACTTAGTTTGTTGTGGGTAAGTAAGTGCCCTGTAACTTCACCAACCATAGAAAAATACTATGTTATTGTATATATTCTATGTCTTATTAATGATGTAATGAAGTACCTAGTTTGTGGGCGAGCGAGTTCCTGCGACGTGCGATCCAGCAGGCGAGGGCGCCGAGCGCGGCAACCACCAGAGCTGCGGCGCCGCACACCACCAGCCATAGTGCGGCGCCATGCAGCTCGCCAGCTAGATAAGAACAAAATTTGTTATTTACGATTTAAAGAAACACAAACCTTGACATAAAGGTGAAACAACATCGCGATTTTAAGTGATTCGCGTATTAAGTATGTGGCGGAATATACAACACATGTGAACTACGCATCATACTGACGTCACGCAAAATCCTGTATCGTGCAAGCAGAGTTTACCGCGCGGCTAGCTTATACATATACAACAGCCCGACATAAATCATCGAGCAGTTACCCACCAGACACGACACCCGTCTGTTCGGAGGATCCTCCCTTTTCTATGGAGGATGAGTGAACTTTTCACATTGTTCCTCATACCTCTATAAGTATATCTAAGTTTACTGTAAGCAGAAGTTCAGTAGAAATACTGGACAGCTCTTTGACATGCCTCGTCCAGGAAAGTTCCGATTTGAACAGTAAGTTTTACCTCTAAAGGTTAACAACGAGCGAAATATCTTCGTGATGTGGCTAGAGCCGGCGCCCACACTTTCTACGAGGTAGGCCAGCAGCCAGCATGAAAAGTGACTACTAAAGTGGAAAGCTACTATTGAATGGGTATCTATGTATATTCTATAAATCCATAATCATCATAATCATAAATATTTAGTTATCTCAACATCATATGTTGGTGATTAGTATAATGCACAATCTTAAATAGAGAAAGGATAAAGAGTTAGAGTAAAGTAAAGGTGTTGTTAGGAGGGTCCTGAGTGACAGATTACCCGGCTGTCTTAGATAGGATATTTGATATTATATGATCCGTTTGGGTTGGGTGTTTGGTATTATGAAACTTAACCGAAGCAGTGTTAGCGACAGTTTTGTATGAAAAGCGATACCTATCGTTTAAGATTATAAACTTTTTAGTACAAGTGGGATTAACGTAAGAGCAGTGGTGTCCCAGTTGTACCGGCCCTGACTTACGAGTTGTTGGTAGTGGGTTCGAACCCAGGCAGGCGGTTTACTTTGAGTAAATAAATTCATCACCACTGCTCTCAAAACGGGGACGGAAAACATCGTAAGGAAACCGGCATGACCCTGGACGTCGGGAGTCACCAGCCGAATTCCGGCCACCGTAGGCGCGGGCTTGCGGGCGGCGAGCAATGGGCAGCTCGCCGCCCGGCAAGGACAGTCCCGGGTCTACGCGCGCCTCAAAGAGATGTCAGCACGAACTGACTGCGGGTTGTTCGAAAGAGATACCGTGGCCCCTGGCATAGGCAACTGAAGGAACACAGGTGGGTTTTAGTCAGTAAAAGTCTGACACGCCCTCCCGCTCCGCCCAGAGCGGGAGAGCGTGTGATTTCCCACCCAGAAAAAAAAAGGAACCGGCATGTCCTAGAATTAAATATTCGAAGACATGTGACATCTACCAACCCGCACTGGGCCCGCGTGGTAGCTTATAGGCCTGTGTCCCAACAGTGGGAACAGTGGGGATTTACGACTTTTATTGCACCTTTATCTGGCGGCAAGTATAATTCCCAACTACGAGTAGCAACCTACACAGAGCCTAAAAACATGACCTATAATGAAAACATTACAGAATTTTCATTCACACTACACACAGTTACCTTTTATCGATCCATTGAATCTAGTCATTCATATGGTGATGGCCTATTACCGTGATTTGATGAGCCGTCCGCATACGAAATGAGAACCACTATCCAATAACCGATCAATGGGCACGTTGTAATATTCATGTTATCGGCTACTGTGGAGGGCTTTATTGCCAAAGTTTGTCTGTAATAGTCATGCTCTTATAGCTACGTAGATTAATTTGAAACATATTAGTTATATTTAAGATTGTATTTCTGTTAATAAATAAAGAAAATAATTAATAATATAGTAACTCAATTTCCAAACCTGCAGTATGAAATATGGTACCAAAAATACTATCATCAATCGATGTCACTAGGTAGGTAAACACTACTCTAAAATGTCTATGATTAATCTGTATAAAACCACTGTTTTGATAGAAACTGTAAACATTTCATAATTCATGCAGAACAAAGTAAAACTGCAACCGTTTTGAAGTTTTACCCATTAGACCAGTAGTATTATACCATGACTCATCGCTTGGACGCGGAAAAACACAAACATTTCAATAAATTCATGTCGTAGGTATTCGTTGTGAAAGTTCTACATGTGTAAGTAAGTAACTATGTGTAGGCACACACGTGTAGGTGGCACTAACGCGTGTGACTGTTGTCTCCGGAAGGAACAAACTAATTTGCTACTAGTAGCAATGGTCAACTTAACGTCATTATGTTAAGTTGGTGTTTTGTCTTTCAGTTAAAAGTTGTTAGTTTACAGGGACATTGTTTTTAGATGCGCATAACAATAGTTTTAAAATTGCAGGAGTAAAAGTCTTCATCTACCTAGCCTTTTCTCAACTATGATGGGGTCGGGTTCCAGTCTAACTGGATGCAGCTGAATATTTTACATGGAACGATTGCCTATCTGACCTCTACAGCTCTTTATTGAGTAACACGATAGCCCTTGGTAAGACTGGTTGTCAGACAGACATTCGAGCTTGCGTACGACCCGTAATGTCCAATATTTTTGATTAAGTATTGTGTATCATTTTGTTTGTGTTGACGGATATTTTTCTATGGATTACTAGGCTAGTCCTGCCAGCTAAATAATTTTATTACATATCTCGAAATTCCCTAAAAAGGCACAGCATTTTAGGTCAAATAACTGCGAATTACTTTGTATCAGATACATGTATATACATCTTACTTAACCCCCAAAGATACACAAACAAACAAGACGACATAAATAAATAAACTACATTGGATCTCTACATAGAGTCTGCAGCGCTTTCACAAAAAATAAATAGTTTTATAGAGAAAAGCCGAGAGACGTCGGCGCCCTACTTCTGAAACTATACATTTTTTATACGAACTCTATGTAGCGGCTAGATCTATGTAGAGTCGGGTAATAAAATGTTCTCCGGCATCCGGTGAGGGGGAGCTCTATGTCAATTGAGGTTAAATAAACAAAAAGCTTAAAGGTTTTAACTAGACTCCGGTGGAGGTAGAGATCTTAATAGCTCTTTCCTCTGGCTGTTTATTTTAATACTCTACACTTTGTAGGTCTCGAGTTCCGTTTAGCAAATTCAAAGCGTATGATGAAAATTTGCCAAGTTCAAGTTTGAAGTCGGTCTTTAAAATTGAGTTACGAACTTTTGAGCTTTTGACAGAACTGAGTAAGAATATGAATGACGCAATACCAGTGAGCGGAATTTTATTTAAATTGGGCGCCGAATATTTTATAAAATGAAACGGGAAATGCTGACTCTGTTTTAAAATAACCTATCACCGTCATAGTACTTTATAAGCTGTGTGTGTGTGTGTGTGTGTGTGCAGCTCTTTTCAAAATATGCTTGTATAGAGAATGTATGAGTACGTACCTACATACCTACCTAGTTCGTTCCTTTTACAGATTTATAAACTAAAGGGAGATATGGTGTGGCTGCCCAACTGTTCGAGTCCGGCTGTCGCCTTCAACTACATATGCACTACAATACGAACATGCGCTCACTCACACTATAACAGTCACCACACTCAACGCGAGCCAATAGCGTAACGCAGATCGCAACGTTGAGACACACAACTACTTTGACAATTCTTATTGACAAATCAACGACGCCCGCGTTTCTTTCTGTTTTGTGCATACATTGTTCGCACGCGCCACGCCCCCGTGGCATATCTCCCTTTAGTTTATAAATCTGTGGTTCCTTTATAATTTATCTTTCAAAACTGATATGTGATACCTCTCATTACAGTCTGGACTTAACATTACTAGCATCGGTGAAGGCATGACATCGTGAGCAACCAACTTATAGTTAATATAAGTCTGAAATCGCCAACCCGTCTTGAGTCAATCAATGCTTAAATGCTCGTGCCTTCTCGGTATGAAAAGAGGTGTTTGCTCTACAGTGGGACAGTCATGGGCAGATATTATTTATTTTATTTATTTCAGAACTATCTACAGTCCACTCTACTCTCATTTATATATACACCCTTTGTGTACGGCACGGTTTCTTTACGGTACGGCGTATAAACCGCGCCGTAGAAAAAATGTGTCTGTCAACAAGCTTCCATAGTGATCTATACAACACTGACGACCGTGTCTACACACGCGACCCTACTCTTAATTATAAATAGGTAGGTACATTTATGTTAAATCAGATCAGGGAAATTAATTGTACCTATATCAAGAAAAATCCGTATCCATCAAATCCCAGCTATCTTTGACAGTTGTATCTCCTACATTTATTTTTTTTCTTCTTTGGCAACTGAGACTTGTCGACTATTCTGCCAGTGTCATCTCCTATATCTATGGTTGTATAAAATAGCTATAATACGGCAAATTGACGTAGTGTGTCAGTTTTAGAAAAAAATACCTAATTTCCCGCACCAACCACAAGAGGTTGATAATCTCATGTATCGCATTGTCAATCGAACAATATTATTTACCAACTGAACATCCCTCTAAAGTCCCGAAATAGACTCAGTGGAATTCAACGCGTCCCTGTATGAGGGAGGCCATTTTATACCATCACCTTCAAACTATTACACACAGCTATTGAAAAGATTCCATCTATCTTTTCCTACTCCCTGCCCACTTGATCTGTATAGAATCGATATAACAGGTCTGAACAAGATCTATAAATATCTATTGGGAAATGCATACAGCGATAGCTATACACGAGCAGTTTGGCCAAACGTTTTAGATAAAGGTTAGTAGGAGAATGCTAACCAACTGCTATACCCCTTGTGTTTATGGGATAAGGGAATCATTTAAAAATGGTCAATTTTTTTTTTCTTTTTAAAAAAAAAAAACTTTACCCCACACTAGGAATTTGTCCTGTATCGTGGGTGCGTTTACAAACTTTTAAACTCACATACACAAACAGCCAGACCCGGAACAACTACTTGTAGGTCGTAAAAATATTTGCTCCGTGCGGGAATCGAACCCGCGACGCAGCGCAGCATCAATCGCTTAACCACTGCGCCAACCATGTAATTGAGAAGCAGAACCATTATTAAATTCTTCAATTCATCATCATCATCATCATCCACAACCCGACTTCACCCACTGTTGGGCTTAGCCCTCTCTTTTCAAGTGCCATTCCCCACGCTCCTATGCACGGAATAGAAAAAACAGTTTTTTCTATTCCGTGCTCCTATGCCAGCCTCATCCAGGTTCTACCCGCGATGGTAACAATGTCAACCGCCCATCTCGCCGCCGGACCGACATGTCGTCTTCCATTCCATGGATGCCACTCGAGGGAAAGTGAATTGCTGTAACCTCAAGGTCACGAGCTTAGTTGCCCTCTAAACCAAAATGTAAAATATGTAGTTAAAAACAGCTAAAGTTACACAAATGTTGGTAAAAACTTGAAGTCAGTGTTTGTAGTGTCTGCCCACAAAATTTTTGTGGAGTGAAGGCGTCAAAAACCGAAAATCGGATCCTATTATAATCAAATCACGCAGATAAGCAACGTAATGTCATGTTATTAGGATTACATCGTTGCTGAAGATTTTAGTCAGGTATTTATTTCTCAAGGAAGACAAGACAAGAGTTTGTCACTTTTGTACAAAACAATTGTTTGAAACATTTATCACAGAACGTTTTAAACATAAAACAAAAGCTACAATAAATTCAAATATAATTCGCATACAGATTACAGTGAGGCACCTACGTAGTACGTAACCAACGTTGAGTTAATTCAAGGATCAAATTGCATTACCGGTGACGCACGCGATGGCTATAACTCCCCTACCTCCCCTCGACCATGGAACGAGCAGATTTCCAATAAGCCACGTTCCACCCTTTCCGTAAACATTGTCTGTGACGGTCACAAATACCCTGTTTTACTGACAGACGGGTTAACTGGAGGAAAGAGGGGTAAACGTGACATGGTTCCGTTTGTTTTACGGGTAGGTTTTGGTGGGACAGAGTTTCTTAGGCGCACTTGCACCAGGAATCACTAAATAAATATTAATATCTTTAAACGAATTTAAAATATCATTATGTTTTTGACAATCGTTTAAAGATGACAGAAACATGAAAATATTTTACATACGTTTAACGCTAAACGGAAATGGAGCGCAGTATTCTTGGCGTCAAATTGACTGACCATATTCGCAAAACCACACTGCACTCCAAAACACAGATTACTAACGTTGCTCCAAAAGCCGCTAAGCTGAAGTTTGGATTGGGCTGGCCACGTCTGCCGCATGCAATGAGCTGCGGGCCAAAATAACCACCACGTGGAGCCCTGACACAGCTAGAAGGCGTTGCGGCAGACCCCGTAGAAGATGGCGGGACGAGCTGGACAAAACAAACGACCAGTGGTCCACATTAGCCTTGGATAGAAAGAGCTAGAAGTCGTGGGGTGCCCAGCAGCGGGATGGTGCAGGCTAACAGTATCAGTAACGCTAACCCCATTTAGTGGTTTGTTATGCAAGCGGACCTTAGTGTTGAATAACAATCTGGATTGATGCCACACAGAAAATCTATGCTTAATTAATATTAATATACTTATTAATATTAATTATTTCCTTTTTTTTTTCTCTGTATTTTATAAGTGGAGACCTGTAATTGGCTTTCAGACTAACGTACTGTTCTTGATCTGTCTATTTTAGCTGTAAGTCTCCCATGTTATTTAAATAAATAAATAAATAAATAAATATAAAACGTTTATTTTCTCTACCCAAGTTATGAACATAATGCTAGAGTTTGACAGTAGTGCACGAACAGGGAGCTAACTTTGTGAAAGACTGGAGCCTGAGATAGGTTTATATAAAAACCTGTATTACAGGTCACCAGGGCCCTCCCGCGGCTAGATGCCTGTTTTTTGGATACACGACATAAAACAATGCAGAATACCTACTTAACAAGCTATAAATATTTATAGAGAATATACCTTTAATTATAGTCAAAATGTAGTTAATAATGTGCCTTTGCAAATACATGTACACCAATTTACTGGCTCAAAATCGTACGATATTATACTTATCGAATATCATTACCATCCATCATTCAATAAAATTATATCTGCAGTCCAAGTCATCATTTTGTTAATGTTTTTTACTATTTTCTTATTGTAAATTCCATAGCCCTTGGTAAGTTTGGACATATCGTCAATTTGTCGTGTTAAAGTCATTTCATACAACTGTCAAATCCTACTACTTGTATTATATTTATATACCTAATATTATAAATGCAAAATTTTGTATGGATGGATGGATGGGTGGATGGATGTTTGTTACTCTTTCACGCTAAAATTACTTAACGGATTTGGATGAAAATTGGTACACACATAGCTTATAACCAGGATTAACACATAAGATACTTTTTATCCCGATATTCCCACGGGATTGAAACTTATGCGGGTGAAACCGCGGGGCGCAGCAAGTAATGAAATAAAATTGTTTCTTTTGTAAATAGGATATCGGAATCACTTTTACACATCATATTATAAAAAATCAAAATAAGCTAGATGAGGTCGGCGTTTCCTATCTGACTACTCTGAGACTCCAGACATAATCTTGGTCGGGTTATGTGAAAACCATGTAGATTGATGTCTGAAATAGTCTTTTGAAGAAAAAACCACACAGATTTGAGTGGACCAGTCCAGTCAGTGCAAGCATTTGTTAGTAATCGTGTAGCTCAATTCAAAACTTGAGGTGCTCAATAACTAGGATCGCCCAGAGGACACGGTGGAGCACACGGTGGAGGTCTGCCCCGCTTGGGCGGAGCACCGCCGTGTCCTCGTAGAGGCGATCGGCAGCGGCGGCGGCCTCTCGCGCCCGGTCCTGGTGCAAGCCATGGTCCGGAGCGAGAGGGAGTGGGAGGCAGTCGCCTCCTTCTGCAAAGCAGTCATGCTAGCGAAGGAGGTGGCGGGACGGATGAGGGAGAGAGCCTCCCGTCCCAGCCGCCGCGGGAGACGCCCCGGGCGTCGGGAGTCGAGTGACGACTACCGGCCACCGTAGGCGCGGGCCTGCGGGCGGAGAGCAATGGGTAGCTCACCGCCCGATCAGGACCAGGCCCGTGCCGGACGGCGCGTAAGTGTTCCACGCGTGCCTCAAAGAGATGTCAGCATAACGAGGGGCCCCTCAGGGCCGAAGCCTGCCGGGTCAGCGGGATTGTCCGAAAGGGTTACCGCTACCCCGGAACATAAAGGGCGAAGGAAGGAACATGGGTGGGTTTTAGTCAGTAAGAGTCTGACACTCCCTTCCGCTCCACCCAGAGCGGGAAGGGTCATTTGATGATTTCCCATACGGAAAAAAAAAAGGTGCTCAATAACTCGACTAACAATACCAAAGAAAGGACATTTGGGTAGGCCCCACAAAGTACTCAAAACTGCCAGATCAACAATAAAACTAACAGACAAAGAGAAAAATAAAGAATGACAGTTGTGATTTACATATAAGGATAATTTAAGTTGGTAAATTTTCTTAACAATAATGAATTTCCCTGGCGATATAAGAACGCTCACGCAGCCAACTTCTACCAAATGAGACTAGTTAACACGTCATGACGTCACCCTCCCACCATCGTTCACAATGTATTGAGCGGCTCATTTCCACAGGAATTTGTTATAATGCCGTTGGGAACACGTGCAGGATTACAGGAAAGAACCGCGTTATGATTCTTTTTAGAAGAAAGTGGCGGTTTTTTTTTACGATCGTGAACAAAGCCGTCACTTTGAGCGCTTCATTTAGAGGAAAATGATAAGATTGTGAAATGTGAGTGTTTTGTCACTTTTTTGTAGAATTATGGTATTATATAACGAAGGGCCTCTGCCCTACTAATCGTACACCCACATTTCGCCAGTTATGTTCAAGTCCCGTGTAATAGGGGGCGAGCCTATTGCCATCAACCGGGTACAAATCCAGACTCCTGAGAAATTCCTGATAGAAAATCGCAGCTAGCTTTTCATTACTTTGTCAAAAACAGTTAGCTAGTGAACGACTTGGTGGTTTCAATACGCGAAAACAATCCACGCATATTTTCCACTACCTAGAGTGGGTACAATCCGATGCGTCTGAACTCTAATATTCACTCATTTCAAAATAATATTCGACTAAGAACCTTTGTTTACACTTCTACCTACCTCTTTGGAAAATAAGGTTCTATGTTTAGAATACTAATAAACTTCAATTTTGATGGAAACCCGAGACGCTTCTATTGTATGTATATCAGCAAAACTATCGACACTTTTTTTTTTAAAGGTAAAACTCTAAAAAACAAAGCGAAAGGATCTCATAAACTAAAATAAACCTTTGGTTCTAAACGTTTATAAAGTCTATACTTCAAAGCTCAGACAGGGTCTTAAAAGGAATAGTGACAGTAAAATAATAATAATAATAACACACGAGGTTGTTGACATGTGGAATGTAAGCTCGGCTATCATTGTGCCGATTGTCGTATCGGCCAATGGCCTGATGGCCGAAAGCCTCGATCAACATCTATCGAGGCTCTCGTTAGGTGGTTGGATCAAGGGCCTGATTCAAAAGGCAGTACTCCTCGATACGGCTCGCATTGTGAGGAGGTTCCTGTCTCTGGAGCCCTAACCACCGGTAGCTTGGACCCTGCTCCCGACATCGGTGGATCACTATTTTTTTTATATTTTTAATGTTTTTTTATACTAATATTTAAAAATGTATTAAAATAAGATAACTAAATAAATAAACAACATAATAATAATAATGCTTTATTGAAAACAAAGTAAGTACACAGTTACATAAGCGCACTGTCTCCTGAACTAGGTTGTTAGCCTGTATCTCAGGAGACAGTTCCCTTCCAGTGTACATAATTACTAGATTCTTACAGCGTTCTCAAGTAGTTGAAACTAAACACAAAAAGGTAAATTTAAAAAAAAGAAGGTAAATTTAAATAAAAGTATTTTTTTTTTTAATTGTACAGTCTAAGGTTAATTTAACTGAGTGCGCACGTAGTGTGGTAAAATAAGGATTATAGACTATTAGAAAGTCTAAAACGTGTTCACTGGTGAAAAAAATAGAAGAAAATCCTTGATTTTACAACTAGTAAATAAACTACCGTGAGTCACAGACATTTTAATACTTTTTTTATATAAAATATCAACTAGAAGCGAAAAAAAATAAACTATAGTTTTGTAAAGTCTAAAATCACTGGATAAGAGGGATCTTCAATGTTCACTAAAAGGGAGTAGTGTCAGACAGCTTGAAGCAATAAATCTCGGGAAGCACTTATTTAAGTGCGTCCTTGCCCTTCTCAAGTACGACCGCCCCCGCGCACTTCACGCTCAACTTGATGAAGACTTATAATGAAAATGAAAACCTACTGATTCTTAACTGAAGTGCTTTCATAATTTAATTTGTTTAAAATCGTTGTTGGAATACTTTTTGTTTTTTTTTTTTGTTTGGTTTCATGATAAAGTTACACAGCACAGAATGACAGTTTTTGACGGAGCAGTGTTTTTCATAATAATGCCGGCCTATAATGTTCCTACTGCTGGGACCCAGGCCTCCTCTCTGTGAGAGGGAGTAGGCCGTTATCCGCCACGCAGGCCCAGTGCGAGTTGGTAGATATTATGTCACTGTCTTCGAATTTTTGGTTCTAGAACGTACCGGTCTCCTCACGATGTTTTCCTTCACCGTTTTGAGAGCAGTGGCGATGAAATAATTTACACAAAGTAAAGCTGGTGCGAACGAACCTATGACGAACACATAAGTTGCGGTCGTTACCACTGAGCCGCCACTGTTCTCTGTGTTATTATAAGTAGACAATAGAAAGGGCCAAAATATTACGTAAATATTAATCTCATGGATATTACGTTCCTGAAATTCATCAAAGCAATAATGTTCTGTCAGTACGAAGAATGTCAACAGGAAAATTGTCCGTCTCTCAGTAATATTATCCCGATAAACAGAAAGAATTCAACGGAAAATTTCCTCCTTACACCTGGACTTATTATATTCGCAAACGCGTTAATGAAACTGAAACCTTACCATTCTGCGAAACCATAAAATGAATTCGATCGATTGAGAGAACTTTACTCTGACGTCAGTTCCTGTTACAAAGGGGTCCAATGATACCCATTCCACTCATTTTACATAATCAGCCTATAATGTTCCCACTTCCCACAGGCCTCCTCTCTGTGAGAGGGAGCGGGCCTTAATCCACCACGCGGGCCTAGTGCGGGTTGGTAGATGTCACATGTCATCGAATTTTTGTGTTCTAGAGCATGTCGGTTTCCTCACGCTGTTTTCCTACACCGTTTTGAGAGCAGTGGTGATGAAATAATTTACACAAAGTAAAACGCCTGTGGGTCAAACCCACAGGCGTTGAACCCACGAATGAACCTATGACGAACACATAAGTCGCGGTCGATACGACTGAGCCGCCACTGCTCTCTGTGTTTTTATAAGTAGACAATAGAAAATGCCAAATATTACGTAAATATTAATCTCATGGGTATTACATTCCTGAAATTCATCAAAGCAATAATGTTTTGTCAGTACGAAGAATGTCAACAGGAAAATTGTCTGTCTCTCAGTAATATTATCCGAATAAATAGAATAAATTCAACGGAAAATTTCCTCCATACACCTGGGGGTCTACTACGAAGTGCAAAGTGCGAATGATCGAATCGTACCGACACATGGCCGATCCGAATATTATTGAAAAATGCGAAAAAAGTTCGGATCGGCTCAGTTGGGTCGGGACCATAGTCAATATTCGAAAGAGTGTAGGAGTGTAGGATCGTGACTGACCCAACCAAATGGTAAGTTCGTAGCAGGAAATGGCCGAACATTCGGCCGATACAACTTCGGAGTAGGCCCCCAGGACTTATTATATTCCATGAACTGAACCTTACAATTCTGCGAAACGATAATATGAATTCTGTCGATTGAAAGCACTTAACTCTGACGTCAGTTCCTGTTACCTAGAGGGCTCCAATAATACCCATTCCACTCATTTTAGTTCATATTCAAAACTTTCTAAAAAACGTACCGTTATTTTCGCATTTTCACAAGCTTTTGCAATTACTCATCGATAATTAAGAAATTGACGAGCTTCAGGCTATATTGGTTTTTAATTACACCGTTTGAACATCAATTTTAGGGTTCCGTAGTTCACGTCTCGGAACCCTTATAGTTTTGTCATGTCCGTCCGTCCGTCCGTCCTACCGTCCGTCTGTCCGTCCGTTCGTCCTCGTCTTACCTTCCAAACGGTTAGTGCTAGAAAGATAAAACTTTGCATGGATATGTGTAATTACCACGTCGACAAAGTGCTACGAGTAAAACAAAACCACGAAAAATATTTTTTTTGGAGTACCTCCCCTACACGTAAAGTGGGGATGATTTTTGTTTTTTCGCGTCTACCCCATTGTGTGGGGTATCATCAGATAGGTCTTTTAAAAACAATAGACATTGAGAGGTTGTTAAGACGATTTTTTTGATTTAGTGCGCTTACTTGGAAAACTTCTACAAAAATAACGAAATAATAAGTAAACATGTAAAATATTAAAAATAAAATCATACCAACTATCTATTGGTACGGAACCCTTTGTGCGCGAGTCCGACTCGCACTTAGTCGGTTTTTTTTTTTAAAGTTGATAGAAATACCCATACAGGAGCTCTTTGATGGTTTTACTGCCAAAGGAATTCATTATTACGTGATGAAAGTTTTTATTAATTATGTATTCGAGATATTCCTTCGTGTTTTACGTGTTTTTAATTAATACGGCATGTGTTTGGGGAATACGGATGGCTGATATTTAAATTAAATTAAACATTGCTCGCTTTTACTCCCAAAGGGAGTGAGTTGAGCTGTAGCTGTAATGTTGGTGACTACGTCCTGCTACTACTGACGTAGGAAGGCAATAACTCTTCCCTATATCAGGGAAACTAATACATTTACGATATCTCATGTTAATTATTAATCTACACAATTATTAAGAAGAGATACAGTTTGTAAGTTTGGAAGTGAAAGGTAATCTCTGGAAGAACTAATCCGATTTCTTAAATTCTATCACTGGCAGACAGCTACACTATTTCCGAGTGCCATAGGGTATTTTTATAGTATATGTAGTTGACTACCACGCGGGCAAAGTCGCGAACAGAAGCTAGTTGCTGATAAACTAAAGCTTTTAGATGGTAAACTGGAAACCATTTTCAAATAACACAAACTAAAATTGAAAAACAAACATATTTCGGTTTCACAATATTTATAAGTTACGTAATCCGGATATGAGCTACATCACATAGATACCCATTTATTAGCTTTCACGTGTGTTGGTGTGTTATTATAATGTATTCGACACGGAAACACTGACATCAATAGTAGTTAATTCGTCACAAAGTGATGAGGCACTTGACAATGACGTCACTGTTTTAAAATGGCTGCCAATTATCACTAGTTCACGATATTCATCCTAGAATAGGGTTGGGAAATACTAGGTTTTCTTGGGAAATATTCTAGATCGGTACTTTTATTGTTATTATAATTAATTAATAATAAATATTAACAATAAATCAATTAATTTAAACATGGACTCGTCCATGTAAGCAAAAATATAATAATTTAGCATTAACCGACAGACTATTTAATATAAGGAAAGAAATTGACTCCTAATCACCCGCTATATAGGGTTAAATTAAATTAGCTAGCGAAACTCCGCGGACATGATCGGTATCGATATCGAAACATGATAAAACACAAGAAAACATATTTTCTCAACTCATACTTCAAGTAACAACACGTACTTATCGTGTTTTCATTTCATTTGACCCCGTATGTGACAATACCTAAAAGGACACATCACAACCCAAAAAATGACAACAACAATTTGCTATAAAATCCAGTCAAAGTCTCCGAAAGATACTCTAGCACTCAATAAATAAAGAGAAACAATTTTCGAGGGCAAGGGGAATCCAGATTCGTTATTCATAGTTTTACCTACACATGTATCCCTTGTTATAAAGAAGAAACCTTTGCAACCACCCTCCGTATATATGTGTATATTTGATGGACCACATTTAGGATTCATAGCCATATCTGTGCCGCTACCTTGGATATGATTTATACAAACTGACCTGCGACCTTATCATGGATAGCTTAAATTGGCTTATAGTAAAGTGGTCGTCGGTAGTCTGTCCGGACCATTTCAAAAACAATGTCACTTGTTATTTTTTTTTTTTTTGTCACAATATATTATTTAAGTGTACCATCGTGGTGAAAGGATTAGTCAGCTAGACTCTGCTTTACCGAGTGGTAGCTGTGTGCGCCGGGCATTTTGAATTGCAGTACGCGCTCGGGGAGGCTCCTTTCATGCACCGCATTCAATGTGGCCACCTACTGGGCTCAAACAATATAAAATATCGAAGAAGAGTAAACATCGACATGAAATGAAGAAGAAGAAGACAAAATAGTATTGATCGAAAGTCCCCTTTATGTCTATTTATTTATTTATCAAAATCTCCCTTACAACTATCATTACAGCCGGTCGATTCTGTATAAATCTCACCGTGAAAATTCAAGTGAAGTGAGCTTGATGTGAGCTGTCAATAGTGTCAATCCCTAGCATTAGTTGGAATGACAGCTCACTCCACGCTCACTTCACCTAAGTTTTCACGGTTACAGAATCGCACTGCAGTAGTGCGATTCCGTAACCATTTCACCGTGAAAACTTAGGCGAAGTGAGCGTGGAGTGAGGTGTCATTCCAACTAACGCTAGGGATTGACACTATTGACAGCTCACTCTAAGCTCACTTCACCTAACTTTTCACGGTGAGATTTTTACAGCATCGATCAGCAGGTGTATGTACCCAATGCGACAGTGCGGTCATTTTACAAATCTATACTAACTTATTATTCACAATTTAAATCTGTATAAATAAAAATGAATCACCGAAATGTATGTACGCGCATAACTTCCGATCGACTGCACCAAATTGGATAATTCTTTTTTGTGTTTGCTAATGTCAGGACAAGGTTTGTTTAGAAGAATATTAAAAGAAAAAAAAATATGGCAGTACGACGTTCGCCGTCGTACTAGCTAATATAATATAAAGAACTAAAACTAATATTTTAAAAAGTAATAAGAACTTTACCACAATACCTTATATATAGAACGCTGAACACAATAATACGCTACCTATACCTACTATATACTATAACAGTGTCCTAGTGAATTCACTCAAATGACACGAGAACTCTCTATTTTTTGTCCTGAAGTTCGCTAATGATACGAATTGCCTTGTTGAAAGTTCATTCCTTCCATCATGTATCCCGAAAAAAATATACTGACGATTCTTCTTTAACGGTCGCTGATAAGTGTTAACGTAAGCTCAATTTAAGTTTCATTCACCCCATGACCTGTGTACCGAGAAAAACAACATAATCCCTATTCCAAAAATATCTTCCAACTTACATTTCCGCACGTACCTAATGCTAACAAAGATTCAAGGGTCGTTTCAGCAAGGAATAATATTTGTTACATTTACGTACTACGGCTCTAACTAAACGTACTTTTGCAAAGAAGTCCCCTCGAAGCTTACAAAAGGGATTACCAACAGACTCATAAAGGTCAACTGTTAACGTAGGTACATATTGTACCTACTTTACAAATCGTTATTGTTAGGAAACTCTCTCAAGAATACTGTAGGAAACGATTTATATTCCAGCCTTTGACCGGAGAAAAGGTTAAGGAATAATTGAGCTGTTTGCAAGTGACGGTTGATATTATAATCTTAATGGGAGATCGTGGATGCAAAGCAAAGTGACTGTTCTGGAAGTTTCAGTGGGCGATTCATTTTGAAAGATGGGGTAGCTTCAACTGGGGTGAAATGATAATGTAGACGAAAATGATTGCATGGTGTCTGACATTTTCAGTCATTTTTTAGGTCAAGAAATTATGCCTATTTTAAAATATAGGGGGCAATTTAACCCAGGTACGCGATTTTTTTCGCGCACTGGGTTTTCTGAACGCTGCTTAGTGCCGAGAGTTGAAAGTGTGTTTTTTTATGCCTTGGGATGCGCTCTCTTGGAATCTCAAAGCTCGGCTCAATACCAAGAGTAGAAAATTCAGTGCGAATGTGCCAAAAATGACCCCTATGAACCTGGACTTACGCGTAAGTTTCTGCCAAAATAAAACGCGAACACAGCGACACTGACATAATAGGACACGTACACAATATCATTATGCAAACCACACCTGAAGTTACGTAGCCCAAAAAAGTTCCCCTAAAATAATCTCAAAAAGTACCAATAAAAATGATATCATTTAAAACAGCTGTGTTTACAAAGGGGAGATTAGTGTTCACAGGTCACATTCCGTGGTCACGTCTGCGTCCCGACCACAGAGCAATAAAATTAGGCCCGTTCGGGATTACGTGGAACCCTGATGTTGAGTTGGCAACAGACCCGTTGTTCGTAACATGCTCAGTTATGAAAATTTATGAATGTCTCTTGAAGGGTAAGGTCAGAGTTTATTGTGCGTCTGTATTATGTAGTAAAAGAAACTTGGAGTGTCATTTAAAGAGAGTAATTTAGGCCAAGTAGCAAAAAAGCTCTCGTTTTGTATATGTCCATAATTTCATTTATTACATAAGAAAATATCATTTTGTTTGAGTTTTATTTAATTTACGTGGAAAACCTGTATAACATTTTTGTATTTTTTTGTCACTAAAGTATGTCATTATAAAATCCTCTGCTACCCTAAACTCAAAGACAAGTAGGAGTGGAGGGAAGCCGTGCAGTTGGTCCCTCACGCCTGCTCTGTCTATAAAATAATTATAACATTATTATAGACAAAGCAATTATGTCCTTTTCAAAGATCAGAGATAAAGTTTTTGTTGTCACATTTGAAACATATTAGTAATTTTAAAATGCGTGAAATAATCACAAATGGTTCGTTATCAATCTACGACTGCCCATATTTTGCCGATAAGAAACGAGAAATAATTTTATTTCAGTAAGGGCTGATTTTTCCAATGCCAGATAATTTTATCTGAGGAATAATTTTGAATTTTTGAGAGTTCTTCCATACAACAACTGTCAGACGTCAATTTTATTCCACGAATAAAAATTATCTGTCGATTGATAACTTTATTCGAGGAATAATTTTGAAATGGTAACAGTTATTTCATACGAAAAATGTCAAAAGTCAATTTTATTCCTCGAATAAAAACTATCTGGCGATGGAGAAATCAGCCCTTACTAGACTTGTACAAACACTTTTACAGGTCAATCATATTTTAAAAACTAGATGAGGTCGGCGTTTCCTATCTGAGAAGAAATGGTTTATCAAACTTAGAGGTCAAAAGAGAGAGGGTTAAAGAGACTGTCTCTTTTAAAGTCCAGGCATAATCTTGGTCGGATAAGTAGGTCTAGACCGGAACTCAGTAAGAACTGGGTTTAGTACAGAATTCTCCATTTCGTACAATTACTGACCAACTTATACATGTATTCTTTACATAATGTAGATTATTCGTCAGCTATGTAATTCATTACTTTCAAATATTTTGCACTTGCAGCAACCCGCCGGTTCTTACGACTTGACAAAGCATGTGGATTTCTTTATTATGTTACATATTAAAAACATAAACCTTCCAGAATAAATTATCTAATAAATTATGGTGAAACCCGCATCATAATCCCTTGCCTTCCTTGCTTCCTACCTTTAGAAGAACAACGCATTTTAATTATAAAAGATATGTTTATATACATCCGTAAAAGAATCTCCTACCCACTTAGATTCATCATTCTCCTGCCTTTATTGCTTCCACAGTAGCTTTCAAAATACGTGTAGCGGTTTGAAGCCGTGCGGTTTGTTCCACTCTCCGGTTACAGTCATCGTAATAGAATAATGTCCGTTTCAGTGAGCAATGCTACACATCTGGACAATGTTCCTAAGTGCTTTAGTCTGTCGACTAGTGAGATTCAATAGGTTTACTGTCACTGGGAAATCTGCTGACGTACAGCTATAAACGCAGTATTTGCTAGAGCGAATGTTTCGAAACGTCCATACTAATATTATAAATTCGAAAGTAACTCTGTTTGTCTGTATGTTACCTTTTCACGCCTAAACCACTGAACGGATTCGGATTAAATTGGGCAATGAAGGAAAATTTGGTAATGGAGGTGTCCTGGGGACGGACATAGGCTACTTTTTGTCCCTATTCACATTTTGTCTTGCACGTTAATGTGGGAATTTTTCCGACATTCACGCGGGCAGAAGCTAGTCACAAAATCTTCTGATGAATAACCGGATAAATGTTACACCTCTGCCTATTCCGGGGTATACAAGCGTGATGTTGTGTTAATGAAACTCTACTCTGACTAAATAATCGGAAAACCATCAACGGAAAAAGTAAAGATATCAAATAACGTACACAACACAACACCAACATAATATCAAAGATAACTACTACGCGTAGCCCGTAGCGCTACGCCGTAGCAGCGTAGCAGCTCTACGTACAAACGATGTAATAACGCGTATGTTATTATTCGATCGTAGCGGGTATGACGTGAACGGCGTATTATTATTACTCTGTATCTTTTACCTTTTTAATAATATAAGATAAGTTAGTGTTTTTAAACATATTTTCTCAAATTGTTAGTAATATTTTTTTATTTATTGCTGATTTATCTTTACAATGATCAGTGGTGTTGAGATCAGTGGTGGCGACCGTGACTTACGAGATATAGGTCGTAGGTTCGAACCCTGACAGGCGCTTTACTTTGTGTAAATCATTTCATCACCATCGCTCTCAAAACGGTGAAGGAAAACATTGTGAGGAAACCGGCATGTCCTAGAAGCAAAAATTCGAAGACATGTGACCTCTACCAACCCGCACTGGGCCCGCGTGGTGGATAAGGCCTGTGTCCCAGACATAAGCTGATTTTGTAACTATAAAAAAGTATTTAAAATAGGTTAACTTGTAACAATAATCCAGATGAATGTTTTCCACAAAAGCCAAAGCTGTATCGATTTCTAGACGTTTCAACTCCAGTGAATATCTTTTGGCAGCCAGTCAGAAACTCAGAATGTACGTAGTAACAGCCATGGAAAACATCATATTATTCTAATAGGATTTCGTTTAGTGTAATGCGTTCAGGTCGTTCACCGACCAATACTCCGGCCCATATCATTACAGCTGAATTGTATTGAAACTAGGTATCTCTGTAGTATGTTTTTGCTTGTGACCTTTAAGGAGAAACATTGTACTGATATCTAGATCTTGCAGCAAATGTGTTGTTTTGTAATTGAAAACTTACTTGTTACTTGCTTGTTTTCATTAAAAATGTTAAATGACATGATAAATAAAATGGTTTCTTGTCAATATGTATACGAAAACTGTACTTAATCAAGATAATAATATGGTTGACACTTCCCGTGACCCAAGGGCTGGCTTTTACCTTGGCCAGAGGCTAAGCATTGCCATACAACGTTGCCGCCAGTCTCTTGGGTACATTACCAGTCGACAGCGATGTGGAGGAATATTTCGACGCAATATTTTAGTTTTTTTAGTAGTTTTAGTTAGTATTGGATATTATATTTATATTTTAATAATTTATAGATAAGATTTACATTATATAAGCTAACATTTAAAATAATAATATGTACATGTGAAAAAATAAGCAAAATAATCATAAGGCATCAAAAACTTCGTCCGCATCGCTACAGGAACAATGGCCAAAAAGCTGGCAGCATTGCCACCTTGTATGGCGATGCTAATTCTAAAATAAAATTAATTTAATTCAAGTAACAAGACTCATATACAAACATATACATAAAAGGATACAGACAGGATAACAAGCACAGACGAAAACGAACACTCACAAGGTAATATGTCTGCTGCAGCATTGCCGGGTATAATATAATAATACATGTAACACCTGTCCAAAAAATATCTGCCAACTTACAAAATCCCACATTTGCGCTCGTAATACAGAGATTCAAGGGTCGTTTCAACAAGAAATAATATTTGTTACAATTACTGAAAACGGGTTGAACATTCCAAGAGCCTTTAGGCTTTTACGAAACATACTTTAGCAAAGAAATCACCTCGAAGCTTACAAATGGGATTATCAACAGACTCCTAAAGGTCAACTGTTAAAGCATGAGAAAAATTGCTTCTAGAAATAAAGCGTAAGAAGACAAGATGCAACTTTCAACAGAAAAGAATAGATGAACCGGCCATACAGGGTCAATTTAATTTTTCTAGCGAAACTCCACAGACGTGATGGGTATCGATATCTAAACACGACAAAGGGGGTTTTTGGGATTTTTGGGGTCAACGAATGTTACTAGTATTATTACTTGAAGTATCAATTGAGAAAATCTATTGTTTTTTGTGTACCAGATATCGATACCTATGACGTTTGTGAAAATTACACAAAAAAGACTCATATTTCACTACGAGTGGTTGATGACCCAAAAAAAAACATCATAGTAATTTATTTTTTAGTTAATACAATATTTGAACCTGTATATAATAACACAACATTATCAATGGTTTCTATCAGAAGACATTTATCTATTTTATTGAGTAGAAACTCAATAGATTAGATAAGTAACAGATTTCAAAGTAATAGAAAGTAGGTATCAACCTTCAATTAAGCATTTAAGATAATATTCATCATTCAAGCCTTTGATATTTAAAACAGCAATTACTTGTAGGCTTGAAACCCTGAAAGGAAGGCTGGTTTCATGCAAATGTCTTGGCCGATTACCTGTACTAACACCATGGTACACCTGAAGCACTAAGTGCGGAAACCAATCCCGTAAAATGGTCTATATTATATAGTATATGTATATATATGTATAGCAGTACGATTCTTTAACCATCTCACCGTGAAAACTTAGACGAAGTGAGCGTGGAGTGAGCTGTCATTCCAACTAATGCTAGGGATTGACACTATTGACAGCTCACTCTAAGCTCACTTCACCTAACTTTCACGGTGAGATTTTTACAGAATCGATCGGCTGTACTAACCTGCACCCTAATTGCGTAGCACACTAACAGTAGGAATGGCTTTCATTTTGACAGTTCAACAACTTTCATTACGTTAGTTACGTTGTTGAGCAAACAAATTTTCGAACACATGAAGCAATGGATTAGCAATATCTTTCAAAACTGTTCAGATTATGATTGACAGTATGTTACGCCATTAGGGTGCTGAATGTATAACAGCTACCACCTTTTTCAATCAGACAGCCACATTGTTGTTACGCGAGAAAATAATGGTTAATATTCAAGGCGTACCCCGAGCTTACATAATGCTTACATATTCTTTTTATATAATAAAAATAAAGATCTCGTCTAATTTTTTTGTGTTTTATGGATACACAAGAGTTTCATAAAATAATTCGAGTTCATAAATATGTATTATGTAAAAACTTTGTTCTAACGTGTGTGAAGCAGCACGGAGGTACGTAAATGTATGTAAATATGTCTGCACATCTGTTGTATGTATTACGTTGATTTATTACTGTTCTCTTGGAAGGTTTACTATTATATTCTGTTCAGATCCAGTTTTCCACATATTCCTTTTATTTGTGTACTAAAACAGGTTTCATATCCCAAAAAACAAATATGTTTTTAAGGCAAAAAAATGTCTATAGAGATGTAAATAGGTTAATGGTTGTTTCTAGAAGGTATATGCGTCGGTTTATGATTTCTTTATACCCACACATTAAGGTAAATAGAAACAGTATTAAATCCTATCCTCCTAATATTATAAACGCGAAAGTTTGTGAGGATGGATGGATGTTTGTTACTCTTTCACGAAAAAACAACTGAACGGATTTTGACGAAACTTTACAGTAATATAGCTTATACATTAGAATAACACATAGAATATTTTTTATACCGATATTCCCACGGGAACGATACTTATGCGGGTGAAACCGCGGGTCGCTGCTAGTCGAGTATACACGCTGCGCCGGCAACAGAAGTCCGACTACCAGTCTTACCAAAGAGTATGATAGGCAGTCGCTTCATGTAAAATCTGGTATTCAGCTGCATCCGGTTAGACTGGAAGCCGACCCCAATATAGTTGGGAAAAGGCTAGGGAGATGATGATGAGACACGCTGCGCCGGCCCCAAAAAAATCGCATGAGAGAAAGAGAATTTTGATAATGATACAGAATTAAATCAATACGTCTTGCCTTTGTCCAGCAGTGTTCACCAATAGGCCGGTTGATTGAATGTAATTAATGACGTATTAAACCTAATCGGATTAGCTCGAACGCACTCTCTGCACTCAAGGTTAAATTGACACTATAGCACTGTTTCTAGACGAAATGCTGACCTATCAGATTACAACGCTAGACTGAAGGACGTGGACTGTCTGTATTTTGTCTGGTGATTGTATCAAAAAGACTCTTGAGTTCCTTTAGAGGTCTTTCACATAGATATATAAAAGACTAGCTGCGCCCCGCGGTTTCACCCGCATAAGTTTTGATCCTATGGGAGTATCGGGATAGGTATTCTATGTATTAATCCTGGTTTTAAACCATCTGTGTGCTAAATTTCATCCAAATCCGTTCAGTAGTTTTTGCGTGAAAGAGCAATAAACATCCGTTCATCCATGCAAACTTTCACATTTATAATATTAGTAGGATATTGTTTATATTGATATAGGTCTCTCACGAAACCCAAATTGAAGAAATTTCACGATTCTCTACATAACAAAACATCACGCCTGTAATCTCGAAGGGTTAGTAGAGGTGTGTATAGTACACCCATATTTACTAAAACACCATTCTATCTGCGGGAGCGTTTTTCCTACGCCCGCCCTTCAGATGCACCTTGCAGGTCGCATCTTAAAAACCTTCACAAGTCCCCTCCCCACTCCACCGTCTCCTACCTACTCCTACTCCTTCACAGTGCACGCGGTGCGGTTGTGGCATTCACTACCGCCTGACATTAGGGACTGCCAAACTGTTGCAGTTTTTAAAAGAAGAGTAAAAGAACACTATCTGTCCACTTCTTCATAGTTGTGTATGTATTTATTATTTTGAGTATGATATAATTATTATCATTTTAGTGATATTTATTTTAGAAGTATGTATATATGTTTATATATATGTATTTATGTATGTTTATTTATTGTATGTTAGTATATTCTCGTAATTTTTGTTTAGTTTTTTAAGTGAATTGTTTTTGATTGTATGTATTATTTTTTTGTTTCCTTTACTATTTCACACGTAGTCTACATCTCTATATCTATTGTCCTGTCTCGGGTGTGCTTGAAGAGATTTCTTGTGAAATAAGCATCTACCTCTGTACCTATTTTTTCTGTTCTGTTTTTCTTGTGGTCTGTTTATGTACAGACGCCAGCAGGTCAACCTACCCGAATCTGTCAAATTTTCCCAATCAACCTTGAACCTTAATGCTTTCGCGATAAAGTTGAAAATCTATTAAAGAAATTTGACAGATTGTAGTAGCTTGGTGTGCTGGCGTCTGTACATATGTGTGTACAAAATGGTAAAATAAAAAAATATATATGTATCCATTACAGCACAACATACAAACATAAACTCACACCTTCCCACGGGGGTAGACATAAACAACAGAACGCTACCTGCTACGATCCTCACGTACTCCTTTTGCCTCGTTGACGTTCATACATCGGTTCCGAGTAATACGCACCTGACCTTTCTGAAGAACATCACCAATACCCCACTCAATACTCCGCCCGGCGTTTCCACTCACATCTATCTTGTAAATACCTTTTATTAGTCACCTTTCATTCATCCTCTCAACATGATCAAACCAACATAATAACATAAGCTATGGCCAAATTATATTATAGGTGTAATATAATTTGGCCATAGCTGGGACTCTATTCTGGGTCTATGTGTAAGATGGAATGGGCTTTGTTCATGTGGTCGTTATTAATAAAGCGAGTCAGTGGACGACAAATGTCTTTGAATTTTTGGTTCTAGGACATAGCCAGGCCAGCTCCCTCAAAATGTGAACCTTCACCACAATGTATTGCTGATGAAATAAATTGTATAACTCAAAGTTCTTGCCGTTACTAGTGTTGTTTAAATATTAATACGTAGATATCTGTGGCAATGCTTAGAATGATATCATTTACATAAGATAAATGATAGAAACACAATAATACACAAGTATCTACAGCTAATTGTATGACGGAAGTAGGGAGTGCCAACTGGAGGAAACGTGAGTTCCGGTTGATGTCGCGATGAGCTCGCTGCGTGTTATCTCTTCAGTATTCACCTTGTTATTATTGTAAATAAGTAGGCCATATAGTTCATTAGTTTTATTTAAATTTTATGAACTTTGCTTAATCAAGATAATATTTACATAAGCTTATAAGCTAACATTTAAAATAATAAAAAGCATAAGTATGTAGACACTTGGCTTTATTCAAAAGCGATTTACTCCTTTATTTTTTAATGAAATTTTATTTTGCCACGAACATAGTATTTTCGAACCCATAGGTTTTTGCAGTGTGTCGTATTTCATTGTTGTTTTTGTAATTTCACGCAAAAATCGCTGTTGAAAGTTTCCAATTATGTTGGGGTTGGCTTAAAGTCTAACCGGATGCAGCTGAGTATTCAACATCGACATATGAATAGTAAATTATTAATTTACAACCCTATTGATTTTTACACTGTCTACGAATGACTCATGAATAGAAACCCAGCCTTGCCGACATTATGATCTAACCAGACACATAAGACATAAAAACTTATTCGTCAATACTTTTATACTGTAATAAATACAGGTATACCTTTTGTATACCTCTAGTCGACCTCGGAGACGACAAACGAGGTCTAATTGTATTGGCGAAGCGGCGCCATCTGGTGTCGGCACCCGTAACTAAATTAGTTCATTTCGGTCCAAGAGCTACGCATTATGGTGTAGTAGATCTTTCTGCTGATTCTATTAGAACCGTAATTAGTTTATAGAGTTCAATGGTTTCTTTTTTTTTGGGGGTAATTAAGGTTGATGCACTGTTATTGTTATTGTGAGACGACGAAACAAATACAACATGAAAAAAATACAACTTTCAAGTGGACTTAGCTTATACTGTGTGTCATTATCATCTGCCTAGCCTATTCCAAACTATCTTGGGGTCGGCTTCCAGTCTAACCGGATGCAGCTGAATACCAGTATTTTACATGGAGCGACTGCCTATCTGACCTCCACCACCCAGTTACTGGGTAATACAAAACGAAAACAGGTGTTCAACCTATGGGTATCCCATAGGTTGAACACCTGTTTTCAGACTTTCGAGCTTCTGACGACCAACGGCTCTACGAATGACAGTCGGGACCAACGGCTTAAAGTGCTTTCCGAAGCACGGAGGGTCTTGGCATATGAAGATGGTCACCATCCACGGACCAACCGCCGCAAGTGTAGCATAACCTGATCGATCGACCCGTGCGGCTGTTATTACTTAGCCACAAGCCTCTTATGCTGTGTCTCATGATTCGAAATTGAAATTTTTTCAGTTTTATGAAGAACCAAGGTGGTTAATAGATGCTTAACTGCGAACTGATGCTTAGTCATATCACTTAAGATGTGCATAGAGAACATTTAATTGAATTTTCTTAAGACTGGCCTTGCACAATAGCCTAGACAGAAGAAAGAAAACCGATTGCTTAATGTAGTAGAAGCTTATTATGCATTTTTAATTTTAATAAGATGTAGAGTTGATTTCGTAGGTAGTAAGAACCCATGGTGTCCTTCTATGACACTCTTGTCGTGTTCAATAAAACAATTGGTATCTGTTTTCTCTGACGGGTTATATAAGCAGAGATGTACCTATACTTAGCCAGTTTAGCCCACATTCAGCCAGTTCATTATTCCATCTACCATCCAGCTATCTTTGTATTCGTATAGCACAAAGAGCAGGTACTATCGCCAAAATTTATATCGGACCACTGTAAGGACTATTCGTGCTTGCAGCGCATATTATTAGTCGACCTAAAAATGATCTTATTTTGTTTAACTTAAGGATGCAGCTGTGGTCATCATGTGCACGGGATTTTGTTTTCAAAATGGTCAGACATAGGTTTTGGCGATAGTACATCGTCAAACTCACATTTAACCTTTATTCACAACCTTCATAATACAATTAATAAAAAATAACTAGTTCTGGAAAAGACTTCCATCGACGTTAACGATCTGACACGTGACGATGGACACGTGCTGGAAGTATTGTTACGTAATGGCAATCACAAGGCAGTCTGGTTTATAGATAGGAAAGTTCCGGATGTCTAGATATTTTCTATAGGGTAAATAACTGTTTATTGTGTTTTGCAAGATTTCAATGAACAGTAACGGACATTGGCATTTTAAGAGCTGCCGTACGTACGTTCACTCTTTCGAATATTGACTATGGTCCCGACCCAACTGAGCCTATCCGAACTTTTTTCCCATTTTTCAATAATATTTGGTTCGGCCATGTGTTGGTCCGATCCGATCATTCGCACTTGGCACTTCGTAGTAGACCCCCTGAATGCTTTACTTTTAGCTTACTTCTGCGCAAGCGTGCTCAATCGTCGACCTCATCATCGCTTACCAACAGCTGAGATAGTCAAACGCGAATCGAGCCTATCTCCTTTTCCTTTACCCTCATTGCCACGAGCATATGTACTTAGTATACCCAGCATAATTATTATAATGTACCTTAGCGGGATGCCACACTATCACTAGCAATAGGTTTCATTTTGACAGTTCAACAACATTCATTGCTTTATTTACGTTGTTCAGCAGACACATTTTTCGAACATATAAAGCAATGGATTAGCAAGATCCTTCGAAATGATTAAGATTCTGATTGATGGTGTGTTACGCAATTAGGGTGCAGATGACCCGGTGCCCTAAAACCGTGAATTGGAACTAGGCGTAATACAATGTATAATTTCAGTTTAGCTGTACAACGTCGTCATCACACCAATAATTTCAGTCCAGTTTCCAGTAACCCCTCTCTCTTTCTCTCAATAGTGCTGTCGCTCTTAGTGGGCGTGTGACAAGGGATTATATTAGGCCTCCGCAAACGTTTGTGACAAAATAGGATCACACAAGTAATCCGCCTGACAGGTGTATGGACACACACAAATCGGTCATGAGTGTAATATAGTTATTGAATGGTGGCAGAACAATCACGTCTTAAGATCGAGATACTTATATAGAAGAAAAGTGCTTCTAAAAATTATGGTAAAATGTATGAGGCATCAAAGTATTTTGTATTTAGACACTCATTATTTTCATGAAATTATATGAGTCAAATAAAAATCAATCTGCCTGGCCTTTTCCCAACTATAGTAGGGTCGGCTGGGGCTGTGTCTAACCTAATGTAGCTTCATACCAGTATTTATATGATGCAGCTGAATACCAGTACTATAGCCTTTTGGGCCACCCGTAACGACTGTCAAAGGTCTACAAATGACAGCCGGGTCCAACGGCTTAACATGCTTTCCAAAGTACGGAAGAGTCTCGTTATGCATGGTCACCCACCCATCCACGAACCGACCGCGGCAACCTTCAATCGACCCATGCGGCTGTTATTATGTAGCCACGAGCTCCTCCGTAAATTATACGAGCCCACAAGTCGAAATTTCCTCTTCTAAAATATTCCTTTAAGTCACTAGCGAAAAGCTATTTTATGGATAAACAATCAGTATTGCCAAGCGATCAGAAAATCTTAAACCCATTGAAAGAATTATATCAAGACTTCAAAGCAAATAAACGAACTAGGAATAAAATTAATAAATCCTGATATTCCATCACTTTCCGCACAATTTTATCGGTCTCTATCAAATTGGTTTGACATTTTAAAAGCGAGAACGTCAGATGAAACCATTGGCAATCATGATTGAATTCAATTAACCGAAGTGAAATGCATTCAGTATATAAAATGAGTTTCCAATTATAGCAGTTGCCTAGATATGGGATAAGTATGTAGGTCATCTCAACTATGCCAGTGAATGTCATAAAAGATGCCAGAAGGTAGAAAGAAGGATTTTAATAGAAATCTGAAGTCCTAGCACATTTTTTAATCGAAAATAAGACAGATTAACCTACAGCATAATGGTTTATACTTTATTTAAATAGGAATTAAGTATTTACATTATATAAGCTAAAATTTAAAATAATGATATGTACATGAAAAAAAAAAATAAGCAAAATAATCATAGGGCATCAAAAAATTCGTCCGCATCGCTGTCAACAGGAACAGTGCCCAAAAGGCTGGCAGCATTGCCATAATGGTTGAAATATTTGCAGCAAACACTATAGACGTGAATCTATCTATACCTACTAATAATAAGGCTGAAGTTGAAGTTTTTTATTTTGTTTGGATGCGCTAATCTCTGGAACTACCAGTTGGATTTGAAACATTTTTTTTGCATAGTGATAGCCCAGGCTATTTAACATCACGCTATAACCCTTAGAAGCCGTGCAAAAAGAAAAAAAGTCAGAAAGATCGCTAAGCGAAAACGAAGTAACAGCGCGGGCAGGTGACGCTATGCGACGGGGTGTGTCGGGGGATGAAGAAATTTTACGCAGACGAAGTCACAAAGTCGAAGTCTGAAGATGCTAGTAAAATACTTTATTATCAATTTAAAACTTGTTCGAATTTACGTTACGTTACGTTTACTCCGCGCGTTAGTGCGAGGCACACTGGTGTGATAATATAAGCCTTTGTAGAACAGAGGTAGTAAGTATATTATACTATTTTACTTAACGTGACAAAATAAAAATTGCTAAAGCAGATCAGAAGACCAATTCTTGTAACTGAAAAACGTTCAAATTCAAGTCGCAGTGCCACAAAAGTTCCAAAATGTCACAAAAGGTATTCCACTAAACTAAGTCAAACGTAACGTTTACTGCAATGAGATGAGTACATTGAACCAACATGAAAATATGTTTAATTTCGTAAACGAGAACAAAGCTGACAGCTAACAGACTAGACTGCAATGACATTGCGACTAGAATGTGAACAAACCGAATTTTAAGATTAGCGGAATACCATTTTTTTTGTCTATTCACAATGTCATCGCATTCCGGTCTCATGTTTTTCATATTCCACTTTAGTTTCGGGAATTGGCCTTCAGATATCTATCGAATAAAAGAGAAATCACGTAAATCGGATTACTGGTTCTCGAATTGTAAGCGCACTAACGGTTAAACATACAGAAAGATATTCTCTTTTATATTTTGTTTGCAAGGATAGAAAACACATATGGATAAGCAGCAGTGAAGCCTAGGGAAATAGGGTTTACATTTCGAAAGGGATTCGCACATTTTTCTATGGAAGTTGGCAAAACCACCCGCCGCCATTTTGATTTTTTTTTTCAAAGTTTCCGCGCATGATATAAGTAGTATAATAAATATGGGTATTGGACACTTGTACAAACAAAAAATGTCAAGGAATATGGTAGCCTAAAGTGTCACGTTTCTGATATATTTGGAGCTAAATATCGCCATGTGTTTTGTGAACTATGCTAACTATTAGCCATATAAACTACATTGATCGAGCGCGGAAACTTTGAGAAAAAAAGAATGGCGTCGGGTCGGATAGGTTACAACCCCGAAACGTCTTGACAAAAAGTCGGACATTTGAAAAAACAAGTCCAGACATTTTACTTTTAAATCTTTCTTCTTTCAGCAATCCGGACAAATGACAGGGCCAGACAAAGTTTAAACCTGGGCAAAAAAGCCGGATGATTGGTAACCCTATATGGGAATGCCAAAGGCACAGTTCACGGGACGACCATAAACTCACACCTATTTCCCATGAGCTTAGACAGACAATACAATCTCCATTCCACGTGCTGCGTTCCTTATATGTATACCTACTATTCTTGCTTCATCCCCGTTCAAACATCTAGGTACACGCGCCACAGTAGCGAGATCCACGTCCGACCTTATCAATCATGAGAACTTGCGTCAATCAATTACATTAGCGCCTGGAAACAACACGTGCTCCTTAGGGTATACCTACAACTGGGGTACAATTATATTAGTAGTGGAGGTTTAGCGGCATAGGACATATATATCTTCATTGATTATTCGAAATATACAAGAAGTTATTTAGACTAGGCTAAATGTAGCTAGAAACTTAGTAATTGAAATGTCATCGCTTCTCTAACAGCATATTTCGTTAATTATGACAGAAGGTAGGATATTCATAATAATGTTTTGTCAAATAAAAATATCTGTTGAAAATAGGTTGTAAGTAAGCCCTACTTCACAAAGTTTATCAATCATGAGAACATATGTCAATCAATTACCTTCGCGTCTGGAAACGACACGAGCACTTCAGGGTATAAGTATCTCAACTGGAGTGGAGGTTTAGCGAAGTATTTCTTCCTTGGTAATCAAGGAGTTCTTTAGGAGGGGTTGGGGGGGAGGGGTTTTTGTCGTTCTTTCGTTTTTCTTTAGGGGTTTTTTTTTCTTTATTTTTTTTTTCTTTCTTTTTTTTCTTTTTTTTTCTTTTTCTTTCTTTTCTTTTCTTTATCTTTTTTCTTTTTTTTTTATACAGTTGCTATTTTACTTTAGAGAACATATATGTATAATAGGTCCTCCTGGCTTTTTAATTAAACAGTTCTTAGCGAGCCCATACTTAATCATTAATCGTTTTCCACAATGTGTACTTAGGTGGTAAATTAAAACATGAGATCGTTATGCACCCTGTCTTGCACGACATGGACAGAGGCAGCTTTAAAAATATAACTTGTCAGTCTTCTTATGTAGTTTTCTTACTATACAAGGTGTCGTTTTGCATCCTCGTCAAATTCAAGGAAGTAACTATGCTACTGATTCTGGACACGAATCAATAATAAAATAAGTAGGTTTTTTTTTCTAATTTTTGGAAATCGACACGTATTTTAAAACGCGGCCTGTGTGAGACCGCACTGTAACTCCCCCTTTACACACATAAAAACGCGGCCGCTTCTATGATACCATAACGCGATTCTGTTCTTTGAAAGTGGTGTATTCTGAGATACTGTCAAACTTAAATAACTAAAAAAAGAAGTATGTATTCATTATTTACCAGGGATCGTAATTTTATTTGATTATTTATGTCTTTCATAACAGCCTCCTGAAATTTGACGAGGATGCAAAATAACAGTTTGTTTAAATGTTATTGAGGTTTTTTCTAATTAGTTATTAAAGGAATTCTATAGACGCTGAATCTCGCTAAAATTAGGTAAAAGTTATTTACAGGACAGAAATATTGAGAAGTGAACCGTTTGAGTAAAACAACTGCTTTTGTAGCTTAGAGAACCTGTTAATAGTCCTCCAGGCTTTTGTAATTAAACTGTAAATCTAAGAAGTGAGCCTTAATTAGGGTATAAGCCAGCGTGCAACCCAATTTTGTTTCAAATGTTATTAAGTGTCTTGAAATTTGAAAGCGAGAAATATCAGTAACTTTGTTTTAAACGGTTGTATTTTCTGAGCTACCCCATAAACGTTGTGTTTTTAAAGGGATTTTTACAAAAGCCTCTCGCTTCTCAGTAGCAGCCTTGAGTCTGAATTTGTACGCCGTTAATAATGGTATTGACTATAAACTGTACTGGGCGAGCCTATCGACTGGTTAATTAATGAATCTCACCACACCACAGACTACCTACTATATTTGTCTCTTTTTAATTTTAATCCATCCAAAGGTTGTCTTTAAAAGATCGCTCTTAGCGATAAGACCGCCCATTGTGTCACCCTTTGTAAAATTTTATATATTTATGTTCTATAATTTGTATGGTGTACAATAAAGAGTATTCTATTATATTTTAGTTAGATACTACGGAAATTAATTTCTTTTCTACACACTATTGTAGTTAAAACATTATTTTCACGTTTTTATTTTGTTATTTGTATTTTTTGTTTCACGAACTGTGTCCAAATAAACGTTAATCTTTCTTTATCTAAGTATTTAATTAAGTTCGCATCGTATGATTCATGAAAAGTAGAAAAAACATCCACCTTAGCCGATAGCCGTCGGGTATCGTCGATTCAGGATTTTATATTTCGTCTAATTGACTAATGACTTGTAAAGCTGACGAATATTTATAGATTATCATTCATTCATTAGAGATAGTTACCATAGTTGTCGACTCAACATGACAAGGAAATATAATATTTTTTATATCTATCAGAGCTTTAGCCAAGACATTTCCCCAAAAATTTTGAAGCAAGAATATTTATATGCTTGCTCATCTTGAAATGGGTAAATAACTATAATTTCCTGTAATAATGAAAAACCCTTAAAATATTACCATTTCCAAACATAAACAGCAACCTCATTTAGTAGATAAAGGCTTTTCATGTTAACAAGTTGATAGAGGAACATAACATTCTCATTTGCGTTATTCTGATAGCCGACGAGACTCGGCTCTCGGCTCCAATCGTAACACTTTCCATTTTATTTAATCTAAACGATTAATAAAACTTTTGATATTACATTTTCCAAGAACAAAGAAGTAATATTATGGTATCTGTCAGAGAAGAGCCCTTAAACGAGACAAAACATCAAATGTACTATATATATACATATATGCTGGACCGATTTGGATGAAATTTTGTGTGTATATTTCAATGGGTTCCTGGATGGTTTTTAAAACACAATTGGACCCTGTCGGGCAGGATGACGTCTGCCAGGTCCGCTAGTATAATATGTATATTATTATATAATATGTCCTGCCAGGGTCGCGGTTTGTTCGAAAGAGTTACCGTGGCCCCTGGTACAGGCAACTGAAGGAACACGGCCGGGCTATGGCACCAACAATTATTTTACTTCCTACATGATTTTATCCAAACCAACAACTAATAACACATCAAGTATTGCAATCATCAAATCTGTCAGATATAAGCAAAAAGAGACAAAACATCCTCGATAACCGATAGCCGTTAGCCGTCGAGTCTTGACCACTCGGGCTTTTATATTCTGTGAAAATTGACCAATGAACAGTAAAGTTAACAAGAACGGATAAAAGCTTAGTTTATTTTTACTTCCAAAACAAAATTACTTGCCATGAAATCGTGATTTTCAACTTCCTTTATAAAGCAATATCTTTCAGATGAAGACATGTAATCGAAACAAAACATCCTCATACATCATCATAGCCAGCGGAACCAGCACCCTAATTGCGTAACACATTATCAATCTAAATCTGAATTATTTTGAAGGATATTGCTAATCCATTGCTTCATATGTTCGAAAAAATTGTCTAGGTACTCAACAACGTAAATAACGCAATTAATGTTGTTAAACTGTCAAAATGACAGCCATTGCTGCCGATAGTATGTTACGCAATTACCCCACTGGTGAATTCTATCACTCCCTACATGTTCACTAATCTAAGGAAACAACTAATGAAACCTCAAATATTATATTTTGCAGAACAAACAAATCATAGTTTCATACTTTTTCAGAAGGTAGTATCAGTAGGAAATTTTTCCATGCTGTGTTTATGGAAAACACTCGAATGTTAGACGTTTTCCTTAGAACGCAAGCGGAACCCTAAGTAGCGAGAGTCGCAAAAGTTTAATTTTGATTGCGGGCATGCAACTACTCTCGCTTTATTCAGCAGACAAATAAATAAATAAATTACTGTCTCCAAGTAGAGTATATAGAAGCGGTTGGGATAGTAATATCGAGATACGTTTTAATCTCGAAGTTTCATTACAACCCATATCCACAATGGCTTTGAAAATGTCTGTTTAAGATATGAAAAGCAAGTGCTTTTTGTTCTATTACCTAATCAGTCTCATGGTTTGACTAGCCTGTTTCATACATGTCAGATAAAAGCCCCTAAACGAAAAAAACATCCTCATTAGCCGGTAGTCGTCGGATGTCGTCCACTCGAGTTTTTATACTCTGTGAAAATTGATTATTGAACCGTAAACTTCCCAAAAATGGCTCAACTGCGGCTATGAAGCATTGTTTATACAAGTATCTTCCGAAAAATACAAGTCTTGATATTGTGGCTTTTAACACCCTTTAAAAACCTATATTTTAGTTTGTCAATAGTTTTATTTAAGTTAGGATATAAGTTTGTTATTTTTATTAACTAATTAGGTATTAATTGTTATTTATTTGAATATTATTTTAATCCTATAAAAAACAAGATAAATGCAACTAAGTTTCAGTTTACTCAAAAAATTATTGTAATATTCTCATATCTGACTGATAAGGGCTTGTAATCGAGACAAAATTTTCTCTTTAACCTATAGCCTGCGGAACCGGGTTGAGTCTTAACACTACCTACATGATTAAATCTAAACGAACAACTTACACCTATCCGAACATCTAAACGAACAATTATATTTTCCAAAAACAAGCAAATAATATGATGATATCTCTCAGAAGAGAAACAAAACATCCTCGCTAGCCGATAGCCGTCGCGTCTCGTCGACGCGGGCTTTTATATCGCGTTAATTACTAATGACTTGCGAAGTTGATAAAGATTAATGGATGCGAGACGCGATGCCACTTTTCATGTTTTTTTTGTGCAGTTTTTACAATGAAAATGTTCTTTGGTAGCCTTTCTTTCCTTTTTTTCTTGACCCGATTTCATTTTCATGTCCTGTCTTTATATCTACAGCGGCTGTCGCTGAAAACCAGCGCTGGGGCTCTTCTGTCTAGGGTCTTAGCATTATGCCGTTTTACATGGATGTGGCGCATGTTTACCCCCAACTTGTTATTTTTTTGTGTTTGTTTTCTTTTTTATGCGTCATGTTAGTCGCAAATAAATGTATTTTCTTTCTTTCTTTTTTTTTCTATATCGTAGTTCTTAATCATTCTACAGAACTGATTTGTTATTTGTATCGAGTAGAAGGAAAAATTTCGATGATGAATGGACTCGTTTGCATGGCAATCTTTCTTTCTTTTCCTTTTTCTATTTTTTACATTTACATTGCCCCACACTAGGAATTACTCCTGTATCGTGGGTGCGTTTACAAACATTTAAGCTCACATACACAAACAGCCATTCACAATCATCATCTCATCATTCGCCTTTTTCTATGTCGGGGTCGGGTTCCTGTCTAACCGGTAGCAGCTGATCTGCCTAGCCTTTTCCTAACTATGTTGGGGTTGGCTTCTTGTCTAACTGGATGCAGCTGAATACCAAGGGGCCTACTCCGAAGTGGTATCGGCCGAATGTTCGGCCGTTTCCTGTTACGAACTTACTATTTGGTTCGGTCAGAACCGATCCCAAACTCCTACACTCTTTCGAATATTGACTAGTGTTTTCATCTTCTAGCATTTTTCAATAATATTCGGTTCGGGCATGTGTCGGTCCGATCCGATCATTCGCACTTTGCACTTCGTAGATCGACTGCCTGGTTTAACGTGCTTTCCAAGGCTCGGAATGAAATAGTAGAATGATACGTCTGTATACCTTGTGTACCATACAGTTTACGTTACACTGTCAAACTTTAATGAACTACAAAACGGACGAGGGTCGACAAAGTGCAAGTCATTACCATAAAATACATCAAGTTGACGTTTCCTTATACGAGTAAGTTATTGTTTACTTAGAAGTTTATTCAATATCCGGGATGATTGTAGCAAAGTATATGAGTATATAGCTGTGACATGTAGCTACAAGGCTGCAAGATAAGTTATTAGTAAACTGTCTTTGGGTAAACAATAAACGTCCTCAACATCATACATAAACTTATAACTTACATAGGTACTCACGGAGTATTTCTAAGCATTGTCGTCAAATTGGGCCTATCCACAACATGTATAATATCCCCGCCAATGTGTGTATTATTAACAGCCCCGTTGGTCTCGTGGTCGCAAGCGCGACTGCTGTGCATGGGGTCCTGGCTTCGATTCCCAGGCCGGGCAAAGTGGGTTTTTCCATTAGGAATTTCTTAGTAGCAGCCCAGAGTTTGGAATTTGGTGGTGTGATACCCCCGTGCCTCGGAAAGCACGTAAAGCTGTTGGTCCTGCGCCTGATCTCTCCTTGGTCGTGTTGAATTCCCGTCCCAGCGGACTATGAGAGTAAAGGAACAAAGAGTGCACCTGTGTTTGCGCACACGCTTGTGTACTATAATATCTCCTACGAACCTAGCTAATCTCCGTTGAGATTGCCACCATGGCCGAAATCGGTCAGGGGATTTATTATTGTTATGTATAATTTCCAAAATGCCTACGGTACCACACTACCTCCAAATCAGAGCTCTAAATAGTAGTCTTGTGTGGGTAGATTACAATAGGACCTAACTGGTCTGTATCTGTGCCCGAGTGGGTAGCAGCCTCTAATGATGTCTTGTTCAGCGCACAATTAAAAATAACAAAGCTATGTTAGAGAAAAGCGCCTGAAGCGTTTATAATTATTTTGATCTTCAGAGGAAAAACGGAATGCCATTTGTGCCCTTATAATATCAGTTTATTTTTGTATTTATATGGAGTAAACAGAGGCGGTGACATTTAAAAAAAGACAACAATATATTTATAGAAAAAAACACGTGTCATCCTACATGTTTTTCTTATTTTTATTACATGACATTACGCCTGTATTGCCTGAAGGGGTAGCAGAGATAGTGCAGCCGATATGTTATGTTGTAAGTCCCATGTTACAGGGTTAACTCTGTAATTTGAAATCATTGTAAAAGTCAATTATTTTGAATAGAGTACCTAACCGTGGAGTTTCTTGGCAGCTTTCCACCGTAGGACACGACCAATTGGAACTGTGTACCTAGCTTCTGACGTTTCATATGTACCTGGTAGGTTTATGTGAAATAAAATATTTTGATTTTAGAGGGACGCCTAGTAGGTACGTGTACCATCAAATCCAGACCACGGGGTCTTTTTATTAACTTTTCAATAATGAAATACTGATTTAAAAAATTACAATGAGAAGGCATTTATTTTCTATGACACCGATATAGCTACAATACAATCGTAATCATCATTGATCTGGTTTAACAGCTAACAATTAATGTTACAATTATAATTTAACAAATGTTTTTATACCTTCCTTCTCAAAAATACATATATCTAAAGCTCTCCATTAATTAACATTGCATAACCATTATTTTTAGTTATAACAAAGGTGTGTCACTCAAGCGAAAAATTATGGACATGTGTATCCTTCCCATTCTGACCTATGGATCCCAGACTTGGTCTTTGAAAAACATACCAAAGGCCAAACTCAAGGTTTGCCAACGTGCAATGGAGCGCAGTATTCTAGGTGTCAAATTGACATACCATATTCGCAACACCACACTGCGCTCCAAAACACAGATTACTAACGTTGCTCAAAAAGCCGCTAAGCTGAACTGGGACTGGGCTTGCCATGTCTGCCGTCTGCCCAATAAGCTGTGGGCCAAAATAACCACCACATGGAGCCCTGACACAGCTAGAAGGCGTCGTGGCAGACCCCGTAGAAGATGGCGGGACGAGCTGGACAAAACAAACGACCAGTGGTTTACTTTAGCCATGGATCGAAAGAGCTGGAAGTCTTGGGGAGAGGGCTTTGGCCTGCTGTGGGATGATTCAGGCTAACAGTAACAGTAATAACAAAGGAGAGTCTTGTTGTAATAATTGTATATCTAATAACAGAGATACGCACGGCTACACATCAAGCTATACATAACCAGTATAAGCTGACTTCTGATTGTAAGAAAAACCTATACAATGCGAGGTCAGCTAAAACTGGAAATGTATAGCTTGATGTGTAGCCGTGTGTACAATCATCAATGTATTAAAAAAAAACAAATTATCTTAAGCTAACTCTCAAATATTCAATAGTAATACAAAAGTAAGGACTCTAAATCTCACTGGCTGGAAAAATAATGGCCTGTATATAATTTTCTACGGCGCACAATAATATTATGAAACATAAATATTTTTTATGTGCTGTAAACTTTGACATAACATTATCCTTTGATATATTTATTTTAATGCTATCCATACAATATGAGGGTATAATAAAAGGACAAAGACTTGAATATAATATTATCTACATAGTTTCCTAACTGGACCATATCGATCTGAGACACATATAATATATTTGTGATCATTTATCTCCAAAAAATACTGGTCCATAAAGGGAGGAAGTTGCGTAAGCCTTCTGCGTAGTTCTTGGCATAAAGGATGAAAACATACATTCATACTTAAGTCCAAGACGTATGGTTTCAAAAGCTTGATCAATCTTGTAACTTTCACAATGACTAGATCGAATACTTTCCTCGTAGGAAGTTCAAGAAGCCTTCAATAATTTGCAACCAAACGAATCGTTAGGTATTTATTCATAGGGTGTCGGCATAACAAAGCCCCTGTTCTATATGTTATGTACTGCGTATCAAATATTTTGTTCACAATATTACTTTCTAATAACCCATAACGACTTTTGAGTTCAAATGTTGGTGGTTTAGAGACATTGTACTCAATATGCAATTATAATGTGATTTTAATTATTGTTTTCCACTGACCTGAGTCGACTGGCGCTATATCGGGGCCGTCGTGAGGCGCTAGCATCTTCATAGTGATGGCTCCAGGTAACACGCTACTTGACACCGACACGATGACGAATTACTTCACAATTTCACCGAAAAACGACGATTAATAGTGATAATAAGGGAAAATAACTGGAGCCCAACAGGCTGTTTCGACACTGCACTATCGATCTGGTTCTGAGGGTAGTCACGCATGCGTGTGGCGGCCGCCCTCGCGCATGCGCCCTCCCGCCGCCGCCATGTTCAGCCGGAAAGACGTCATGTGACAGTTGACAGTTTTAAGGCGCGTTTCCGCCGTTAATAATTGACGTGCAATCTAATTTTCCGATTACTAATGTGTTTATCCAGCATTCAGTGGGAAAATGTTTTTTTTTTTTTTTTAATAAAGCTGTTTTGTAATAGAATACGTTTGTAAACGGGAGGCTATCTAATACAGAAAATTGTCTAGATGGGAGTTTAATGTTTTGACATTGTTCAGTATAGCATAGCTGTAACGTATTTCAAATAGTTTCAATATCAGTTGTAAGATGTACCTAGTGAACATAATAATTAATTTTAAAACTGTTGATTTATCTTCTCTTGACAGTTGGAACTGGTTTTCATTTAGATTTATATTGTTCTCTGGAATATGAACTTTCAAACTTTTAGTGACCACTCATCAGCCACGTCTTGCTCGACTTTGCCACTGGGCTAATATATTATAGGTATTCTGATCAATTAATGACAGTATAAGACTGATTTCAGTAGGCTAAAAAGGAAAGATTTAAGATACAGTCCGTTCACAGTTATTTAATTTCTACCTCTGATTTTGCCCCACTGTCCATATCACAGTGATCTTTATTCTCATTCTTATAAGGCTGCTCTTGGGTTGCTGCCACTGACAAATCTGTCAAAATCATTGTGATCTTTATTCTCGTTACAAAAAGGTTGCTATTAGGTTGCTGCTGTCAGAGGTAAAATAACTGTGAACGGAGTGTAAATCTGTCTCTGAACTGTTCTTTAAATTTTCTTCTTGTTATAGCCTATCTACTCTAAAATAAGCTTTCTACCTAAGTAAGAAACTGGGTTTGCAGAAAACATTGCCATGGATATTGAAAGGGAGAAACAACAAATCCAAAACTAACTTGTTATAAATTAATTTTATTGAAAATCGTAAATAAATTTACATAAAATATTAATAAATATTACATCACGTGTACGAACGTATTTGTTTGTTGTGTTGTGTGTCTGTGGCGGTGGCAGCGGACTGCGTGTATGTGTACGTGTGTGTGTGTGAATGTGTGGAAGGAGTGGTGTCTAGTAGCCGGCCAGCTCGGCGAAGGTCGAGTCCATCTCATCAGCCAAGCTCTTGTATCTGTCCTTGTTGATTCCGAGCTCATCTGTTAATAGATAAAGGTATTAGAATACAAATAGTACTTCGACAGGAACGAGGGGCTGTGCCATTAACTTTGAGATCCAGGTAGTTTCATGCTGATCAGTATGGGAGACTCAATCAGTGAAAGACTTGAAACGAAAAACTTCTTGAAACTTGAAAAATCATGTTGTAAAAGGTGGTCAATAGTAATAAAAGTTATTGACAAGCCCCTTGGTAGTCAACTACTGTAAACTAGAAGAGGAAAGATATTGAACTGAAAATAATGAATCTTCATGTCTAGATTGAAGTAATTGTAATATAATAATTAACCTAAATAAAGATAGAAATAATGTTGAAAAAACAGTGTCAATAAAATTAGAATTGTTACTTTTTATCATTGTAAATCATATTTTAGTAATAATATTCTTTAATACATATTTATGGCGAAGCGGATAGCTTTATAGATCATTTTATATATAGAAAAATTAACAGATTACCAACGTTACCTTGGAAGCATTGGTCCGCGGCGGTAGCAGCAAAGCGAAAGACATGTTAATCACAAACAAAAAAAGCAGGGCTCAACACAACATGTGTGAAGGATTGTCGCAAACGCTCCGTAAATAGGTATATATACATTTACGCTATTCCGTAAAGAGACAATCCTTCAAACATCCAGGAAGAGGTTAGGCGTTAGAAGAAATAGTTTAGAAACTCTGAAAAAAATGGAACTCGTTCTTTTGACAGCTAATCTACAGTCGGGCTAAACCAGGCTAAACGATGAACTTTGTAAGGGTCGAAGGCAATGCAAGGTGACGTATCAAAATGGACTTTAGGGTGAAGTGATTTGGACGGTTTTGACTTAAACTATGTGCTAGGGCTGGTTAGTATCCTGTCAGCTCAGCGAATGTGCCGTCCAAGTCATCGCATATCGCCTTGTATTTCTCCTTCTCGTTGAATAATGCGTCTGTAAAATTTAGTTATTTGATAACAACTTACGAAACGAACCAACTTTATCCCGGCCTCTGAACTTAAATATAAGTAAGAAAAATGTGTTTTTATTAGAAAAGTTTTGATTAAAAAGCTTTTGCAATTGAGAGAAGCCATAGTATTCTCTTTTTGTTAGAATAGTTATCAAGTTATAGAAGATTCCGTTACTTGATATTTAGATTTGTTTTAGTTATCTTTGAAATCAATCAAAAAAATCTTTCTTAGTTTTGTTTCATTTAAGTTGATCTTATGTTACTTGATTAGAGAAGTCTTTGGTTAGAGTCGTACCTTCGAGCCTGTCGACTTCCTTCTGTAGTTTCTTGACAGTCTTCTCTGCGAACTCAGCGCGGGCCTCGGCCTCCTTGAGCTTGCCGGTGAGGGTCTTCAGCTGCTTCTTGAACTCCTCAACACGCTGGTTGGCCTTCTCTTCCGAAACTTCCAGAGATTTGAGGGAGTTACCTACGACCTGGATGACAAGTTTCGTTAGTGAATTTTCGTGTAACATTGTTCTTTAAATTACTGTCAATTCATTAAGTGGTTCCACGTTAACAACTACTCCTCACTACTGGTGCAGGAAAGTGTTGTCTTGTGTGTTGTCATATGATGTACATAATAAAGAGTATTCTATTCTATATAGATAGTCTATCTACATAGTTCTTTACAATTATTGCTATTCATAAGTATTTACCTTTAATTCCTCCTCAAGCTCCGAGATCTTGGCGTCTCCAGACTTGACACGGTCTTCAGCGACTTCGAGCTCGTCTTCAACGAAGGCCAGCTTGCGGGATACCTGGACATCATACGACATCATTTTAGTATAAGTTTTAGTGTTCTTATCAGTTCTATGTTTATGCATAACGTAAAATTCTGTTTTCATTGATTCCTCGTGACTGAAGTTAATTATATTGAGATTTAAATATGCACTCCCAGCTTAAGGGGTGTTATTTCACTGGCCCGAACTAATAACCATGTTGCTAAATAATTTAATTTTATATCAGAAAGATGTAAAGAAAATTCCATGAAGAAAATATTGAGGACAAATTTAGATGGCCATAAGAACAGGGGAAGTCCAAAGAAGCAATGGATGAATTATGTGAAAAATATACAAAAGCTAAAACTATGTCTTACTAAGATGGCGGAAGAAGCAATATATAATGCTTCGCCGACCCCAAATAAATTGGTATAGCGGCAAAAGGATGGCAAAGATAATAAATTATCAGAAGAAACAGTAGTAGGTAGATGAGAAGCCTAGGATGAAGATGTTTACCTCGTCGGACTTGCCGTCAGCGTCCTCAGCGAGCAGACGGGCCTCCTTCAGCTGGTTGGTGAGCTGGTCCATACGCTCTTCGTCTTGCTGTGCCCTGTTCTCCAACACTTTGCACATACTGGAACAAACGATATGCCGTTGATTATACTGGTAACGATACACCAAGTAAGCTTAATTTCATTATACGGGTGAAGTTACACCGTGTCTTCTGAACTGGACTGATTTATGTTATATTAATGTAAATATGTATATCAAGGATCAACTTTGTCTAAGTTATTTCTGCAGAATTTTATTACTACTTATACAATAATTAAGTTTATTTGTGAATAAATGATTATCACCACCTTATAACATTAGGTAGATACTAGAAAACTCTTCTTTCGTTGTGAGTTTGGCAGTTTTATATAGAAATAAAATGATCTATGTGCTTTATAAGACACTTTATATGTAGGTTGATATATGAGTATAAATAGAACTAAATTCTTAAGTCATTTACTGGAATTTTCATAAACTCTTGTAATATTTTCGTTATGTAATTTAATTTGAGTTAATAAATCTTACATTAACTCAAATAGACTTACATAAACGAAATATTTCATAAAGCTAATCTCACATTCACACCGTGTTTTTAATTATAGTTCCGCACGTAATCCAACTGTTGCTTTGCTAATAAATCTAACGCGGCAGAAAAAATACCTACGTCTAATAATGAGATTATAAAAATATATCAGATTAAAAATGGTTATGATTATAATCAAAGTATGACGCTGAAACTACACTGAGACTAGATTTGAAGAACTCAGAGATTTGAGATTAGTACTCAGATGTATTCAGATTATAATTATTGGCTTGCTTGGGGGCTTGTGGCTAAGTAACAACCGCACGGGTCGATCGATCAGGTTAAGCTACTCTTTAAAACCCCTCCGTGCCTCGGAAAGCATGTTAAGCCGTTGGACCCGGCTGTCATTCGAGGATCTATGACAGTCGATACGGGCCGTCAGAAGCCCGAAAGTCTGACAACCAGTCTTGCCAAGGGGTATCGTATTACCCAGTAACTGGGTTGTGGAGGTCAGATAGGCAGTCGCTCCATGTAAAATGCTGGTATTCAGCTGCATCTGGTTAGACTGGAAGCCGACCCCAACATACTTGGGAAAAGGCTAGGCAGATGATGATTATAATTATGTCATATCCCTATATATTTTACTGTGTGAACATAAATAATAAAATAAATAAGAAGGGCTGCTTGTAAAAATAACGTGGTTGACGTCATTTTCCACCTCATAACCTGGACTTCCATAATAGCATGTAAGTAGCAAAACGCAATCATAATCCCAACGTCATTTGTTTTGTCATTTCTTGTCGCGTTGTTGAGTTGACGATTTTTTTAACAAAATGAAGCAATTGGATCTGATCTTTCAAATTGTGTAACGCAATTGAAGTGCAGGTATACTTTTATGTTAAAAACCCGAAAGGTCTCGCAAAAATATAGATGAAACTTTTAAAAGTTATATCTATTTTGTTAGATCATATACATACATATGTTTGAAAATACATCTTACCGGTTGTTCTCGTCAGCAGACTGCTGGGCCTCAAGCAGTTTCTGCTGGGCGGTGCCTGACCTCTCCTCGGACTTCTCGAGGTCCTCCTCAATCTGCTGCACCTTCCTGTTGAGGGAGGCGACATCAGCCTCGGTGGCGGTTAAAGTCTTCTCTTTCTCTTCCAAGTCCTTGTTGGCCTGTTCCAACTTGTTCTTGTTGACGATCAAGTCTTCCTCCACCTGGGCAAGCTTCTTCTGGAGCTCACGGACTTCCTCGTTGACCTGAAAGGGGGATAGATATTGGAATTAGAATCAGCAGAGTTGGGCCTAGAATAGTCCCTTGGGGAACCCTGAGTTAGGTGAAGAATTTTCCTGCAGTGTGCGTCCTTCTGAAGGTTGCATAATTAGGGGTAGACTTGAATTCCGTTGGGAAATACCTCCCGACCCTTACTGGTCTTGGAACTCCAAGAAAACAATAAATATGCTAATTCAGATCCATTCCAATGAAACTTTATTTCACAGAATCGTGAATTATTTCATTTCTCTCTCATAAATACTAACTAAAAATATACTTAGCGTGGGTACAAATGGGACCAGTCTCTTAGGATTTAAATAGATTTATCAATTATGTTTATAGCGGCCTAGAAAAACGTATATTTAACGTGGAACCTTTAGAAATATGGGTCGTCGTTATGTTTTTAGAGTGACTAGGTACATCAAACGTGACCCTCTGACCTCGATATCCCAAAGAGATCAGCGGACTTATCTAAACACCAATTTAGAAAAGGAGATTACGAAATGTTGTTTTCGTATTCATATTTTATGTCAGTATTTGAGTACCACGATTTATAACGGAATAAAAGCTATGAGAGTATAAGCTTTGGTCTATGGCTTGATCTAAATTTGAATTTACGAAGAGAACTTCCTTTCTTTTTTTTTCAGGGAATGTAAATTAAGATGGAAAGATATTAATAGTCAAACAGGACAAAAAAGCTTGTAGATTTTTTAATGAAATAAATTAAAAATACCTCCACGAGTGTGAGACTACTCAGACCGGAAGCCACCTTCGCTACCACCTTGCTGATTGAAACTAAAGAAGTATGTCTGATAATGAGCGTTAAGTACCACCCTAAACAACAACTCTTAGAGAGGCTTTGTCCCAATTGCCTACTGTAAATCTATAGTAGTTGTAAGTATTTTCACAATGGTGGAACTTTTTGCATATCTTAGAGAAGCTTAGGCCCAGTTGTGTCAGGAATTTCTCAGTGACAGCCCGGAGTTTGGATTTCTGCCCGGTTGATAGCAGTAGGCTCGTCCTTATTACATGTGACTTACACATAACTGGCAATATGTGGGTGTACTATTGGTACCCCATCGCCTAACCCTTCGGAGATTATAAGTATGATGTTATCTTATGTTGTATATCCTGTACCTTTTCGGCGCGGAGGTTGGCGTCCCTAGCCTGCTGTTCGCAGGTGTCGGCCTTGTCCATGGCGTTGTCCTTCTCCAGCTTCATCGCTTGCATCTTCTTCTTAATCGCGTCCATGGTGGCGGCTGTGTGTCTTCTACGGTCCGGTCAAAAAATACGCCAGTTACGGCCTGAAAAAAAGAAGACATGTTTGAGTAAGATACTTTTGACTTATACAAATTGAAAGACACAAAATCTTGCTGAATGGCTCGGAATGGCATGTTTTCGCTACTGCGATTTAAAGTTTTTCAGTTCTTTTATGTGTAGATACAAAGGGCTTTTCGGCACCTTATAGTTTGTTAGTGTTATTGGATTTGATATTTTATTGTTTTTATTTAATGTATATAGTTTGTATGATTACCTACTACAAATAAATCCTATTAAATGCTATAAAAATGCACAAATAATTCATCGTTGATATTGCAGCATGTATTTTAATTCATCCACAGCTTTTCCTTCACACAAACATATTTATACGTTCCTTATCAAAAATGAAATACAAAGTAACCGAATCTACTTCAGTGAACCGTTCTCTGTGTACGATATAACCTAGAATTCAGCAGCTTTTAATAAAGCTACTGCTACGGTACTACACATATAGGTACCTATGAAGTTAATTGAAATCGTGACAATACAGTTTGAACCGCTCGGCGTTCTACCTACTGAGCTTTTGGAGGAAAGCTCATAACATCTGGAGTTCGCTTGTTGAAATTGTATTGGATGTTTAGAAAACACTCTACCTCCGATCTGCATGTTTCAAAGAGGAAATTTTATTCACTGATAAATCTCAATACTCAATACTCAATACTCAATCATTTATTGCATTCCACAATGTATATGCTTAGGTGGTAGGTAATCCTAAACGTTTTAAGATTTCAGTCACGAGCAAAAGTATGTATACGTTCGGCTTTATTCAAAAGCGATTTACTCCTTTATTTTTTAATGAAATTTTATTTTGTTACGAACATAGCTTTTTCGACCCCCATAGGTTTATGTAATGTGTCGTATTTCAACGTTGCATTCGTTATTTCACAAAAAAATCGCAATTGAAAGTTGCCAAGTGCTGACATATTGGTGGTCGCGACTGTACGTGGCTTTATCAAAATTGCGGTGACTCTTCCACAAATACCTATAATGAAGTCTTAAAGATAACTTTATTGGAGAACAAAACCTCGTTATTAACACAAAATCTATTGACTAATACAAATAAACCCTAAGCTACGAATAATGGACATTTCCTATATCCACAAATCTTCAGGACAAACTATAAAGTACTTCGTTGCACAAAAGCAAAACATTCCTATAAAGTTATTTTAAAAATACAAACTATTCGAATTTGAAAAGTTAAACTCTGCCATTCGATATGGCACTCTGCCAGCTTGCCAGATGTGGCAGTGCATAATTATTGGGTCTACGTTCCTGATACTAAATTATATTCCAACCTAATTACGAAGGGGCATGGCACACTTGGCTTGCTGAAATATTAGTGCTGAACCACCCCTGTTTTGGGAGTTCATAACCCTTCCTATGAGACTTGGGATGCGGAAATGAACTTGTAAAGTATGTATGTTATGGAATCTGCTATATTGCAATGGGCTTGGTTATACTAAATCCTATAGGTATACGAGTATTAGACATACATTAAGCAAATAAGACGTTATCAGCCAAAAATATTGCGAATGAGGCAGTTTTTGTTTTTCATTATTTTTTTTACTTTCAAGTGCAGCTTACCGAGTTTTTATCTGACTTTTAAATGACTGTTTCTAATTGTCGAAAAAATATTCTTATACGATATCCTGTAGCATTTCTAAACAAATAGGTATCAACTTTGTATCCAACTCAATTACAAAACGCCAAACCCGTTCCTAAATACAAAGTTACATAGTGTCATAAGACAAATGACGATAAAGTTATAATTTTATTCGCTACAACTTAATTTGATATTCGCCACATAATTCAACCCTTCGCTCGCGACTTGTGGCAGAATGTTTTACCCTTTACTGTGGTTTAATTCAATATACTTAGTTCTGAGAGTTTTGGGACCAAATCGTATTACAGGGAATAGATACTTGTTGTTTGTTGTTGCTTGTTTGGCTCTTGTAATTAAATCTTTGCTCTGCACAGTATTGGCAGGTTTAAAAATATTTGCTGCTATGTCTATGGGTAGGAGTAAAGCAGAGTGGGTGTTAAACTATGGTGTGACGTCAGTAATGGCGTCTGTGTTTACACATTTTATGTGAGAATGTATTGGGTTGGGAAAACTTTTTAAATAGATTATTACGTCGGCGTCGTCGTCGTACATAGATACTCGTAATTAGTTTTTTTTTTTTGCTCGGTTTTATTACAGTATCAGTTCCCGTCTTTAAAACCAACGTCTTTCGTGTGGGTAGACATGAACTTTCATACAATAACAGTTTTCCAATAACGGAATTCATTTCCATTTAATAGCAGCCATAAATTCATAGCAACGCTAAGCAATCCCCACTGACTGTGTTTTTCCATAGACTTCATTTGTCTTCTCAATTTGATCTTCATAAAAGATATCTTCGAAAATCGATTCATAAGGAAAACATCTATGTAATCAAATGTTTTGTGTTTAAAAAAGTATGAATTCTGATTTATTTTTTCGTAGAACGGCCGTGGCCGATATTTTCCTAGCTGCACCATATTGGTATTGACTGGTTTATGTGATGAGAGCATCGGCAACTCTGTTTACAATTTGTGAATGAAAAATGTAGCTCAGTGAATGTGTGGACTGAAATAACGAGCTGGAGATTTTTTGAAGGGCGTTTCTTTTGCGAATATTACGTAAATTATGAAATGTGAGCTTTTTGCATGTGTTCTTCGATTCCTTATGTAGGTATTTGTATCGTGTCATGTTCTGGTTGAATTTGCTGCTGTGTGAGTGTGTATAATGTTCTTATGTTTGAATGATTGTGTTCTTTGTAATGTTTGTACATAGAAATTAATCAATCCCTGAAAATTTTCTGTAAAACCGAATTATTTTACAAAAACACCTAGCAACAGATTTAACGATCATGCATCAATATTTTACAACCATTACTTGCCACTATAAAATACGAGTTAAATGAAACAGAACAAACTCCGCCCGCGATGGCAAACTGGCGAAGTTGCGAAAATAACGCGAGTAGATGCGCGGTGACGTGGTGCTGGCGATCTGACAACGCCACCGACATATTGTTCACGAAAATAACCGTGTTTTCACATCACTACAGCTGTTGCAGGCCGGAGACTAAATATAAGTTCGGAATTTTAGAACGAACGCTAATTTATGTATCGTTTACGCTTTTTCCTAACTTGGTTGGCACAGCTTTTCAGTTGGTTTCATTTAAACTGTGGTAGGTATTCCTTACATGTGTTTGTTAAATAAAGAACATAGACCTCGAGAGTACCTTAACATAGAAGAGGATAAACGTGGGTTTTCTACTATTTTAGATTCCTTGCAAATAGAAAGTTCAAGGTTTTGCTTTATTTCTCATCTTGTAGGTCTTACCTATTTCTGTTTTGTTCGATTTAAAACGTTATCCATGTCATTCTTTACCAGAGCTTATGCTTAAACTTTCTGCTTTTGTAGATTACAAAAATAAAATTAAATAGTGATCAGAACATAGGAAAGTTGGGGTTGAAAGTAATAGTTTCATGTGAGACTTTTCTGTGCTATCAGAAGGACAAAAAGTTCTACTAAGGTTTGATAAAGAGAAATCCCTTTGTGGCTGTCGTCTTGTGAGTATACCAAACCCATAGTCCCATTATTTTCTGTTAACAGTTACTTTCCATTGTTAACTAATTATCTAATTTTTCAGTAGCTTAATATGCTGAACTTGGACTGAACCATTAACCAAAATTCAACTCGCAAACTCGATTATTCATTCGCAACGAAAACAGCTACCAAGAAAAATTTTAACTTATAAGAACTTTTATAGTCAGACTTTAGTTTATCAGGAATTCAAGTAAAAAAATAAACAAAAGAGTCCATGAAAACAACTTCTTTGAGACTTCTTAAAAAACAATATTTTTCAATTCATATTATGTTTAGAGATAGCCGGGAAAACGTTTTAGAAATTCTAATCGAACATTCGTCCCACTGAGTCTATCAAACTGATTGTATAGTATATGTGATACCTATAGTTAATTGAATTAAGTCCAAAGTGTCAATACCAACCCCTATTTCAAGGGCAGAATAAACAATGCGTCACTAACCACGTCACCGAGGTATCGACTAGTTTTCAATGAACTTGAAAATGACCTATCTAAACTATCTTATCTCGAATCAAACTGTTCAACTGAACGCTTCCAATGAATTGTGGTTAATCCTGAGCCCGAAGGTAACTCACTGTCTAATAACTTTTAGTTTCTCAAGATTTGGACAATATCTTATTCACATTTGAATAAGCAAAGTTACTTAAACTTGCTATAAGTTTATTCAAAACTGGTTGCCCTAAGGGAAGTCGTGTTTATGATTATGGTATCCACGCTCTTGCAAACTTTAAGTTTGATGAAGTCAACCTTACCAACAAAAGTTGGTAGGCGCTTTATGTAAACAATAACTTGGATGTTGTATCGTATCGTAAGGAAAATGTTAAGTCAGTAAATGTATTTTGAAATTATAATAACGAAAGATTCAGTAGAGAAAGCAGATGGAAAAGCTCTGATAAAAACAAATCAAGAAGTGACGAAGGATTCCTATATTCCTAGATGGTCAAAGTTAGGATTAAGTAAGTAACGGTCAGTTGAGTGGGTTGTCGACCAGAGGGGTAATTCTCGTAATTTTAAGAACGTTCACAGTCATCTGGCAAAATATATCCAATTCATTTTTGACAAGTTTTTGACATTGATTGTCGAGATTAGAATGCGACTAGATTTTGAACGTTTTTAATTACGGGAATTGGCCTTCAGATGTAACATGACATATAGCGTCAGTTTCGCGTAGTAATTAATCATTGTGTGAGGTGGATTTGGGGTGGATAAAAGGGCAGTCTTGCGGAATAATCTCTACGATGTATGAAAATTATTGGATAAGGAAAGGAAAGACATTCCTGTTTTTTTTGACAAGTGATTAAGTTTATAACGTTAGTGATAAATGACCAAAATTAAAAATGTAAGCTAGAATATTATTTTTTGAAAGTATGGACACCTGAAATTGTCAAGAACGATCGATTGATTATAAGTTAACTACGTATAAAAGAGATGATGCAAATATACATAACGATGTCATAAAATAGTTAATATGAAAGCTATAACTGTAGCCATGTCCCGAATTTCAGGGATAGTTCAGCTTGTATGTAATAGTAGGCGCTTTGAAGAGGTGCCAACACTGCGAGTTCCAGGCACACCGGTAATCATGACTGGTTCAAATGACAACCGTCATCTCTCAAACTTTAATCCCAACATGATTTATCGTTTGAAGTGTAGTTTTCATATTATGTGTGTTACATTAAATGTTACAGTTGTTCTATAAATAAGGCTGTTGTACCTACCTATTGTTATTATAATGCGTTTATAATTGCTAATGTTTGGTTTAAAATAAAGTATCGTATCTACTAAGTATTTTCTCAAACTTCCGAAATGTCTTCGGTGGTTACGTATTAAATTGTGAACAAGTGTGGTGTTTGCGTTAATTTTAAATATAAGAGCTTTTCTAAAAGCTATGTTATTTAAACTATCATTAACATTCATTGTGTCAGTGACTTTCCAACGATGTCCATATAGCTGGACAGTCGGGGCTGTAATCGGAAACCGAACGCCAGTAAACAACAGAGTTGTGGACCGAACGTCCTAATTACACGATATATGGGCCACGACTGAGGCTAAATAAAAATTGAGACGAGTTTCCTCATCTCGCTAAATAAATACTGATGTTCGGGCATGCCGCAAATAGGTTACAAGCGGTGTGAGCGCGCGGCGTGGGCGGCGCGCGGGGGACTCACTATTTTCAGCGAGGACGCGCGAGCGATGAAACCCGAGTCATATCCATGGAAAACGCGAGCCGCGCGCGCACACCGCCCGTCCTTAATCGCTACAACTGACACTCAATACACACTGGCGTACTGCCGTACTAACACGAGATATGCCAACCCGAGCCAAAAAATACAGAACGAAGTATCACAGAACGAAAGCACAGAATCGCCGGAATCAAAATCCAGGAGCTTGGATACTCCACACATGATGGCACTGATGTGTCACTGGCACAGTCCTGGGCCGCGGCTGGATGTGGTGACTGGAGGTCCAGGTGAAGTATCCAAGCTGCCGGCGTGGCGGCGCGCGGCTGCACTCACCTCACGAGCGGGCTGTTCAAACGGCGGAGCGACACGCACTGCGCCGCGCCCGCCCTCGCGGTTTCGCCGCGCTCCCACCCGACTATTTTCGGTGCCAAAAATCCAGGATTCCGATCCAACATAGCAATCGCAACGAACATGCCGACCGCCACCCGTCACGCTCCCACACACAGCTACTCCACTATTTTTGCCACGATCGCTAACAGACGGACCTGTGACGACGTCGGCGGATGTGAATATCGAGCAGATTTATAGATCGATGATATAAAAACACGCTCGCTGTCAATGCCGGCTAAATCGATCAGGTGGCACTGTCCTGCTCGCGCGACGCTAACACTCGTGTTGCAGATTTCCCAAATTCCGAGAGTCATCCGGCTGGCCGACCCTACTATATTTAGCGTAATACCGAACTCATTGAGATCGACACGCGGCTTTCATCTGGCTATAACTAATAACAGCAAACTATTTGCATATTAGTCTACTCAATGATTCATGTTTGTTTGGCGGTTAATTGCTTTAGGCATAATTCATTCATTAAATTTCGGAGATCTCAAAAAAGGACAGAAGACTGAAGTAATAGGATACCTTTCGGCTTACACCATCTGAGTATTCATTTCTGAGCGTGGTTCTCGTAAGACCCACACTACCAAAGAATTTACATGACATCTACTCGTATTGCTATCCGCTACGATCTTTTTAACCTCGACTATAGTTTTTGCTTGTCTCAACCGAACCAAACAAAACAAAGATAGGGTATCTTCTAGGAGAAAACAAATTGCAGGTACTGAAAATCTTTGTTTTAATGATCTTGTATAGGGTACTTAAAGATAAAGATATATTTTTTTGTAAACATGTGTAACATTATACATATATGAGGATGTAAAAGTGAAAATATGTGGGTTTCAACACGGTTTGCCACCACTGGCGTACAAAATAAATTATAGCCACTTGAAATATAACACAGTTATGACAGAAAAAAAGCATAACAAAATTAAAATATAACACAAATAGATTAGAAACTATCGTTTAAATAATCTTTAACATAATAGTAACATTTTTCAGTAAGTAACAGTTCTCTTATTTATCTGACTGTCTCAAACACCATCTTCGCCCACTTCACCATATGCACAGCTCTGACGATCGCCAGAGTGCGAGATAAACATCCAACTTGTTACCCTAAATAACCACCACGTTCAAGGGCAGCAACAGCAATGTCACTAGTGCGAGTGGGAAAACGTAGCTTAGCAGTTTCCAAGCTCCTTGCTTCCAAATCTCAAAGAAAATTTAAATCATCAGGGAAAATCGACGAGATTTTCATAGTAGATAGAGTTCGATATGTTTAAAAAAAAGGAATGTTTTTTTTTTTGTTTTTATCAGTGGAATACATATTGTTTATCGGGGAAGAGACAATGTGAGGGTTTTCACCTTCTAACCTAATCACCTGGGAACTTATGGTTGCTTTTTTATATGTTTTTCTGTGAAATATTATTTTGTTTTAGTTTTTCATCCATGGGGTTTGTTTGTTTTTTCATTTACCGTTTATTATTTGACATCGTGTAAAAGCATTTCCCAGTAATGATAGCCTCTCTGGAAATGATGGCGGTACGGTGTTGAATGGATCCAGCTTTAAAAAGTGCGTAGGTACATAAATCTATGCCTTTGTTTCCAAACTTTTCTCCCAAAGTAAAGTCTAGAAAGGGCTCCTTCTCTCGTGTCAGCACGAACAACAAATATCGCTGAGTCAGCAGGTGCTAGCGGCGTTGACTGTCCAGGGTGCCCCGGACATTTTAGGATCGCCACTCATGGAGGCTATTTTTATGGCACCAAAGCTTACTGACTTACTGACTCATGTGACTCATGTGCTCCTGCACTGTGACTTTTTCAGTCACTAAATTAATAACAGTAGTGTTTAGAGCAATTTGCACACCTCGGCGTCTTACGGGCTAGGGGTTTCACTAGTTGCATAATAAATAATTGGCAAATGCTTTATGGGACCGTAAAGTTTTTAGCAAAGGACCAACCCTGAAGCTATTTATGTCTAAAGTGATAACATCATAGGTACCTTCTGCAGTGACTAATCCATTTGAGAAACTGAAATATTTACTAAAACTACCCCACAGAGCTGTTTACTAGTAGCAGTCTATGGACGCCCATGCAACGGACGTTTCAAGAGGCTGTATGAAATTATTAAACCAGACGTATTCTCATAAACATATCTACGTTTTTGGGGGATGAACTGCTTGCGTCCGTAGGAGATCCTACGCGCGATTGTGCTCAAGCTGAACAGTGTAAGCACTCGGCGTTTCTCAACTGGGTTGACGCTCGTGACCGCAAAGCTCCTGATCTGAGCTCTAAGAAAAGAGCCTCAACCATGCTGCCAAGTCCTACAAAAAGGCGCTAAAGAAGGCTCGCTTCGACCGCATCACCCATATTGGCAAAAAGCTCTCTGCGCAGCTGTCCGGTAGCAGATCTTTCTGGTCCCTTGCCAAGTCGGTCGAAGCGAACTTCTTTCGGCCCACACTGCCTCCGCTAGTTAAGTCAGATGGAGCACTGGCTCATACGGCGGGAGAGAAAGCAGGTCTCTTTACATCTCTCTTTGCTCACAATTCACGTCTTGATACTGGCAGTGCTACTCCACCGAATTTGCCTCACTGCGACACGTCTATGCACGAAGTTCGCATTAGGAACAAGGAGGTTCTGAGAGCACTGTGTCGTCTGGACGTGAATAAAGCTAGTGGACCAGATGGTATACCAGCGATTGTTTTCAAGGCTTGTGCGCCCTAGTTGTCTCCTGTATTGACACGCTTGTATCACCTCTCATTTGGGACTGGTATAGTGCCCAAATCCTGGAAGTTTGCCAACGTGCAGACCGTGCCCAAAAAGGGTAGTCGTGCCGATCCTAGCAACTATCGGCCGATTTCAATAACCTCCATACTCTGCAAGATTATAGAGCGCGTGTTGAACTCGCGTCTCATGGCATACCTGGAAGGTAACGATCTCCTCAGTGAGCAGTGAGGGTTTCGCCGCAATCGGTCTACTGGGGACCTACTAGTGTATGCCACTCACTTGTGGGGCGAAGCCCTCGAGAGGAATGGTGAAGCGATTGCCGTCTCCTTAGACGTCTCGAAGGACAGGGTATGGCACGCTAGCCTTTTGAGTAAACTTCCAGTGTACGGCATTTCCCCTGGTCTGACTGGCTGGGTAAAAGACTTCCTGAGTGAACGGTGTCTCCGAGTTATTGTCGACGGATGCTCATCGGAGCCCATGACGACTAATGCCAGGGGGATCCTCAGGGGTCTGTTCTCTCTGCAACTCTCTTCCTGCTGCATATCAACGATCTGCTGATGCCCGGAATGTATAGGTATGCAGATGACAGCACAGTTGTAGAGAGATATTGCCGAGTGCTCGGGCTTGTAAAGAAGTAATCCGGTCCGAAAGAGAGGCTATGGTAGAGCGTACGAATGTCGCACTTCAGGCAGCCTCCAAGTGGGGTGAAGCCAACCTTGTGGGATTTAATGCCGCCAAAACATAAGCGTGTCTGTTCACCGCCAAAAGGAGCCCGTTCACCCTGGCTCCTGCTTTTCAGAATCTATCCTTGGAGTGCACCGACCGCCTTCAGCTCTTGAGAGTTGAAATTTCCTCAAACCTAAACTTTGGGCGGTTCATTGAGTCCAAAGTCAAGATGGCTGCTAAAAAACTTGGCGTTCTTGCAAAGGTCCGGCGGTACTTCACACCGGGACAGCTTCTAATGTTATACAAAGCGCAGGTCCGATCGTGTGTGGAGTACTGCAGCCACATATGGGCTGGTGCTGCAAAATGCCATCTGGCAGCTTTGGACTCAGTGGAGAGGCGTGCGAAGAGGCTAATTGATGATCCAGATTTGGTTAAGACCAATCTACAAATAGCCAGCCTTTCAGTATTCTATAGGATGCATTCTGGAGAGTGTGCGCGGGAATGACATGACTTAATTCCGTCATCACCGTTCCATCATCGGACAACCCGTCACACGGCGAGTTTCCATCCTTACGTTGTTGAAACTGCTCCGGACGAAGCGTTTCGCCTCGTCGTTTATACCGCGAACATCGAAGGACTGGAACAATTTGCCTGTAGCGGTTTTCCCGTCGGATTATAATTTAAGTGTCTTCAAGGCTAAAGTGAATAGGCTCATAATGAATTAGTGCGCTTTACTATTAACGATTCACTACTTTCCATGAGGCGGGATCGCAGTCAAGCACTAGTTTATACCATTAAAAAAAAATGTAAACATCTTAGAACTTCACTTTATTTAAATTACATGCTTACCTATATCAAAAACCTAATAATTATGCACTAACTTTGGTTTCCCAGCCTACCATCTTTATTGGCACCCACCCATAGGTATACCTACTGAATTATTTAGGTACTTACTGGATGCAATAACCTATCGGCCTTTGATTCACAAGTGTCTACATGTATACCCCTGTAACGTTACACGTTACACTGTGTACATTATACGTGGAACACGTTACTATAATGTTACAGAGGTATAACTTATCCGTTCCCCTACATTTTTCAAGGTTTTTAGATACTTAGTTCTCAATACGCTCACATGGCGCTGTTACAATTTCTGTACTAAGCCGAAACTTCATTTTCTTTTAATTTGTATGTATGCTACGAAGTCTCGTAGCATTTTCGTAGCGGGGCGTAGCATGTAGCATTTTCGTAGCGGGGCGTAGCACGTAGCACAGACCCCTACCCGCTTACGTAGACCCACCGTAGACGCAAATTGCCTCCTTATGAACTGTTTGCCATTACTTACTGTCCATTGGAAGCACTTTGTTGCTATCGTTATCCTACTAGCTTAGTAATATATGCACATCGGGGTTGAGGCAGCCTTAATTTGTAGATCTTCACCTAATGTTGTAGAGGTACTCGGCAAAGTATTAATCCTAATCGTCGTGATTTTAGGTACGGTTATGCCACTAATCATTTAATCATCAAATGCATTTAGCGCTAAACGTATTTAAAATATCGTTCCATTAGATACCGTCAAAATCCTTTTACCTCTCTCCAAATCACACTGATCTTTATTCTCATTCTAATAAGATTGCTGTTGAGTTGATGCCACTGAAAAGTCTGTCAAAATCATTGTGATCTTTATTGCCGTTAGAATAAGATTGCTGTATCTTGCTGCTGTTTGAGGTAAAATAAATGTGAACGGTCTGTGGGTTTAACGCCAAAAGTATTTAGTGATTGGTGGTGCAAGTGGGCTGTAATATACGCTTTTATCGGTGTAACACCTCTATCTATTAAAATCCAGTTTTTGATAAAATGTAGGTATATGAAGACATACATAGCTACTCTTTCTTACTCCGATCATAAATAAAACACTGATTAGTTTTAATATAAATTTATTTTACAAGAGTGAACAGTTTAAAGCGCTGATAGGTACACTTCCTCAAAAGCTGTCATAGAAAGAATACTGGTATGAAGAAGGGAAGTATGAAGCATACAGAGAAGGTACAATAATAATTGAAGGTACAGTCATATTGTCGTACAAAATCTAAGCTAAATGAGTATAAACAAGTACAAAAGTTCTCAAACTTATTAATGATCATAAGATTATGTGTCATTGGCTGTCTTAATCACACTCTGCTCGGATGGATATCTTTAATTTCTAAATTATTTAACACTGTTAAAACTTCCTTCGTTTAGTGAAAGATATTACTTGTATTTAATATGATGCAAAATGGTACAGACGCCAGCACATCAAGCTACTACAATCTGTCAAATTTCTTTAATAGATTTTCAACTTTATCGCTATAGCATTAGGTTCAAGGTTGATTGGGAAAATAGTTTCGGGTAGCTTGATGTGCTGGCGTCTGTACTTACGGCTGGCTGACAAAATTATATCTTCGATGTATCTCAAGTGTGACCAAGACATAAACATAGTGCCTTAAACTCAAACAAAAACTCGTTACACATTTCATAAGATTATGTTTTACACATCATAAAAAACGATTCTCGTAAAAAACTCGCG